>CAUOFW020000836.1:202716-259190 GCA_963454935.2 Ilex paraguariensis | reverse complement strand
GGCTTTTCCAATTTCTAGTGGTTTTGTAAATAACATAAAAATAGACAAATAGTCCTAAACTTGCAACAACCAACGGAAAAATACTGCAACTATAAAAAATCATAAAATAAATGCCCAACTAGAAATCAAAACTCTTTTTAGATTTTCAATTGTGTTTTTCATTAATTAAGAAGAAAACAAGACAAATAAATAATTACATGCACAAATAACTTAGCCCGTAATGAATGATATGTCGTGGTATGCTGCTTGCGCAAAGTGTCACAAACACTCACGTAAGTGCACAAATAATGTTAGATCATTTTAGGTAATTCACTAATTTCTAGGAGTCCCAATAAATCTCATCTTATTCCATGGTTTTGAAGCAAACACGTCGAAGATCCGAATGCATTCATTCAAGGGTGGTTGATCATGTGTCATACCTACACCAAAAGCACTCTGCGTGAACCGATATGCATAGGGCAAGGTAATGACTTTGAGACCTAATATGATGACCCCTTCGTTTAATAGACTTTGGAGGATTTGTATAACAATGAAATTGACATTTGATTCAAGTGTGGCTCCGAGGTGCTCTTCGAAGAAAAGTCTTTCCAAACATTTTTCGTGTTTTGAAAACGTAGAATTGTGCCATCATCGAATCCCCACGTTAGCAACACCCATCAGTGTTCAAGAGGACTAGTTTTTTGGTTGGTTTTAGGTTTAAAAACCCGTTACGGGCTTCCCTATGCTCGTTAGGCTCCGCTAAGGGCGGTCACTTCATGACTCAACAAAATTTGGGGAAAGGCTAAATGGAGGACAACAAGGGCCCCACTCTAGGTCGATCGAGTGGTCCTATTCTCCACATTCGGTTTTACCTCACTTGTGTATTTTTTCACGAAATTGCCACATTTTTTAGATCTCATTGACGAAAATCTCATATTTTAGGTCGATCGAATGTTAGATCTCATTTCTTTAATTCGCTAATGTCATGGAGTCCACGTAAATTTCAACCTATTCAATGGCTTTTGACGCTACATTGACGAAAATCAAAAGGGTGAATTGAAGGGAAGAGATCAAGGGTCAAAATCCTAATGCAAGCACTCCGTGTGCACTATCTTGCTCAGGACAAGGTAATGACCTATAGAGCAAANCGATAACATCCAGCACACGAATTTGGATGGGTTCAAGGGATCGTTGTGGTTAAAAGGTGTTTCTCACTATTAGTTGATCAATCTTCAGTAGAGAGACGCAATTGTGGATGTAGTGGGTTTAATTTGTTACTCTAAATGATTTTTGTGTCACCAAAACTGTCCATTTGTTTTAGAGCAATGCTACATAGACTTCAAAAGTTGACTTGATATTTATAACCCATGATTTCGTTGTGTGTCTTAGTACTTATTGGGACCCACTACCTATGTGATGGTTGTGTTTATCAACTCTACTTTTTAAGTCCATGTAGCATTAGTGTTTGTTTTATGCGTTACCTTCTTTTATGTTTGACCACATTGTGCAGTGCTGTAAAAATTGGATCTTCTGCATATTTTAAAGGATTTCAGCTTTACTAACCTTTAACTGTGTGTATTCACTATTAATCATCCAATAGAAGTACACCCCTAAGTACGTTCGTGAATGGTCGTCGTCTCCAAGGTTTTATGAATTTTTTCAGTGAACACTATAGGGATAATGGGACTTGGTTTAAGCACAAAGCACTGAAACTTATAACCACTAAGTTTCGTATCCCCTAGTATTGCTCGTCGTAATGCACTACAACGTTGATTGAAGGATTGATATGCCATAGCTCAAACCAAAGAGTGATTAGCATGACCAACAACGAAAAACGGACAAGAGAAGTTTTTTTTTTTTTTTCGGCTTTTCCAATTTCTAGTGGTTTTGTAAATAACATAAAAATAGACAAATAGTCCTAAACTTGCAACAACCAACGGAAAAATACTGCAACTATAAAAAATCATAAAATAAATGCCCAACTAGAAATCAAAACTCTTTTTAGATTTTCAATTGTGTTTTTCATTAATTAAGAAGAAAACAAGACAAATAAATAATTACATGCACAAATAACTTAGCCCGTAATGAATGATATGTCGTGGTATGCTGCTTGCGCAAAGTGTCACAAACACTCACGTAAGTGCACAAATAATGTTAGATCATTTTAGGTAATTCACTAATTTCTAGGAGTCCCAATAAATCTCATCTTATTCCATGGTTTTGAAGCAAACACGTCGAAGATCCGAATGCATTCATTCAAGGGTGGTTGATCATGTGTCATACCTACACCAAAAGCACTCTGCGTGAACCGATATGCATAGGGCAAGGTAATGATTTTGAGACCTAATATGATGACCCCTTCGTTTAATAGACTTTGGAGGATTTGTATAACAATGAAATTGACATTTGATTCAAGTGTGGCTCCGAGGTGCTCTTCGAAGAAAAGTCTTTCCAAACATTTTTCGTGTTTTGAAAACGTAGAATTGTGCCATCATCGAATCCCCACGTTAGCAACACCCATCAGTGTTCAAGAGGACTAGTTTTTTGGTTGGTTTTAGGTTTAAAAACCCGTTACGGGCTTCCCTATGCTCGTTAGGCTCCGCTAAGGGCGGTCACTTCATGACTCAACAAAATTTGGGGAAAGGCTAAATGGAGGACAACAAGGGCCCCACTCTAGGTCGATCGAGTGGTCCTATTCTCCACATTCGGTTTTACCTCACTTGTGTATTTTTTCACGAAATTGCCACATGGGGTGAATGTTAGATCTCATTTTTTTAATTCGCTAATGTCATGGAGTCCACGTAAATTTCAACCTATTCAATGGCTTTTGACGCTACATTGACGAAAATCAAAAGGGTGAATTGAAGGGAAGAGATCAAGGGTCAAAATCCTAATGCAAGCACTCCGTGTGCACTATCTTGCTCAGGACAAGGTAATGACCTATAGAGCAAACATTATATGCTGGGTTAACACCCTTGGGAGGATTAGGGTTAAAATGGACTCGGTGATGGATACATTTTATAGCTCTCGCAGGGGATTTTCGAGTAAGGTATTTTCTGCACAGTTTTGTGTCTTCAACACCATAGCTTGAGTGAACTAAGACCTTTTGTGCAACGCCCTTCAGTGTTCAAGAGGACATGTTATTCCATTGGTTTAGTAGGGACCGCCCAGTGTCCGCTAGCCTTTGCGAGAGCGACCGGCGCCTAAAAGACTTAGGTATAATTAGCCAAACGCCAGATGGCGGACGAGCAGGGAGCACCCCCAGAGGTCCCTCTAGCGGACCCATTGGAAGTTTGCATGCCGAGGATCTTAGCGGGGAAGATCGGTTGAGTCCTAGAGGATCCATTATACTGGAGAATCCAAGTGAAGCAACCAAAGACATTGACGAGCCACTTTGGTGGAGAGGCCTATCGAAGGAAGGGAGCGTCTAACGAGTGTATTATTCGAGATGTAGGACTTGTGTACTTGTAAGCCTAAATTTGGGGAGTGGATTAGGTTTTGGTGAACCCGTGAGATGTTCCCCGCCATTTTTTTCCCGCGAAAGATTTGTCGCATCAAAAAATGACTTATTGTTTTCACTTATGCACTTGTGGTTTTATGCACACGCACGCACTATGGGTTTGATATAGTGATTGTTTGAATATCTTTATCATCTATAGTTGTGTATCAAGGGTTTGGGTCTTTGGTTGGGAACACCGTGAGAGATTGAGTNGCGATTGTTTGAAAATCTTTATCATCTATAGTTGCGTATCAAGGGTTTGGGTCTTTGGTTGGGAACACCGTGAGAGATTGAGTTTTGAGGGATAAATCTATAACATCCAGCACACGAATTTCGATGGGTTCAAAGGATCGTTGTGGTTAAAAGGTGTTTCTCACTATTAGTTGATCAATCTTCACTAGGGAGACACAATTGTGGATGTAGTAGGTTTAATTTGATACTCTAAATGATTCGTGTGTCACGAAAACTGTCCATTTGTTTTAGAGCAATGATACATAGACTTCAAAAGTTGACTTGATATTTACTACCCAGGATTTCGTTGTGGGTCCTAGTACTTATTGGGACCCACTACCTATGCGATGGTTGTGTTTATCAACTCTACTTTTTAAGTCCATGTAGCATTAGTGTTTGTTTTATGCGTCACCTTCTTTTTTGTTTGACCACATTGCGCTGTGCTATAAAAATTGGATCTTCTGCATATTTTAAAGGATTTGAGCTTTACTAACCTTTAGCTGTGTGTGTTCACTATTAATCATCCAATAGAAGTACACTCCTAAGTACGTTCGTGAATGGTCGGCGTCTCTTAGGTTTTATGAATTTTCTCAGGGAACGACACTATCCCAACACTCTAGGGATAAAGGGGCTTGGTTTAAGCCCCAAGCACTAAAATTTATAACCACTAAGTTTCGTATCCCATAGTATTACATGTCGTAATGCACTACAACGTTGATTTAAGGATTGATAAGCCATAGCTCAAACCAAAGAGTGATTAGCATGACCAACAACGAAAAACAGACTAGAGAAGTTTTTTTTTTTTTTTTTGGCTTTTCCAATTTCTAGTGTTTTTGTAAATAATATAAAAATAGAGAAATAGTCCTAAACTTGCAACAACCACGGAAAAAAATTGCTACTATAAAAAATCATAAAACAAATGCCCAACTGGAAATCAAAACTCTTTTTGGATTTTCAATTGTGTTTTTCGTTAATTAAGGACAAAACATGACAAATAAATAAATGCATGCACAAATAATTTAGCCCGTAATGCATGNTTATAAAACAAATGCCCAACTGGAAATCAAAACTCTTTTTGGATTTTCAATTGTGTTTTTCGTTAATTAAGAACAAAACATGACAAATAAATAAATGCATGCACAAATAATTTAGCCCGTAATGCATGATATCTTGTGGTATGCTCCTAGCGCTAAGTGTCTCAAACACTCACGTAAGTGCACAAATAATGTTAGTTCATGTTAGGTAATTTACAAATTTCGAGCAGTCCCTATAATTCTCATCTTATTCAATGGTCGTGAAGCGAAGACGTCGAAAATCCGAATACATTCGTTGAAGGGTGAGGGATCATGTGTCAAACCTACACCAAAAGCACTCTGTATGAACCAATATTCTTTGTTCAAGGGAATGACTTGGAGCATTAGTATTATAATGAAATCGACATTTGATCCAAGTGTGGCTCCGAGGTACTCTTCGAAGAAAAGTTTTTCCAAACATTTTTCGTGTTTTGAAAATGTAGAATTGTGCCATCATCAAATCCCACGTCAGCAACACCCTCTGGTGTTCAAGATGACTAGTTTTTGGGTTGGTTTTACGCATAAAAAACCGTTAGGGGCTGCCATATGCTCGTTAGGCTCCGCTAGGGGCGGTCACTTCGTGACTAAGGAAAAATTGGGGAATGGTTAAATAGAGGACAGCAAGTGCCGCCCTCTGGGTTGAATGAGCGGTCCTATTCTCCACAGTCGGTTTGACCTCACTTGTGTATTTTTTCATGAAATTGCCAAATGGGGAGAATGTTAGATCTCGCTCTTTAATTTGCTAATGTCATGGAGTCCACGTAAATCACAACCTATTCAATGGCTTTTGATGCTACAATGATGAAAATCTAAAGGGTTAGTTGAATGGAGGAGATCAAGCGTCAAAATCAAATTGCAAGCACTCCGTATGCACCATCTTGCTAAGGACAAGGTAATGACCTATAGAGCTAACATTATCCGCTAGGTTAATAGGCCTGGGTGGGTTAGGGTCAAAATGGACTTGGTGATGGATACATGTGTAGCTCTCGCAGGGGATTTTCGAGGGAGATATTTTCTAGATTGTTTTGTGTCTTCAACACCATAGTTTGAGTCAACTGAGACCTTTTGTGCAACGCCCTTCAGTGTTCGAGAGGACAAGTTTTTCCCTTGGTTTAGGAGGGACCGCCCAGTGTCTGCTAGCCTTTGCAAGAGCGACTAGCGCCTAAAAGACTTAGGTATAATTAGCCGAAGGCCAGATGACGGAGCAATAGGGAGCACCCCCAGAGGTCCCTCTAGCGGACCTATTGGAAGTGTGCATGCCGAGGATCTTAGCGGGGAAGATCGCTTAAGTCCTAGAGGATCCACTGTAGTGGAGAATGCAACTGAAGCAACCAAGGACTTCCATGAGCTACTTTGGTGGAGAGGCCTATCAAAGGAAGGGAGCGTCTAACGAGTGTATTATTCGAGATATAGGACTCGAGTACTTGTAAGCCGACTTTTGGGGAGTGGATTAGGCTTCGGTGAACCCACGAGATGTTCCCTGCTCTTTCTTTCCCACAAAAGGTTTTTCGCATCAAAAAATAACTTATTGTTTTCACTTATGCACTTGTGGTTTTATGCACACCTATGGGATGGTTGTGTTTATCAACTCTACTTTTTAAGTCCGTGAAGCGTTAGTGTTTGTTTTATGCGTCACTTTCTTTTATGTTTGACCACATTGGGCTGTGCTGTAAAAATTGGATCTTCATCCAATAGAAGTACACCCCTAAGTACGTTCATGAATGGTCGGCGTCTCCTAGGTTTTTTGAATTTTCTCAGGGAACGACACTATCCAAACACTCTAGGGATAAAGGGACTTGGTTTAAGCACCAAGCACTGAAACTTATAACCACTAAGTTTCGTATCCCCAAGTGTTGATTTATGGATTGATATGCCATAGCTCAAACCAAAAAGTGATTAGCATGACCNGCGATAAAGGGACTTGGTTTAAGCACCAAGCACTAAAACTTATAACCACTAAGTTTCGTATCCCCAAGTGTTGCTCGACATAATGCACTAAAATGTTGATTTATGGATTGATATGCCATAGCTCAAACCAAAAAGTGATTAGCATGACCAACAACGAAAAACAGACAAGAGAAGTTTCTTTTGTATTTTGGCTTTTTCAATTTCTTGTGTTTTTGTAAATAACATAAAAATAGACAAATAGTCCTAAACTTGCAACAACCACGGAAAAATAGTGCAACTATAAAAAATCATAAAATAAATGCCCAACTAGAAATCAAAACCCTTTTTGGATTTTCGATTGTGTTTTTCATTAATTAAGATCAAAACAAGACTAATAAATAAATACATGCACAAATAACTTTGCCTCTAATGAATGATATGTCGTGGTATGCTCCTAGCGCTTAGTGTCACAAACACTCACGTAAGTGCACAAATAATGTTAGATCATGTTAATTAATTCACTAATTTTGAGGAATCCCTATAAATCTCATCTTATTCCATGGTCGTGAAGCAAACACGCCGAAGATCCGAATGCACCCATTCAAGGGAGGGTGATCATGTGACAAGCCTACACCAAAAGCACTCTGTATGAACCAATATTCTTAGGGCAAGGTAATGACTTTGCGACCTAAGATGATGACCCCTTCATTTAATAGACTTTGGATGATTAGTATTAGAATGAAATTGACATTTGATCCAAGTGTGGCTCCGAGGGGCTCTTCGAAGAAAAGTTTTTCAAAACATTTTCCGTGTTTTGAAAATGTAGAATTGTGCCATCATCGAATCCCATGTCAGCAACACCCTTTATAGTGTTCAAGTGGACGAGTTTTTTGGTTGGTTTTAGGCATAAAAACCCTTTAGGGGCTGCCCTGTGCTCATTAGGCTCTGCTAGGGGCGGTCACTTCATGACTAAGGAAAAATTGGGGAAAGGCTAAATAGAGGACAACAAGTGCCGCCCTCTGGGTTGATCGAGTAGTCCTGTTCTCCACAGTCGGTTTGACCTCACTTGTGTATTTTTTCACGAAATTGCCAAATGGGGAGAATGTTAGTTCTCAGTCTATAATTAGCTAATGTCTTGGAGTCCACGTAAATCACAACCAATTCAATGGCTTTTGACGCTACAATGATGAAAATCTAAATGGTGAATTGAAGGGAAGAGATCATGCGTAAAAATCATATTGCAAGCTCTCCGTGTTCACCATCTTGCTTAGGACGAGGTAATGATCTATAGAGCTAACATTATCCGTTGGGTTAATACCCTTGGGGGGATTTGGGTTAAAATGGACTCAGTGATGGAAACGTGTGTAGCTCTTGCCGAGGATTTTCGAGGAAGATACTTTCTAGACTGTTTTGTGTCTTCAACACCATAGTTTGAGTCAACTAAGACCTTTTGCGCAACGCCCTTCTGTGATCGAGAGGACAAGTTTTTCCCTTGGTTTAGTAGGGACCGCACAGTGTCCGCTAGCCTTTGCGAGAGCGACCGGCGCCTAAAAGACTTAGGTATAATTAGCCGAAGGCCAGATGGCGGAGCATTAGGGAGCACCCCCAGAGGTCCCTCTAGCGGACCAATTGGAAGTTTGCAAGGCGAGGATCTTAGCGGGGAAGATCGCTTTAGTCCAAGAGTATCCATTGTAGTGGAGAATCCAACAGAAGCAACCAAAGACATCAATGTGCCACTTTGGTGGAGAGGCCTATCGAAGGAAGGGAGCATCTAACGAGTGTATTATTCGAGATATAGGACTCGAGTACTTGTAAGCCGACTTTGGGGAGTGGATTAGGCTTTGGTGAACCCGTGAGATGTTCCCTGCTCTTTTTATCCCACGAAAGGTTTTTTGCATCAAAAAATAACTTATGGTGTTTCGCTTATGCACTTGTGGTTTGATGCACACGCACGCACTATGTGTTTGATAGAATGATTGTTTGAATATCTTTATCATCCATAGTTGCGTATCAAGGGTTTGGGTCTTTGGTTGGGAACACCNTTATGCACTTGTGGTTTGATGCACACGCACGCACTATGTGTTTGATAGAATGATTGTTTGAATATCTTTATCATCCATAGTTACGTGTCAAGGGTTTGGGCCTTTGGTTGGGAACACTGCGAGAGATTGAATTTTGAGGGATAAATCGATGGCATCCAGCACATGAATTTCGATGGGTTCAAGGGATCGTTGTGGTTAAAAGGTGGTTCCCACTATTAGTTGATCAATCTTCACTAGAGAGACGCAACTGTGGTAGTAGTAGGTTTAATTTGTTACTCTAAACGATTTGTGTGTCACGAAAACTGTCCATTTGTTTTAGAGCAATGCTACATGGACTTCAAAAGTTGACTTGATATTTACAACCCATGATTTCGTTGTGGGTCCTAGTGCCTATTGGTACCCACTACTATTCGATGGTTGTGTTTATCAACTCTACTTTTTAAGTACATGTAGCTTTGGTGTTTGTTTTGTGCATCACCATCTTTTATATTTGGCCACATTGGGTTGTGGTGTAAAAATTGGATCTTCTGCATATTTTAAAGGATTTGAGCTTTACTCACCTTTAGCTGCGTGTGGTCACTATTAATCATCCAATAGAAGTACACCCCTAAGTACGTTCGTGAATATTCGGTGTCACCTAGGTTTTATGAATTTTCTCAGAGAACGACACTATCCAAACACTCTAGGGATGATGGGACTTGGTTTAAGCACCAAGCACTGAAACTTATAACCACGATGTTTCGTATCCCCTAGTATTGTTTGTCGTAATGCACTACAACGTTGATTTAAGGATTGATATGCCATAGCTCAAACCAAANTGATGGGACTTGGTTTAAGCACCAAGCACTGAAACTTATAACCACGATGTTTCGTATCCCCTAGTATTGTTTGTCGTAATGCACTACAACGTTGATTTAAGGATTGATATGTCATAGCTCAAACCAAAGAATGATTAGCTTGACCAACAATGAAAACCAGACAAGAGAAGTCTTTTTTTTTTTGGCTTTTTCAATTTCTAGTGTTTTTGTAAATAACATAAAAATAGACAAATAGTCCTAAACTTGCAACAACCACGGAAAAATAGTGCCACTATACAAAATCATAAAATAAATGCCCAACCAGGAATCAAAACTCTTTTTGGATTTTCGACTGTGTTTTTCATTAATTAAGAACAAAAGAAGACAATAAATAAATACATGCACAAATAACTTAGCCGTAATGCATGATATGTCGTGGTATGCTCCTAGAGCTAAGTGTCACAAACACTCACGTAACTGCACAAATAATGTTAGATCATGTTAGGTAATTCACTAATTTCGAGGAGTCTCTATAATTCTCATCTTATTCCATGGTCGGGAAGCAAAGACGCCGAAAATCCGAATGCATTCATAGAAGGTTGAGGGATCATGTGTCAAACCTACACCAAAAGCACTCTGTATGAACCAATATGTTCATGGCAAGGAAATGACTTTGAGACCAAAGCTGAAGACCCAAAAGTTTAATAGACTTTGGAGGATTAGTATTACAACGAAATCGACATTTGATCCAAGTGTGGCTCCGAGGTGTTCTTCGAAGAAAAGTTTTTCCAAACATTTTCAGTGTTTTGAAAACATAGAATTGTGCCATCATCGAATCCCACGTCAGCAACACCCTTTAGTGTTCAAGAGGACTAGTTTTTTGGTTGGTTTAGGCTTAAAAACTCGTTAGGGGCTGCCCTATGCTTGTCAGGCTCCGCTAGGGACGGCCACTTCATGACTAATGGAAAATTGGGGAAAGGCTAAATAGGAAACAACAAGTGTTGCCCTCTGGGTCGATCAAGCGGTCCTGTTCTCCACAGTCGGTTTGACCTTACTTGTGTATTTTTTCACGAAATTGCCAAATGGGGAGAATGTTAGATCTCGTTCTTTAATTTGTTAATGTCATGGAGTCCATGTATATCTCAAACTATTTAATGAATTTTCCCGCTAAAATGATGAATATCTAAACGGTTTGTTGAAGGGAGGAGATCAAGCGTCAAAATCATATTGCAAGCACTCTGTACGCACCATCTTGCTAAGGAAAAGGTAATGACCTATAAAGCTAACATTATCCGTTGGGTTAACACACCTGGGTGGGTAAGGGTTAAAATGGACTCGGTGATGGATACATGTGTAGGTCTCGCAAGGGATTTTCGAGGGAGATATCTTCTAGTCCGTTTTGTGTCTTCAACACCATAGTTTGGGTCAACTGAGACCTTTTGAGCAACGCCCTTCCGTGTTCGAGAGGACAAGTTTTTCCCTTGGTTTAGTAGGAACCGGCCAGTGTCCGCTAGCCTTTGCGAGAGCGACCAGCGCCTAATAGACTTAGGTATAACTAGGCGTTGGCCAGATGGCGGAGCATTAGGGAGCACCCCCGGAGGTCCCTCTAGTGGACCCATTGGAAGTTTGCATGTCGAGGATCATAGCGGGGAAGTTCGCTCAAGTCCTACAGGATCCATTGTCGTGGAGAATCAAACTGAAGCAACCAAAGACATCGATGAGCCACTTTGGTGGAGAGGCCTATTGAAGGAAGGGAGCGGCTAACGAGTGTATTATTCGAGATATAGGACTCGAGTACCTGTAAGCCGACTTTTGAGAAGTGGATTAGGCTTTGGTAAACCTGTGAGATGTACCCCGCTCTTTTTTTCCCAAAAAAGGTTTTTCGCATCAAAAAATAACTTATTGTATTTCACTTATGCACTTGAGGTTTGATGCACACGCACGCACTATGTGTTCGAAAGAATGATTGTTTGAATATCTTTATCATCCATAGTTGTGTGTCAAGGATTTGGGAACACTGTGAGAGATTGAGTTTTGAGAGATAATTGGATAATATCCAACACACGAATATTAGTTGAATTTCGATGGGTTCAAGGGATCGTTGTGGTTAAAAGGTGGTTCCCACTATTAGTTGATCAATCTTCACTAGAGAGACGCAACTGTGGTAGTAGTAGGTTTAATTTGTTACTCTAAACGATTTGTGTGTCACGAAAACTGTCCATTTGTTTTAGAGCAATGCTACATGGACTTCAAAAGTTGACTTGATATTTACAACCCATGATTTCGTTGTGGGTCCTAGTGCCTATTGGTACCCACTACTATTCGATGGTTGTGTTTATCAACTCTACTTTTTAAGTACATGTAGCTTTGGTGTTTGTTTTGTGCATCACCATCTTTTATATTTGGCCACATTGGGTTGTGGTGTAAAAATTGGATCTTCTGCATATTTTAAAGGATTTGAGCTTTACTCACCTTTAGCTGCGTGTGGTCACTATTAATCATCCAATAGAAGTACACCCCTAAGTACGTTCGTGAATATTCGGTGTCACCTAGGTTTTATGAATTTTCTCAGAGAACGACACTATCCAAACACTCTAGGGATGATGGGACTTGGTTTAAGCACCAAGCACTGAAACTTATAACCACGATGTTTCGTATCCCCTAGTATTGTTTGTCGTAATGCACTACAACGTTGATTTAAGGATTGATATGTCATAGCTCAAACCAAAGAATGATTAGCTTGACCAACAATGAAAACCAGACAAGAGAAGTCTTTTTTTTTTTGGCTTTTTCAATTTCTAGTGTTTTTGTAAATAACATAAAAATAGACAAATAGTCCTAAACTTGCAACAACCACGGAAAAATAGTTCCACTATACAAAATCATAAAATAAATGCCCAACTAGGAATCAAAACTCTTTTTGGATTTTCAATCGTGTTTTTCATTAATGAAGAACAAAACATGGCAAATAAATAAATACGTGCACAAATAACTTAGCCCCTAATGCATGGTATGTCGTGGTATGCTCCTAGCGCTAAGCCGACTTTGGGGGAGTGGATTAGGTTTTGGTGAACTCGTGAGAGGTTCCCCGCTCTTTTTTTTNAGTGTCACAAACACTCACGTAACTGCACAAATAATGTTAGATCATGTTAGGTAATTCACTAATTTCGAGGAGTCTCTATAATTCTCATCTTATTCCAAGGTCGGGAAGCAAAGACGCCGAAAATCCGAATGCATTCATAGAAGGTTGAGGGATCATGTGTCAAACCTACACCAAAAGCACTCTGTATGAACCAATATGTTCATGGCAAGGAAATGACTTTGAGACCAAAGCCCTTGGTTTAATAGGCTTTGGAGGATTAGTGTTACAATGAAATTGACATTTGATCCAAGTATGGCTCCTAGGTGTTCTTCGAAAAAAGTTTTTCCAAACATTTTTCGTGTTTTTTAAAGCCTAGAATTGTGCCATCATCGAATCCCACGTCAGCATCACCCTTTAGTGTTTAAGAGGACTTGTTTTTTTGGTTGGTTTTAGGCTTAAAAACCCGTTAGGGGCTACCCTATGCTCGTTGAACTTTGCTAGGGGCAGTCACTTCATGACTCAGGAAAAATTGGGGAAAGGCTAAATGGAGGACAACAAGTGTGGTCCTCTCGGTCGATCAAGCGGTCCTGTTCTCCACAGTCAGTTTGACCTTGTG
This sequence comes from Ilex paraguariensis, assembly GCA_963454935.2. Taxonomy (NCBI): domain Eukaryota; kingdom Viridiplantae; phylum Streptophyta; class Magnoliopsida; order Aquifoliales; family Aquifoliaceae; genus Ilex; species Ilex paraguariensis. The sequence continues at coordinate 245,984 of CAUOFW020000836.1, read as the reverse complement.
TATTTTTTCTCGATATTGCCAAATGGGGAGAATGTTAGATCTCGCTCTTTAATTTGCTAATGTCATGTAGTCCTTGTAAATCTCAACCTATTCAATGACTTTTGACGCTAAAGTGATGAAAATCTAAAGGGTTAATTGAAGGGAGGAGATCAAGCGTCCAAATCATATTCCAAGCACTCCGTATGCACCATCTTCCTTAGGACAAGGCAATGACCTATTGTTGTGGAACCCGCTGGAATAACGTGATCCACAACGAAAAGAACCCAAGATCATTTTACGATCATATTTTACCGTAGACCTTGACCCGTTGTTTACGACAAACAAGGACCTTGGTATATTGACCTCAACCTGCTGTTTGTAAAACAAGAACCTCGGTATAAGGGAAGAAGCCACGGAGAATTCTGATAAGTTCGTTTAGTTCTTCAAAGAACCGCGGAGAAAACACTCTCAAAATGTGCTGAATAATGATCTCAATTTTCATTGATTTGAATGCCTATTTGTAGGCTGGTCATTACAAGGATTGGGAAATTTCCTAAAATAGTTATCCTATTTAAGAAATATCTCTTACTTGTGGGTAAAGAAATATCTCTTACTTTCCTAAGACACTTGAAGAAAAAAAAAAGACATTCAACCCTTTAAATGGCTGATCACATGCCTAAATAGAAAAAGGAAAGTACTTGACATACGAGCCATAAAATTAGACCATAAAAAGATTGAATAGTGCACGATTACTATAGCATGAACAGTGCAACGCTACACTAACTACGAAAACCCTAGTTCATAATAAATAAAACATGTGGGCTAAGCAACCTCAAGCCCACTTATTCATAATTCTAATCCTTTAGACAAATTGGAGGCCTTAACANTGTAGCATGAACAGTGCAACGCTACACTAACTACGAAAACCCTAGTTCATAATAAATAAAACATGTGGGCTAAGCATCCTCAAGCCCACTTATTCATAATTCTAATCCTTTAGACAAATTGGAGGCCTTAACAACAAGAAGCCAATTTAAGCTTAGCCTTAGCCCCTAGTTGGATTCTTCTAGAACTTGAATCATGTTGATGAATCTTTGTTGCCCAAGTGGATCACTGTCAATGGGCCTCCATGAACTTCCTTGATTCCATGCCTTTGGAATTAGTCCACTGAGTACCTCTTTAAACTTCCTTGCTCGTGCTCTCGTAACGGGCCCACTTGGAACTTGAATTAAATCCCTTGTAGTTGTTTTATGATTTGCATCACCTATAGAGCAAACATTATCCGCTGGGTTAATACACTTGGGAGGATTAGGGTTAAAATGGACTCGGTGATGGATGCATGTGTAGCTCTCGAAGGGGATTTTTGAGGAAGATATTTCCTAGTCTGTTTTGTGTCTTCAACACCCTAGTTTGGGTCAACTGAGACCTTTTGAGCAACGCCCTTTAGTGTTCGAGAGGACAAGATTTTCCCTTGGTTTAGTAGGGACCGTCCAGTGTCTGCTAGCCTTTGTGAGAGCGACCGGCGCCTAAAAGACTTAGGCATAATTAGGCGAAGGCCAAATGGCGGAGCAGCAGGGAGCACCCCCAGAGGTCCCTCTAGCGGACCTTTTGGAAGTGTGCATGCTGAGGATCTTAGCGGGGAAGATCACTTGAGTCCTAGAGGATCCATTGTACTAGAGAATCCAAGTGAAGCAACCAAATACATCGATGAACCACTTTGGTGGGGAGGCCCATCGATGGAAGGGAGAGTCTAACGAGTGTATTATTCGAGATATAAGACTCAAGTACTTGTAAGCCAAGTTTTGGCAAGTGGATTCGGCTTTGGTGAACCCGTGAGATGTTCCCCGCACTTTTCTTCCCACTAAAAGTTTTTTGGATCAGAAAATAACTTATTGTTTTCACTTATGCACTTGTGGTTTGATGCTCATGCATGCACTATGTGTTTGATAGAATGATTGTTTGAATAAGTTTATCATCCATAGTTGCGTATCAAGGGTTTGGGTCTTCGGTTGGGAACACTGTGACAGATTGAGGGATAAATCGATAACATCCAACACACGAATTTCGATGGGTTCAAGGGATCGTTGTCGTTAAAAGGTGGTTCTCCCTATTGCTTGATCAATCTTCATTATTAGAAAGGCGCAATTGTGGTAGTAATTGGTTTTATTTGTTACTCTAAACGATTCGTGTGTCACGAAAGCTGTCCATTTGTTTTAGAGCAAGGCTACATGGACTTCAGAAGGAGACTTGATATTTACTACCCATGATTTCGTTGTGGGTCCTAGTACTTATTGGGACCCACAATCTATCCAATGGTTGTATTTGTCAAGTCTATTTTTTAAGTCCATGTAGCATTAGTGTTTGTTTTATGCGTCATCTTCTTTTATGTTTGGCCACATTGAGTTGTGTTGTAAAAATTGGATCTTCTGCATATTTTAAAGGATTTGAGCTTTACTAACATTTAGCTGTGTGTGATCACTATTAATCATCCAATAGAAGTACACTCCTAAGTACGTTCGTGAATGGTCGACGTCTCGTAGGTTTTATGAATTTTCTCAAGGAATGACACTATCCAAGCACTGAAACTTATAACCACTAAGTTTCATATCCCCTAGTATTGCTCATCGTAATGCACTACAACGTTGATTTAAGGATTGATATGCCATAGCTCAAACCAAAGAGTGATTAGCATGACCAACAACGAAAAACCAACAATAGAATTTTTTTTTTTTCACTTATTCAATTTCTAGTGTTTTTGTGAATAACATAAAAATAGACAAATAGTCCTAAACTTGCAACAACAAAGGAAAAATAGTGCAACTATAAAAAATCGTATAATAAATGCCCAACTTGAAATCAAAACTCGTTTTGGATTTACAAATGTGTTTTTCATTAATTAAGAACAAAACAAGGCAAATAAATAAAAACGTCCACAAATAACTTAGGCCCTAATGCATGATTTGTCGTGGTGTGCTCCTACCGCTAAGTGTCACAAACACACACGTAAGTGCACACAAAATGTTAGATCTTGTTAGGTAATTCACTAATTTCGAGGAGTCCCTATAAATCTCATNCCCACGTAAGTGCACACAAAATGTTAGATCTTGTTAGGTAATTCACTAATTTCGAGGAGTCCCTATAAATGTCATCTTATTCCATGGTTGTGAAGCAAACACTTCGCAGATCCAAATGCATTCATTGAAGGGGGTGGGGGATCATGTGTCAAACCTACACCAAAAGCACTCCGTCTGAACCAACATGCTTAGGGCAAGGTAATGACTATGAGACCTAAGATAATGAACCCTTGGTTTAACAGACTTTGGGGGATTAGTATTACAATGAATTCGACATTTGATCCAAGAATGGCTTCTAGGTATTCTTCGAAGAAATGTTTTTCCAAACATTTTCCATGTTTTGTAAAGAAAGAATTGTGCCATCATCGAATCCCACGTCAGCAACACCCTTTAGTATTGAAGAGGACTAATTTTTTGGTTGGTTTTAGGCCTAAAAACCCGTTAGGGGCTTCCCTATGCTCGTTAGGCTTCTCTAGGGGCGGTCAGTTCATGACTCAAGAAAAATTGGGGAAAGGCTAAATGGAGGACAGCAAGTGCCGCCCTCTGGGTCGATCGAGCGGTCCTTTTCTCCATAGTCGGTTTGACCTTACTTGTGTATTTTTCACGAAATTGCCAAATGGGGAGAATGTTAGATCTCGTTCTTTAATTTGATATTTTCATGGAGTCCATGTAAATCTCAACCTTTTCAATGGGTTTTCACGCTAAAATGATGAAAATNACGTCAGCAACACCCTTTAGTATTGAAGAGGACTAATTTTTTGGTTGGTTTTAGGCCTAAAAACCCGTTAGGGGCTTCCCAATGCTCGTTAGGCTTCTCTAGGGGCGGTCAGTTCATGACTCAAGAAAAATTGGGGAAAGGCTAAATGGAGGACAGCAAGTGCCGCCCTCTGGGTCGATCGAGCGGTCCTTTTCTCCATAGTCGGTTTGACCTTACTTGTGTATTTTTCACGAAATTGCCAAATGGGGAGAATGTTAGATCTCGTTCTTTAATTTGATATTTTCATGGAGTCCATGTAAATCTCAACCTTTTCAATGGGTTTTCACGCTAAAATGATGAAAATCAAAATGATTAGTTGAAGGGAGGAGATCAAGCTTCAAAATCATATTGCAAGCACTCCGTCTGCACCATCTTGCTTAGGATAAGATAATGACCTATAGAGCTAACATTATCCGCTGAGTTAATACACTTGGGAGGATGAGGGTTAAAATGGAATCGGTGATGGATACATGTGTAGTTCTCGCAGGGGATTTTCAAGGAAGACATTTCCTAGACTGTTTTGTGTCTTCAACACCATAGTTTGAGTCAACTAAGACCTTTTGAGCAATGCCCTTTAGTGTTCGAGAGGACAAGTTTTTCCCTTGGTTTAGTAGGGACCACCCAGTGTCTGCTAGCCATTGCTAGAGCGACTGGTGCCTAAAAGACTTAGGTATAATTAGGCGAATGCCAGATGGCGGAGCAGCAGGGAGCAATCCCAGAGGTCCCTCTAGCTGACCCATTAGAAATGTGAACGCCGAGGATCTTAGCGGGGAAGATCGCTTGAGTCCTAGTGGATCCATTGTGGTGGAGAATCCAAGTGAAGCAACCAAAGACATCGATGAGCCACTTTGGTGGAGAGGCCTATTGAAAGAAGGGAGCGTCTAACAAGTGTATTATTCGAGATTGAGGACTCGAGTACTTGTAAGCCGACATTTGGGGAGTGGATTAGGCTTTGGTGAACCCGTGGGACGTTCCACGCTCTTTTACTCCCATGAAAGGTTTTTCACATCAAAAAATAACTTATTGTTTTCACTTATGCACTTGTGGTTTGATGCACACGCACGCATTATGTGTTGGATAGAATGATTGTTTGAACATCTTTGTCATCCATAGATGCGTATCAAGGGTTTTGGTCTTTGGTTGGGAACAGCATGAGAGATTGAGGGATAAATCAATGACATCGAACACACGAATTTCGATGGGTTCAAGGGATCGTTGTTGTTAAAAGGTGGTTCTCCCTATTAGTTGATCAATCTTCATTAGAAAGACGCAATTGTGGTAGTAGTAGGTTTACTTTGTTACTCTAAACGATTCGTGTGTCACAAAAACTGTCCATTTGTTTTAGAGTAATGCTACATGGACTTCAAAATGAGAGCTGATATTTACAAACAATGATTTCGTTCTGGGTCCTAGTACTTATTGGGACCTACTACCAATGCGATGGTTGTGTTTATCAAGTCTACTTTTTAAGTCCATGTAGCATTAGCGTTTGTTTTATCCGTCACCTTCTTTTATGTTTAACCACATTGGATTGTGTTGTAAAAAATGGATCTTCTGCTTATTTTAAAAAATTTGAGCTTTACTAACCTTTAGATGTGTGTGTTCACTTTAATCATCCAATAGAAGTACACTCCTAAGTGCGTTCGTGAATGGTCGGCGTCTCCTAGGTTTTATGAATTTTCTAAGGGAATGACACTATCCAGGCACTCTAGGGTGAAAGGGACTTGGTTTAAGGACCAAGCACTGAAACTTATAACCACTAAGTTTCGTATCCCCTTGTATTGCTCATCGTAATGCACCACAACGTTCATTTAAGGATTGATATGCCATAGCTCAAACCAAAGAGTGATTAGCCTGACCAACAACGAAAAAAAGACAAGAGAAGTTNTTGTATTGCTCGTCGTAATGCACCACAACGTTCATTTAAGGATTGATATGCCATAGCTCAAACCAAAGAGTGATTAGCCTGACCAACAACGAAAAAAAGACAAGAGAAGTTCTTGTTTTTTTTTTGACTTTTTCAATTTCTAGTGTTTTTTTGAATCACATAAAAACAAACAAATTGTCCTAAACTTGCAACAACAAAGGAAAAATAGTTCAAACATAAAAAATCGTATACTAAATGCCCAACTAGAAATCAACACTATTTTTGGATTTACAATTGTGTTTTTTCATTAATTAAGAACAAAACAAGGAAAATAAATAAAAACGTGCACAAATAACTTAGCCCCTAATGCATGATATGTCGTGGTGTGCTCCTAGCACTAAGTGTCACAAACACCCCCGTAAGAGCACAAATAATGTTAGATCTTGTTAGGTAATTCACTAATTCCGAGGAGTCCCTATAAATCTCATCTTATTCCATGGTCGTGAAGCAAACACGTCGAAGATCCGAATGCATTCCTTGAAGGGTGAGGGATCATGTGTCAAACCTACACCAAAAGCACTCCGTGTGAACCAACATGCTTAGGGCAAGGTAATGACTTTGAGACCTAAGAAGATGACCNACCCCAAAAGCACTCTGTGTGAACCAACATGCTTAGGGCAAGGTAATGACTTTGAGACCTAAGAAGATGACCCCTTGGTTTAATAGACTTTGGAGGATTAGTATTACAATGAAATCGACATTTGATCCAAGTATGCCTTCTAGGTATTCTTCGAAGAAAAGTTTTTCGAAACATTTTCCATGTTTTGAAAAAATAGAATTGTGCCATCATCGAATCCCACGTCAGCAACACCTTTAGTGCTGAAGAGGACTAGTTTTTTGGTTGGTTTTAGGCTTAAAAACCTGTTAGGGGCTGCCCTATGCTCGTTGGGCTTCTCTAGGGGCGGTCAGTTCATGACTCAGGAAAAATTGGGGAAAGACTAAATGGAGGACAGCAAGTGCCGCCCTCTGGGTCGATCGAGCGGTCCTTTTCTCCACAGTCGGTTTGACCTTACTTGTGTATTTTGTCACAAAATTGCCAAATGGGGAGAATGTTAGATCTCGTTCCTTAATTTGCTATTGTCAGGGAGTCCATTTAAATCTCAACCCATTCAATGGCTTTTAACAAAAAAAGGATGAAATCTAAAGGGTCAATTGAAAGGGAGGAGATCAAGCGTCAAAATCATATTGCAAGCACTCCATATGCTCCATCTTGCTTAGGACATGGTAATGACCAATAGAGCTGGTTGAGAGGCCTATTGAAGTAAGGGATCGTCTAACGAGTGTATTATTTGAGATATAGGACTCGAGTACTTGTAAGCCGACTTTGAGGGAGTGGATTAGGATTTGGTCTACCCGTGAGATGTTCCCCGCTCTTATTTTCCCACGAAAGGTTTTTTGCATCAAAAAATAACTTATTGATTTCGCTTATAAACTTGTGGTTTGATGCACACGCACACACTCTGTCTGTTATAGAATGATTGTTTGAATATCTTCATCATCCACAGTTGCATATCAAGGGTTTGGGTCTTTGGTTGGGAACAGCATGAGAGATTGAGGGATAAATCGATAACATCCAACACACAAATTTCGATGGGTTCAAGGGATCATTGTGGTTAAATGGTGGTTCTACCTGTTAGTTGATCAATCTTCAATAGAAAGACGCAATTGTGGTATTAGCAGGTTTAATTTGTTACCCTGAACAATTCGTGTGTCATGAAAACTGTCCATTTGTTTTAGAGCAATGCTACATGGACTTCAAAAGGAGACTTGATATTTAACACCCTTGATTTCGTTGTGGGTCCTAGTACTTATTGGGACCCACTACCTATGCGATGATTGTGTTTATCAAGTCTAAGTTCATGTAGTATTAGTGTTTGTTTTATGCGTCACCTTCTTTTATGTTTGGCCACATTGGGCTGTGTGGTAAAAATTGGATCTTCTGCATATTTTAAAAGATTTGAGCTTTACTAACCATTAGCTGTGTGCGTTCACAATTAATCATCTGATAGAAGTACAATCCTAAGTACGTTCGTGAATGGTCTGCGTAGGGGATTTTCAAGGAAGATATTTTCTAGACTATTTTGTGTCATTAACACCAGAGTTTGGCTCAACTGAGACCTTTCCAGCAGCAACCTTCGGTGTTCGAGAGGGCAAGTGTTTCCCTTGCTTTAGTAGGTATCACCCACTGTCCGCTAGCCTTTGCGAGAGCGACCGACGCCTAAAAGACTTAGGTGTAATTAGGCGAAGGCTAGATGGCGGAGCAGCAGGGAGCACCCAAGAGGTCCCTCTAGCCGACCCATTGGATGTGTGCATCCCGGGGGATCTTAGCGGGGAAGATCGCTTGAGTCCTAGAAGATCTATTGTAGTGGGGAATCCAAGTGAAGCAACCAAAGACATCGATGAGCCACATTGGTGGAGAGGCCTATCGAAGGAAGGAAGCATCTAATGAGTGAATTATTCGAGAGATAGGACTCGAGTACTTGTACGCTGACTTTGGGGTAGTAGATTAGGCTTTGGTGTACCCATGACATGTTCCCCGCTCTTATTGTTTCAAAAAACTAACTAATTGTTTTAACTTATACACTTGTGATTTGATGCACACGCACGCACTATGTGTTTGATAGAATGATTGTTTGAATATCTTCATCATCCATAGTTGCGTATCAAGGGTTTGGGTCTTTGGTTGGGAACACCGTGAGAGATTGGGTGTTGAGGGATAAATTGATAACACGCAACACAAGAATTTCGATGGGTTCAAGGGTTCGTTGTGGTTAAAAAGTGGTTTCTCACTATTAGTTGATCAGTCTTCGTTAGAAAGACCCAATTGTGGTAGTAGTAGGTTCAATTTGCTACTCTAAACGATTCGTGTGTCACGAATACTGTCCATTTCTTTTAGAGCAGTGCTTACATGGACTTCAAAGTAGTAGACCTCATATTTACAACCCATGATTGCGTTGTGGGTCCTAGTATTTATTGGCACCCACTACCTATGCGATAGTCGGGATTATCAAGTCTACTTTTTATGTCCATGTAGCTTTAGTGTTTGTTTTATGCCTTACCTCCTTTCATGTTTGGCTACATTGGGCTGTGTTGTAAAAACTGGATCTTCTGCATATTTTAAAAGATTTGAGCTTTACTAACCATTAGCTGTGTGCGTTCACAATTAATCATCTGATAGAAGTACAATCCTAAGTACGTTCGTGAATGGTCTGCGTAGGGGATTTTCAAGGAAGATATTTTCTAGACTATTTTGTGTCATTAACACCAGAGTTTGGCTCAACTGAGACCTTTCCAGCAACAACCTTCGGTGTTCGAGAGGGCAAGTGTTTCCCTTGCTTTAGTAGGTATCACCCACTGTCCGCTAGCCTTTGCGTGAGCGACCGACGCCTAAAAGACTTAGGTGTAATTAGGCGAAGGCTAGATGGCGGAGCAGTAGGGAGCACCCAAGAGGTCCCTCTAGCCGACCCATTGGATGTGTGCATCCCGGGGGATCTTAGCGGGGAAGATCGCTTGAGTCCTAGAAGATCTATTGTAGTGGGGAATCCAAGTGAAGCAACCAAAGACATCGATGAGCCACATTGGTGGAGAGGCCTATCGAAGGAAGGAAGCATCTAATGAGTGAATTATTCGAGAGATAGGACTCGAGTACTTGTACGCTGACTTTGGGGTAGTAGATTAGGCTTTGGTGTACCCATGACATGTTCCCCGCTCTTATTGTTTCAAAAAACTAACTAATTGTTTTAACTTATACACTTGTGATTTGATGCACACGCACGCACTATGTGTTTGATAGAATGATTATTTGAATATCTTTGTTATCCATCAAGGGTTTGGGTCTTTGGTTGGGAACGTGAGAGATTAAGTGTTGAGGGATAAATCGAGAACATCCAACACACGAATTTCGTTGTGTTCAAGGGATTGTTGTGGTTAAAAAGTGGTTTCTCACTATTAGTTGATCAATCTTCTTTAGAAAGACGCAATTGTGGTAATAGTAGGCTTAATTTGTTACTCTATACAATTTGTGTGTCTCAAAAACTGTCCATTTGCTTTAGAGCAATGCTACATGGACTTCGAAAGTAGACTTGATATTTACAACCCATGATTTTGTTTCTGGGTCCTAGTACTTGTTGGGACTCACTACCTATGCGATAGTTGTGATTATTAAGTCTACTTTTTAAGTCCATGTAGCATTAGTGTTTGTTTTATGCCTTACCTTCTTTTATATTTGGCAACTTTGGGCTGTGTTGTAAAAATTGGATCTTCTGCATATTTTAAAAGATTTGAGCTTTGCCAACCTTTAGTTGTGTGCATTTACTATTAATCATTCAATAGAAATACACTCGTAAGTATGTTCGTGAATGCTCGGCGTCTCCTAGGTTTTATGAATTTTCTCAGGAAATGACACTATGCAAGCACTCCAGGATGAAAGGAGACTTGGTTTAAGGACCAAGCACCGAAACCTATAGCCATTAAGTTTCGTATCCCTTAGTATTGCTCGTCGTAATGCACTACAACGTTGCTTTAAGGATTGATATGCCATGGCTCAAACCAAAGACTGATTAGCATGACCAACAACGAAAAACAGACAACTGAAGTTTTTATTTTTTTTGGCCTTTTCAATTTCTTGTGTTTTCGTAAATAACATAAAAACAGCAAAATAGTCCTAAACTTGCTACAACAAAGGAAAAATAGTGCAACTATAAAAAATCAAAAAATAAATTCCCACCCAGAAATCAAAACGCTTTCTGGATTTCCAATTGTGTTTTTCATTAATTAAGAACAAAAAAAGACAAATAAATAAATACATGCAAAAATAACTTAGCCCCTAATGCATGATATGTCGTGGTATGCACCTAGGGCTAAGTGTCGCAAACACTCACTTAAGTGCACAAATAATGTTAGATCACGTTAGGTAATTCACCAATTTCGAGGAGTCCCTGCAGATCCGGGAAAGGCTAAATGGTGGACAGCAAGTGCCGCCCTCTGGTCGATCGAGCGGTCCTTGTTCTTCACAGTCGGTTTGACCTTACTTGTGTATTTTTTCACCAAATTGCCAAGTAGGGAGAATGTTAGATCTCGTTCTTTCATTCGCTAATGTCATGTAGTCCATGTAAAGCACAACTTAGTGAATGGCTTCTGACGCTAAAATGATGAAAATCTGAAGTGTCAATTGAAGGGAGGAGTTCAAGCGTCAAAATCATATTGCAAGCGCTACACGTGCACCATCTTGCTTAGGACAAGGTAATGACCTATAGAGCTAAAATTATCCGTTGGGTTAGTACACTTGGAAGGATTTGGGTTAAAATGGACTCGGGGNCCTAGTATTGCTCGTCGTAATGCACTACAACGTTGCTTTAAGGATTGATATGCCATGGCTCAAACCAAAGAGTGATTAGCATGACCAACAACGAAAAACAGACAACTGAAGTTTTTATTTTTTTTGGCCTTTTCAATTTCTTGTGTTTTCGTAAATAACATAAAAACAGCAAAATAGTCCTAAACTTGCTACAACAAAGGAAAAATAGTGCAACTATAAAAAATCAAAAAATAAATTCCCACCCAGAAATCAAAACGCTTTCTGGATTTCCAATTGTGTTTTTCATTAATTAAGAACAAAAAAAGACAAATAAATAAATACATGCAAAAATAACTTAGCCCCTAATGCATGATATGTCGTGGTATGCACCTAGGGCTAAGTGTCGCAAACACTCACTTAAGTGCACAAATAATGTTAGATCACGTTAGGTAATTCACCAATTTCGAGGAGTCCCTGCAGATCCGGGAAAGGCTAAATGGTGGACAGCAAGTGCCGCCCTCTGGTCGATCGAGCGGTCCTTGTTCTTCACAGTCGGTTTGACCTTACTTGTGTATTTTTTCACCAAATTGCCAAGTAGGGAGAATGTTAGATCTCGTTCTTTCATTCGCTAATGTCATGTAGTCCATGTAAAGCACAACTTAGTGAATGGCTTCTGACGCTAAAATGATGAAAATCTGAAGTGTCAATTGAAGGGAGGAGTTCAAGCGTCAAAATCATATTGCAAGCGCTACACGTGCACCATCTTGCTTAGGACAAGGTAATGACCTATAGAGCTAAAATTATCCGTTGGGTTAGTACACTTGGAAGGATTTGGGTTAAAATGGACTCGGGGTGATGGATACATGTGTAGCTCTCGTCGGGGATTTTCGAGGAAGATATTTTCTAGACTATTTTGGGTTTATAACACTACAGTTTGATTCAACTGAGTCCTTTTGAGCAACGCCCTTTAGTGTTCGANCCCGTCGGGGATTTTCGAGGAAGATATTTTCTAGACTATTTTGGGTTTTTAACACTACAGTTTGATTCAACTGAGTCCTTTTGAGCAACGCCCTTTAGTGTTCGANTTCGTGGCGTTCACCAATGATTTATCAAATGGGTTTTCACACCTTTTGGGGCGTCTTCCCTTATACCGAGGTTCTTGTTTCAAAAACAGCGGGTTGAGGTCTATATACCAAGGTTCTTGTTTGTCGTAAACAACGAGTCNGAGAGGGCAAGTATTTCACTTGGTTTGTTGGGACCGCCTAGTGTTTGCTAGCCTTTGGGAGATCGACCAACGCCTAAAAGACTTAGCTTTAATTAGGCGAAGGCCAAATGGCGGAGCAGTAGGGAGCACCACAGAGGTCCCTCTAGCGAACCCATTGGAAGTGTGCATGCCGAGGATATTAACGGGGAAGATTGCTTGAGTCCTGGAGGATCCATTGTAGTGGAGAATCCAAGTGAAGCAACCAAAGACATCATTGAGCCACTTTGGTGGAGAAGCCTATTGAAGGAAGCAGCTTCTAACGAGTGTATTATTCGAGAAATAGGACCCGTTCACTTGTAAGACGACTTTGGGGGTGTGGATTAGGCTTTGGTGAACCCGTGAGATGTTTCCCGCTCTTTTTTTCCCACGAAAGGTTTTTCGCATCAAAAAATAACTTATTGTTTTCACTTATAGACTTGTGATTTGATGCACACGCATGCACTGTGTTTGATAGAATGATTGTTTGAATATCTTCATCATCCATTGTTGTGTATCAAGGGTTTGGGTCTTTGGTTGGGAACACCGTGAGAGATTGAGTGTTGAGGGATAAATCGATAACATCCAACACACGAATTTTGATGGGTTCAAGGGATCGTTGTGGTTAAAAAGTGGTTTCTCACTATTATTTGATCTGATGTGAATCATAACACAATTTCAAGGGATTTAGTTCAAGTTCCAAATGGGCCGGTTATGAGAGCACGAGCAAGAAAGTTTAAAGAGGTACTCAATGGACTAATTCAAGAGGCGTGAAATCAAGCAAGTTCGTCGTGGCCCATTTACCATGATCCACTTGGGCAATAAAGATTTATCAACATGATTCAAGTTCTAGAAGAATCCAGCTAGGGGCTAAGGCTTAGCTTAATTTTGCTTCTTATTGTTAAGGCCTCTAATTTGTCTAAAGGATTAGAATTATTAATAAGTGGGCTTAAGGATGCTTAGCCCACATGTTTTATTTATGAACTTGAGTTTTCGTAGTTACTGTAGCATTTCACTGTTCACGCTACAGTAACCCTACACTATTCACTCTTTTTAGGATCTAATTTTAAGGTTTGCATACCAAGTACTTTCCTTTTTCTATTTAGGCATGTGATCAGTAATTTAAAGGGCTGAATGTCTTTCTTTTTTTATTCAAGAGTCTTAGGAAAGTAAGAGATATTTCTTAAATAGGATAGCTATTTTAGGAAGTTTCCGAATCCTTGTAATGACCAGCCTATAAATAGGCATTCAAATCAATGAACATTCAGATCATTATTCAGAAAATTTTGAGAGTGTTTTCTCTTCGGTTCTTTGAAGAACTAAATGAACTTATCGGAATTCTTCGTGGCGTTCACCAATGATTTATCAAATGGGTTTTCACACCTTTTGGGGCGTCTTCCCTTATACCGAGGTTCTTGTTTCAAAAACAGCGGGTTGAGGTCTATATACCAAGGTTCTTGTTTGTCGTAAACAACGAGTCAAGGTCTACCGTAAAATCTGATCGTAAAACGATCTTGGGTTCTTTTCGTTGTTGGATCTCATTATTCCGGCAGGTTCCACATCATTTGGTATCAGAGCAAGATTTCCAATCAGGTCATATCCTATCCTTTTATTTCTTGCATAATTGATTCTAGGGCTTCATTGTTCTAGGGTTACCAAAAAAAAAAAAAAAATTTCATTGTTCAAGGGTTTGAGTTATTGTTAGTGTTTTGTCAATTGTTTACTATGTAGTCTGTGATCAAATCAAGTGGGGGAAAAAAAATTCGTTAAAAAAAAAAAAATCAGATTGTTTGTGTTCATCCATAGCCCAAAAAAAAATATACATATATCAAATTGTTAGTCTTCATCCATAGCCTGAAAAAAAAAAAGAGAAAAAAAATCAGATTGTTTGAGTTCATCCATCTTGGGTCCAATAAGCCTGAAAACCACCACACCCCAAAATCAGAAGTTTTTGGAAATCTTGCTATTTTGTGCTTCTGAAAATCAACCATGTCCTGGAATTCTTGCTCTTGAAANAGCATTTCACTGTTCACGCTACAGTAACCCTACACTATTCACTCTTTTTAGGATCTAATTTTAAGGTTTGCATACCAAGTACTTTCCTTTTTCTATTTAGGCATGTGATCAGTAATTTAAAGGGCTGAATGTCTTTCTTTTTTTATTCAAGAGTCTTAGGAAAGTAAGAGATATTTCTTAAATAGGATAGCTATTTTAGGAAGTTTCCGAATCCTTGTAATGACCAGCCTATAAATAGGCATTCAAATCAATGAAAATTCAGATCATTATTCAGAAAATTTTGAGAGTGTTTTCTCTTCGGTTCTTTGAAGAACTAAATGAACTTATCGGAATTCTTCGTGGCGTTCACCAATGATTTATCAAATGGGTTTTCACACCTTTTGGGGCGTCTTCCCTTATACCGAGGTTCTTGTTTCAGAAACAGCGGGTTGAGGTCTATATACCAAGGTTCTTGTTTGTCGTAAACAACGAGTCAAGGTCTACCGTAAAATCTGATCGTAAAACGATCTTGGGTTCTTTTCGTTGTTGGATCTCATTATTCCGGCAGGTTCCACATCATTTGGTATCAGAGCAAGATTTCCAATCAGGTCATATCCTATCCTTTTATTTCTTGCATAATTGATTCTAGGGCTTCATTGTTCTAGGGTTACCAAAAAAAAAAAAAAAATTTCATTGTTCAAGGGTTTGAGTTATTGTTAGTGTTTTGTCAATTGTTTACTATGTAGTCTGTGATCAAATCAAGTGGGGGAAAAAAAATTCGTTAAAAAAAAAAAAATCAGATTGTTTGTGTTCATCCATAGCCCAAAAAAAAAAATATACATATATCAAATTGTTAGTCTTCATCCATAGCCTGAAAAAAAAAAAGAGAAAAAAAATCAGATTGTTTGAGTTCATCCATCTTGGGTCCAATAAGCCTGAAAACCACCACACCCCAAAATCAGAAGTTTTTGGAAATCTTGCTATTTTGTGCTTCTGAAAATCAACCATGTCCTGGAATTCTTGCTCTTGAAACCTGAAATTCCTTGATGAGTTCTTGGTGAATTGTTGTTGGAAAATTTGAGAATTGTAAGTATAGTTTCAAAAGAACTGAAAGAGAATTATTGAGTGGAAAAAGGCAAGAGTGGTGAGAATAACAGAGGGTTAAGAAAAAGCCATGTATTTTTGGGTGAAACACGAGTGTATAGTGATCTACAGTCTTGAGTGTAAACACGTAAGGGAGAGAATTGTGAGGTTCTTTTTTTTCTTTTAGTTTTTTTTTCTAACTTCGTTTTGCAGCTAATCATGTCTCACAACAATGCTATGGATCTTGCTGACCTATAATTGTTTATGGAGGCCATGATGAGTGATATGAGGTGTGTGATGAAGTTGGAACTAGAGCAAGTCCACGAACGGATAGATCATATGGAGAATACACATGAGAAGCAGCCACAAAAACGTCCCTAATATGCGTGGAAGGGAAAGAGTTCAACCAAGGGAAGTAAGGGGAGAAGATGAAGAGCCTAATGGGGCTGGTTTTGATGAAGAACATGATCGAAATTCTGTTGTTAGTAATAGGAGACATGGAGGGCGGTTTAGAGAAAATTCCATCCTTTCAAGGTAGATCCGATCCTGAAGCATACCTTGAGTGGGAGAAGAAGATGGAGTTTGTATTTGATTGCTATAACTATTCTGATGCAAAGAAGGTAAAATTAGCGGTGATTTAGTTTTCTGACTATGCTATTACTTGGTGGGATCAGCTTGTTAAAAACCGGAGGCGAAATAGAGAACATCCAATAGAGACATGCGAGGAGATGAAAACGGTGATGAGAAAGCAGTTCGTTCCAAGCTACTACTATCAAGAGTTGTACAAAAAACTACAAGGTCTTAAATAGGAAAGCAGGAGTGTGGAGGATTACTACAAGGAGATGAAGATTGCTATGATCCGAGCTAATGTAGAGGAAGATCGAGAGGCTACCATAGCTAGGTTCTTACTTGGATTAAACCGGGAAATCCAAGATAAAGTGCAGATGCAGCATTACGTGG
The DNA here is from genome assembly GCA_963454935.2 of Ilex paraguariensis. NCBI lineage: Eukaryota > Viridiplantae > Streptophyta > Magnoliopsida > Aquifoliales > Aquifoliaceae > Ilex > Ilex paraguariensis. The sequence goes on along the minus strand of CAUOFW020000836.1, from coordinate 229,673 downwards.
AGTTGGAAGATATGGTGCACATGGCCATCAAAGTGGAGCAACTACTCAAGAAGGGGAGTGCATCACGTGCAGCCCATAACTCTAGTTCTAATTCTTGGAAAATGAGTTATACCAAGCAACTGGACAAGTCACCAACGTCCAAAGCCGAGCCCAAGTCCGTGAACACCAGCCACATTCCACAAGGTAAAACTGACTCTTCTACCTCTAGGAATCGTGACATTAAATGTTTTAAATGTCTAGGCGGGGGACACATAGCAAGTCAATGTCCAAACAAGCAGGTCATGGTGTTGCAAGGCAATGGTGAAATTGTGACCGACGAAGAAGATTCCGACACCGATGGCATGCCATAATTGGAGGACGTTCCCGAGGAGGAATATTTAGCCCCTGATGCATTGACATTGGTGGCAAGGAGAGCATTGAGCGTGCATACGAAGAAGGTTGATGAAGTGCAGCGGGAGAACATCTTCCACACTAGGTGCTACATCAAAGACAAGGTGTGTAGTGTAATTATTGATGGTGGTAGTTGTACTATTGTTGCGAGCACAATTATGGTGGAGAAGTTGGGACTACCCGTGTTGAAGCACCCTAAACAATATAAGTTACAATGGTTGAATGATAGTGGTGGGATAAGGATGAACAAGCAGGTGTTAGTTGCATTTTGAATTGGTAAGTACGAAGGTGAAGTGTTTTGTGATGTAGTACCGATGTAAGCTGGACACTTATTGCTAGGGCGTCCATGGCAGTTTGATTGGCATGTGAAGCATGATGGCTTTACAAACAAATACTCCTTTGTGCATAATCAACGATCAATCACTCTTGTACCATTGACACCGTAGCAAGTATATGAGGATCAAGTGAGATTGCAAAAAGAGAGTGATCAAAAGAAAGAGAGTGAACCAAAGAAAAAGAAAAAGAGTGAAAATCAGAGAGAGGCTGAGAAAAATGAGAGAGAAAAAGAAAATCAAAATGCAGCCATTGAAAAAAAATCAGACAGGAAACAAAAGAATTTCTATGCAAAAGTGAGTGAGATTAAGAGAGCCATGTTTTCAAATCAGCCGATGATTGTACTTTTGTACAAAGAGGCACTTTTAAACACTAACAAACTTGACCTTGCTTTGCCTAGTTCTATTGTTTCTCTTTTGCAGTAGTATGAGGATGTCCTTCCCCAGGAAACACCACATGAGTTACCTCCAATCCGAGGGATTGAACATCAAATTGATTTTGTTCTCGGTGCAACAATGCCAAACCGACCAGCCTATAGGAGCAATATCGAGGAGACAAAGGAGCTTCAACGGCAGATAAGTGAGTTGTTGGAGAAAGGGCACAAGAGGGAGAGCATAAGCCCATGCGCTGTTCCGGTTTTACTTGTACCTAAGAAGGATGGGACGTGGAGAATGTGCGCTGATTGTCAGGCCATCAACAACATAACGGTAAAGTAACCTCATCCTATTCCTCACTTAAATGATATGTTAGATGAGCTGCATGGATCTTGTGTATTTTCTAAGATTGACTTAAAGAGTGGTTATCACCATATGAANAAGACATATGCGGGCTAAGCAACGTCAAACCCACTTATTCTAAACTAATAATAAAAATTCTTTAAACAAATTGAAAGGCTTAACAACAAAAGGCCCTATCNACCATATGAATCATGTTTTGTGTGAATTTGTAGGCAGATTTGTTGTTGTCTACTTTGATGATATACTCATTTATAGCAAAAACATGGACGATCATGTAATACATTTGAAATCTATTTTTGGTGTGCTTAGGAAAGAAAAGTTGTTTGTTAATCTAAAGANATTTCCCCTTTCCTCAAAAAGATTCGTCCTCGAATCTTCGCCCATATCTTAAGGAGAAAGATCAGAAACATTGACGGTGGCAGGAAAAACAANTTGGTGTGCTTAGGAAAGAAAAGTTGTTTGTTAATCTAAAGAAGTGTACTTTTTATACCAATAAGCTTGTATTTCTGGGTTATGTTGTTAGTGCACAAGGTATACAGGTTGACGAAGAGAAGGTACGTGCAATCCAAGAATGGCGAAGTCCCACANTCTTTTTTTTCTTGGATGAATTTTTTTTTTCACCAACTGATTTGATCACAAACTAGATAGAAAACAATTGACAAAACCCTAACAATAACTCAAACCATAGAATAANGATGGAGTACATTGTGACGTTCCCATATGTCATCCGGTATAAGCAAGGTAAGGAAAATGTGGTCGCCGATGCACTTTCTCGCATGTTTGCATTACTCTCTACACTTGATGCAAANCATAGAATAATGAAAAAAACAATTTGACAGCCACACAAAACTCTAAGAATTTTAGTAGCTTTTTTTTTTGTAACCCTAGAACAATGAAGCCCTAGAATCAATTATGCAAGAAACAAAAGGATAGGATATGACCTGATTGGAAACCTTGCTTTGATACCAAATGATCTGAACCCCAATAGTCCTGCTTTGATTCCCAACAACAATATTGGAAATACAACCCAGGAAACTCAAACTCAGGTCTATGGANTTTGTAGGCAATGATGTGAACCCCAATAGTCCTGCTTTGAGACCCAACAACAATATTGGAAATACAACCCAAGAAAGCCAAACTCAGGTCTATGGATGGAGAATCTAGACCCGTTGAGATCTTGTTTCAAGAACCTAGATTATATTAAAATCTAGACCCATTGAAGAACCCGTCTCAAGAACCCAAATTACAAGGAGGAACGCCACAAAGGTTGTGATTTACCTTTGATAAGTTCAAAAAGTTCAATCAAGAACAAGAGGAGTAAACTCAACTCAACTCACAATCAAAATTCATTATATATTGTTTCTCCCCTCTTTCATTGATAGAACACTTATTTATAGGTTGGCCATTACAAGGAAACAAATCCTAATCTAANCAAAATTCATTGTATATTGTCTCCTATTTCATTGATAGAACAACTATTTATAGGCTAGCCATTCTAAGGAAACAAATCCTAATCTAAATAGGAATAAATAAAGACTAAAATTTGTGACCCTTTCTCTCAAAAATGCCCTTGAGTGAATACTGTCACGGTTACTGTAGCATGCACAGTACCATGCTATAGTACTTAGTCTACACCCTAGTTCAAATAAAATAATAAGACATATNTAATTTATAGGATGGCTATTACAAGGAAACAAATCATAATCTATTAAAGAAACAAATCCTAATCTAAATAGGAATAAATAAAGACTAAAATTNGATGGACTACATTGTGACGTTCCCATATGTCATCCGGTATAAGCAAGTTAAGGAAAATGTGGTCGCCGATGCACTTTCTCGCATGTTTGCATTACTCTCTACACTTGATGCAAAATTCCTTGGTTTTGAGCACATTAAAAATTTATCCGCTGATGATCATGAATTTTGAGGAATACCGAGCTTTTGAGAAAACCGGTAGTGGTAAGTTCTTTAGGGTTGATGGATTCCTATTTCGAGAGAATAAGTTATGCGTGCCTAATTGTTCCTTGTGGGAGTTGTTAATCCAGGAATCTCATGGTGGGGGATTAATGGGACATTTTGGAGTTGCAAAGACTTTAGCTGTGTTACCAGAACATTTCTATTGGCCTCACATGAAAAGAGATGTTGAGAGAATTTGTGGTAGATGTATCACTTGTAGGCAATGATGTGAACCCCAATAGTCCTGCTTTNGCGGGCTAAGCATCGTCAAACTCACTTATTCTAAACTAATAATAAAAATTCTTTTAACAAATTGAAAGGCTTAACAACAAAAGGCCCTATCTCTAAGTCATGTCGTCATGTCTTCCACAGCTTAGATCAAGTGGATCAAAATTGGTTCTCCTTCTTTCAAGCCCATCTTGAGTGTTGGGCTCTTGCTAGCTTCATCCCAAGTGGATTGCACCAAATCCTTGCATTGCTTCCTTGATCTTCTGGGCTCTTGATCTTATAATTGGCTCATTTGGACATGCAAAGGATCTTTAAGAGTAGGCCCACCTTGGCCCTCATCAGGCAAGCTAAATCCAAAGTGCAGCCCAATGGTTTGTATACTCCTTTACCAATTCCTAGTGAGGCATGGATTGATATTTCAATGGACTTTGTGTTAGGATTGCCTAGGACTAAGCGTGGGAGAGATTCAATTTTTGTGGTTGTGGACAGATTTTCTAAGATGGCGCACTTCATTCCATGTCACAAAAACGGATGATGCTTTGCATGTTGCCGACTTGTTCTTTAGAGAGATTGTGAGATTACATGGCATGCCTAGAACAATTGTTTTAGATCGAGATGCTAAGTTCCTGAGATTACATGGCATGGGAAGAATGTTTACCACATGTTGAGTTTGCTTATAACCGATCCATTCATTCTGCTACTAAATTTTCACCATTTGAAATTGTGTATGGATTTTATCCTTTAACCCCATTGGATTTATCTCCTTTACCTTTGACTGAGCATATTAATTTAGATGGAAAGAAAAAAGCTGACTTTGTCAAGTAGATTCATGAGAAAGGAAGACTCAACATTGAGCGAAGAACGGAGTAATACGCAAAACAAGCCAACAAGGGACGTCACAAGCTGATTTTTGAACCCGGAGATTGGGTTTGGCTGCATATGAGAAAAGAGAGATTTCTGGCACAAAGACGTTCCAAATTGCTTCCTAGGGGAGATNCAACAAGGGACGTCACAAGCTGATTTTTGAACCCGGAGATTGGGTTTGGCTGCATATGAGAAAAGAAACATTTTTCGCGCAAAGACGTTCCAAATTGCTTCCAAGGGGAGATGGTCCATTCCAAGTCCTAGAGCGCATCAATGACAACGGCTACAAGCTAGATTTACCTGGTGAGTACAATGTAAGTGCTACTTTTAATGTTATTGATTTGAGTCCTTTTGATGTAGGTGATGATTTATGGGCAAATCTTTTTCAAGAGGAGGGGAATGATGCAAATCATAACACAACTTCAAGGGATTTAGTTCAAGTTGCAAGTGGGCCGGTTACGAGAGGACGAGGAAGGAAGTTTAAAGAGGTACTCAATGGACTAATTCAAGAGGCGTGGAATCAAGCAAGTTCGTGGAGGCCCATTCACCATGATCCACTTGGGCAACAAAGATTCATCAACATGATTCAAGTTCTAGAAGAATCCAGCTAGGGGCTAAGGCTAAGCTTAAATTGGCTTCTTGTTGTTAAGGCCTCTAATTTGTCTAAAGGATTAGAATTATTAATAAGTGGGCTTGAGGATGGTTAGCCCACATGTTCTATTTATGAACTAGAGTTTTCTTAGTTACTGTAGCGTTGCACTGTTCACGCTACAGTAAACCTGCACTATTCACTCTTTTTAGGGTCTAATTGTAAGGCTTGTTTGCCAAGTATTTTCCTTTTTCTATTTAGGCATGTGATCAGCCATTTAAAGGGCTGAATGTCTTTCTTTTTTTCTTCAAGAGTCTTAGGAAAGTAAGAGATATTTCTTTACCCACAACTAAGAGATATTTCTGAAATAGGATAGCTATTTTAGGAAATTTCCTAATCCTTGTAATGACCAGCCTATAAACAGGCATTCAAATCAATTAAAATTCAGATAATTATTCAGCAAATTTTGAGAGTGTTTTCTCCTCGATTCTTTGAAGAACTAAACGAACTTATCGAAACTCTCCGTGGTGTTCGCCAATGACTTATCAAACGGCGGGTCGAGGTCTATATACCAAGGTTCTTGTTTGTCGTAAACAACGAGTCAAGGTCTACCATAAAATCTGATCGTAAAATGATCTTGGGTTCTTTCCGTTGTTGGATCTCGTTTTTCCGGTGGGTTCCACATCCTGATTAATCTTCCTTAGAAAGACGCAATTGTGGTAGTTGTCGGTTTAGTTTGTTACTCTAAACGATTTGTGTGTCACGAAAAGTGTCCATTTGTTTTAGTGTAATGCTACATGGACTTCAAAAATAGACTTGATATTTTTAACCCATGATTTCAATGTGGGTCCTAGTACTTATTGGGACCCACTACCTATGCGATAGTTGTGATTTCAAGACTACTTTTTAAATCCATGTAGCATTAGTGTTTGTTTTATGCCTTCTTTTATGTTTGGCTACATTGGGCTGTGTTGTAAAAATTGGATCTTCTGCATATTTTAAAAGATTTGAGCTTTACTAACCTTTCGCTGTGTGCGTTTACAATTAATCATCCAATAGAAGTACACTCCTAAGTATGTTCATGAATGGTCGACGTCTCCTAGGTTTTATGAATTTTCTCAGGGAATGACACTATCCAAGCACTCTAGGGTGAAAGGAGACTTGGTTTAAGGACCAAGCACTGAAACTTATAACCACTAAGTTTCGAATACCATAGTATTGCTCGTCATAATGCACTACAACGTTGATTTAAGGACAGACATGCCATAGCTCAAACCAAAGAGTGATTAGCATGACCAACAACAAAAAACAGACAAGTGAGATTTTTTTTTTTTGTTGGCCTTTTCAATTTCTAGTGTTTTCGTAAATAACAGAAAAATAGTCCTAAACTTGCTACAACAAAGGAAAATAGTGCAACTATAAAAAAATCATAAAATAAATGCCCACCCAGAAATCAAAACTCTTTTTGGATTTTCATTCGTGTTTTTCATTAATTAAGAACAAAAAAAAGACAACTAAATAAATACATGCAAAAATAACTTAGCCCCTAATGCATGATATGTCGTGGTATGCTCCTAGCGCTAAGTGTCGCAAACACTCACTTAAGTGCACAAATAATGTTAGATCACGTTACGTTATTCACCCATTTCGAGGAGTCCCTACAGATCCCATCTTCTTCCATGGTCGTGAAGCAAACACATTGAAGATCCGAATGCATTCACTAAAGGGAGTGGGGTATCATGTGTCAAACCTCCACCAAAAAGTATGAACATTCATGCTTAGGACAAGGTAATGACTTTGACACCTTAGATGATGACCCCTTGGTTTAATAGACTTTGGAGGATTAGTATTAACATGTAATCGACATTTGATCCAAGTATGGCTCCTAGGTGTTCTTCAAAGAAAAGTTTTTCCAAACACTTTTTGGGTTTTGAAAACATAGAGTTGTGCCATCATCGAATCCCACTTTAGATCCCACGTCAGAAACACCCTTTAGTGTACAAGAGGACTAGTTTTTTGGTTGGTTTTAGGCTTGAAACCCCATTAGGGGATGCCCAATGCTCCTTGGGCTTCGCTTGGGGCAGTCATTTCATGACTCGGGGAAAATTGGGGAACTGCTAAATGGTGGACAGCAAGTGCCGCCCTCTGGGTCGATCATGCGGTCCCTGTTCTCCACAATCAGATTGACCTTGTGTATTTTTTCACGAACTTGCCAAATGGGGAGAATGTTAGATCTTGTACTTTCACTTGCTAATGTCATGGAGTCCATGTAAATCTAAACTTATTCAATTGCTTTTGACGCTAAAATGATGACAATCTGATGGGTCAATTGAAGGGAGGAGATCGAGCGTCAAAATCATATTGCAAGCACTCCATATACACCCTCTTGCTTAGGACAAGGTAATGACCTATCGAGCTAACATTATCCGCTGGGTAGTACACTTGGGAGGATATGGGTTAAAATGGACTCAGGTGATGGATACATGTGTAGCTCTCGCAGGGGATTTTCGAGGAAGAAATTTTCTAGACTGTTTTGTGTCTTTAAAACAATAGTTTGAGTCAATTGAGACTTTAAGAGCAACACCCTTCAGTGTTCGAGAGGGATAGTTTTTCCCTTGGTTAAGTTGGGACCGCCTAGTGTTCGCTAGCCTCTGCGAGAGCGACTGGCGCCTAAAAGACATAGGTATAATTAGGCGAAGGCTAGATGGCGGGAGCAGTAGGGGGCACCCCAAAGGTCCCTCCAGCAGACCCATTGGATGTGCATGTCGAGGATCTTAGCGGCGAAGATTGCTTGAGTCCTAGAGGATCCATTGTAGTGAAGAATCCAAGTGAAGCAACAAAAGACATCGATGAGCCACTTTGGTGGAGAGGCCTTTTGAAGGAAGGGAGCCTCTAACGAGTGTATTATTCGCGAGATAGGACTCGAGTACTTGCCAACCGACTTTGGGGGAGTGGATTAGGCTTTGGTGAACCCGTGATGGTGTGGTACCCGCAAGAATAACAAGAACCAACAACGAAAAGAACCCAAGATCGTTAAACGATCAGATTTTATGGTAAACCTTAACCCATTGTTTACAACAAACAAGAACCTTGGTATATACACCTCAACCTGCTGTTTGTGAAAGAAGAACCTCGGTATAAAGGAAGACACCACAAACGGTGTGGAAACCCGTTTGATAAGNCGCCCTTCAGTGTTCGAGAGGGATAGTTTTTCCCTTGGTTAAGTTGGGACCGCCCAGTGTTCGCTAGCCTCTGCGAGAGCGACTGGCGCCTAAAAGACGTAGGTATAATTAGGCGAAGGCTAGATGGCGGGAGCAGTAGGGGGCACCCCAAAGGTCCCTCCAGCAGACCCATTGGATGTGCATGTCGAGGATCTTAGCGGCGAAGATTGCTTGAGTCCTAGAGGATCCATTGTAGTGAAGAATCCAAGTGAAGCAACAAAAGACATCGATGAGCCACTTTGGTGGAGAGGCCTTTTGAAGGAAGGGAGCCTCTAACGAGTGTATTATTCGCGAGATAGGACTCGAGTACTTGCCAACCGACTTTGGGGGAGTGGATTAGGCTTTGGTGAACCCGTGATGGTGTGGTACCCGCAAGAATAACAAGAACCAACAACGAAAAGAACCCAAGATCGTTAAACGATCAGATTTTATGGTAAACCTTGACCCATTGTTTACAACAAACAAGAACCTTGGTATATACACCTCAACCTGCTGTTTGTGAAAGAAGAACCTCGGTATAAAGGAAGACACCACAAACGGTGTGGAAACCCGTTTGATAAGTCGTTGGTTAACGCCACGGAGAATTTCGATAAGTTCGTTTAGTTCTTCAAAGAACCAAAGAGAAAACACTCTCAAAATTTGCTGAATAATGATCTGAATGTCTATTTATAGGCTGGCCATTTACAAGGAAGCAAATCCTAATCTATTAAGGAAACAAATCCTAATCTAAATAGGAATAAATAAAGACTAAATTTGTGACCCTTTCTCTCAAAAATGCCCTTGAGTGAATAGTGTCACGGTTACTGTAGCATGAACAGTACCATGCTGTAGTACTTATTCTAAACCCTAGTTCAAATAAAATAATTAGACATATGTGGGCTAAGCATCCTCAAACCCACTTATTCTAAACTAATAATAAAACTTATTTAAACAAATTAAAAGGTTTAACAACAAAAAAACCAATTGAATCTTAGCCTTAGCCCCTAGCTGGATTCTTCTAGAACTTGAATCATGTTGATGAATCTTTGTTGCCCAAGTGGATCATGGTCAATGGGCCTCCACAAACTTGCTTGATTCCATGCCTCTTGAATTAGTCCATTGAGTACCTCTTTAAACTTCCTTGCTCGTGCTCTCGTAACCGGCCCACTTGGAACTTGAACTAAATCCCTTGAAGTTGTGTTATGATTTGCATCATTCCCCTCCTCTTGAAAAGGATTTGCCCTCAAATCATCACCTACATCAAAAGGACTCAAATCAGTAACATTAAAAGTAGCACTTACATTGTACTCACCAGGTAAATTTAGCTTGTAGGCGTTGTCATTGATGCGCTCCAAGACTTGGAAAGGACCATCTCCCCTTGGAAGCAATTTGGAACGTCTTTGCGCCGGAAATCTCTCTTTTCTCATATGCAGCCAAACCCAATCTCCGGGTTCAAAAATCAGCTTGTGACGTCCCTTGTTGGCTTGTTTTGCGTATTGCTCCGTTCTTCGCTCAATGTTGAGTCTTGCTTTCTCATGAATCTGCTTGACAAAGTCAGCTTTCTTCTTGCCATCTAAATTAATATGCTCAGTCAAAGGTAAAGGAGATAAATCCAATGGGGTTAAAGGATTAAATCCATACACAATTTCAAATGGTGAAAATTTAGTAGCAGAATGAATGGATCGGTTATAAGCAAACTCAACATGTGGTAAACATTCTTCCCATGTTTTGATGTTCTTTTTAATGATTGCCCTCAATAAAGTAGACAAAGTCCTATTTACTACTTCAGTTTGACCATCAGTTTGTGGATGACAAGTAGTAGAAAACAATAGCTTAGTACCTAGCTTACACCACAAGGTCTTCCAAAAATAGCTCAGGAACTTAGCATCTCGATCTGAAATAATTGTTCTAGGCATTCCATGTAATCTCACAATCTCTTCAAAGAAAAAGTCAGCAACATGCGAAGCATCATCCGTTTTGTGACAAGGAATGAAGTGTGCCATCTTAGAGAATTTATCCACAACCACAAAAATTGAATCTCTCCCACGCTTAGTCCTAGGCAATCCTAACACAAAGTCCATTGAAATATCAATCCATGCCTCACTAGGAATTGGTAAAGGAGTATACAAACCATTGGGCTGGACTCTGGATTTAGCTTGCCAACATGTGATACATCTACCACAAATTCTCTCAACATCTCTTTCCTTGTGAGGCCAATAGAAGTGTTCTTGCAATATGGCTAAAGTCTTTGTAACTACAAAATGTCCCATTAATCCCCCACCATAAGATTCCTGCATTAACAACTCCCTCAAGGAACAATTAGGCATGCATAGCTTATTCTCTCGAAATAGGAATCCATCAAGTCTAAAGAACTTACCACTTCGAAATGCAACTAACACCTGCTTGTTCACCCTTATCTCACCACTATCATTCAACCATTGCAACTTATATGGTTTAGGGTGCTTCAACACGGGTAATCCCAACTTCTCCACCATAATTGTGCTTGCAACATTAATACAATTACCACCATCAATAANATCGCTTTCATCTCCTTCGATGTCTCTATTGGACGTTCTCTATTTTGCCTCCGGTTTATAACAAGCTGATCCCNAATACAATTACCACCATCAATAATTACACTACACACCTTGTCTTTGATGCAGCACCTCGTGTGGAAGATGTTATCCCGCTGCACTTCATCAACCTCCTTCGCATGTGCGCTCAATGCTCTCCTTGCCACCAATGTCAATGCATCAGGGGCTAAATATTCCTCCTCGGGAACGTCCTCCAATGGTGGCATGCCATCGGTGTCAGAATCTTCTTCGTCGGTCACAATTTCACCATTGCCTTGCAACACCATGACTTGTTTGTTTGGACATTGACTTGCTATGTGTCCCCTGCCTTGACATTTAAAACATTTAATGTCACGATTCCTAGAGGTGGAAGAGTCGGTTTTACCTTGAGGAATGTGGCTGGTGTTCATGGACTTGGGCTCGGCTTTGAACGTTGGTGACTTGTCCAGTTGCTTGGTATAACTCGATTTCCAAGAATTAGAACTAGAGTTATGGGCTGCACGTGACCCACCCCCCCTCTTGAGTTGTTGCTCCACTTTGATGGCCATGTGCACCATATCTTCCAACTCCACGTAATGCTGCATCTCCACCTTATCTTGGATTTCCCGGTTTAATCCAAGTAAGAACCTAGCCATGGTAGCCTCTCGATCTTCCTCTACATTAGCTCGGATCATAGCAATCTCCATCTCCTTGTAGTAATCCTCCACACTCCGGCTTCCCTGTCTAAGACCTTGTAGTTTTTTGTACAACTCTCGATAGTAGTAGCTTGGAATGAACCGCTTTCTCATCACCGCTTTCATCTCCTCCCATGTCTCTATTGGACGTTCTCTATTTCGCCTCCGGTTTATAACAAGCTGATCCCACCAAGTAATAGCATAGTCAGAAAACTCAATCACCGCTAATTTTACCTTCTTTGCATCAGAATAGTTATAGCAGTCAAATATGAACTCCATCTTCTTCTCCCACTCAAGGTATGCTTCAGGATCGGATCTACGTTGAAAGGATGGAATGTTCATCTTAATACCACCCAAGTTGTTATCTTCCCGGTTCCTAGCTTCTCTAAACCGCCCTACATGTCTCCTAACAACAGAATTCTGATCATCTTCTTCATCAAAACCAGCCCCATAAGGCTCTTCATCTTCTTCCCTTACTTCCCTTGGTTGAACTCTTTCCCTTCTATGCACATTAGGGACATTTTGTGGCTGCCTCTCTTGTGTTTTCTCTATCTGATCTATCCGTTCTTGAACTTGTTCTAGTTCCAACTTCATCACATGCCTCATCTCACTCATCATGGCCTCCATAAATAATTTTGGGTCAGCAAGATCTGTATCATTGTTGTGAGACATGATTGCTACAAAATAAAGCTAGAAACAAAAAAATAATAATAATAACAAAAGAACCTCACAATTCTCTCCCTTACGTGTTTACACTCANTCGCTGCATCTCTACCTTATCTTGGATTTCCCGGTTTAATCCAAGTAAGAACCTAGCCATGGTAGCCTCTCGATCTTCCTCTACATTAGCTCGGATCATAGCAATCTCCATCTCCTTGTAGTAATCCTCCACACTCCGGCTTCCCTGTCTAAGACCTTGTAGTTTTTTGTACAACTCTCGATAGTAGTAGCTTGGAATGAACCGCTTTCTCATCACCGCTTTCATCTCCTTCGATGTCTCTATTGGACGTTCTCTATTTTGCCTCCGGTTTATAACAAGTTGATCCCACCATGTAATAGCATAGTCAGAAAACTCAATCACCACTAATTTTACCTTCTTTGCATCAGAATAGTTATAGCAGTCAAATATGAACTCCATCTTCTTCTCCCACTCAAGGTATGCTTCAGGATCGGATCTACGTTGAAAGGATGGAATGTTCATCTTAATACCACCCAAGTTGTTATCTTCCCGGTTCCTAGCTTCTCTAAACCGCCCTACATGTCTCCTAACAACAGAATTCTGATCATCTTCTTCATCAAAACCAGCCCCATAAGGCTCTTCATCTTCTTCCCTTACTTCCCTTGGTTGAACTCTTTCCCTTCTATGCACATTAGGGACGTTTTGTGGCTGCCTCTCTTGTGTTTTCTCTATCTGATCTATCCGTTCTTGAACTTGTTCTAGTTCCAACTTCATCACATGCCTCATCTCACTCATCATGGCCTCCATAAATAATTTTGGGTCAGCAAGATCTGTATCATTGTTGTGAGACATGATTGCTACAAAATAAAGCTAGAAACAAAAAAATAATAATAATAACAAAAGAACCTCACAATTCTCTCCCTTACGTGTTTACACTCAAGAATGTGGATCACTCTACACTCGTGTTTCACTCAAAATACATGGCTATTTTTTTATTTTTTTTTTACCCTCCAATGTTCTCACCACTCTTGCCTTTTTTTCCACTCAATAATTTCTCTTTCAATTCTTCTAAAACTAAACAAACAATTCTCAAAATTTCCAGCAACAATTCACCAAGAACTCGTCAAGGAATTTCAGGTTTGAGGAGCAAGAATTCAAGGAACACAGCTGGTTAGATTTTCGGAAGCACAAATTTGCAAGACTTCCAAAAAAAAAAACCTGATTTTGGGGCGAGATGGTTTTCGGACTTATTGGACCCTAGATGGATGATTTACAAACAATCTAATTTTTTTTTTTGGGCGATAGATAAACACAAACAATCTGGCTTCTTTTTTTTTTTGGATGAGCACAAACAATCTGACTTTTTTACTTTTTCTCTTTTTTTTTTTTGTCTCTAGCTCTTTTTTTCTTCTTCTTTTTTTTTTTTTGACCAGAAACTAACTTTTTGTGGTAACAGAATATGAATTTGTAATAAGTAGAACCAACAAAATACGAGCGGAATAGGGTAAAGGAAATTCAGCTACACGAGGGTATGTGAACCAAATTTTTAGGTACTAAAAGACACAGAATAACGAAGAAAAAGGGACATGGAATAACGAAGAGAAATGTTTTAAGTGATAGGAAAACCTGAACTCGAGCCTTGACTCTGATGCCAAATGGTGTGGTACCCGCAAGAATAACGAGAACCAACAACGAAAAGAACCCAAGATCGTTTAACGATCAGATTTTAATGGTAAACCTTGACCAATTATTTACAACAAACAAGAACCTTGGTATACAGACCTCAATCCGCTGTTTGTGAAACAAGAACCTCGGTATAAAGGAAGACGCCACAAACGGTGTGGAAACCCGTTTGATAAGTCGTTGGTGAACGCCACGGAGAATTCCGATAAGTTCGTTTAGTTCTTCAAAGAACCAAAGAGAAAACACTCTCAAAATTTGCTGAATAATGATCTGAATTTTCATTGATCTGAATGCCTATTTATAAGCTGGCCATTTACAAGGAAACAAATCCTAATCTAAATAGGAATAAATAATGACTAAATTTGTGACCCTTTCTCTAAAGAATGCCCTTGAGTGAATAGTGTCACGGTTACTGTAGCATGAACAGTACCATGTTGTAGTACTTATTCTAAACCCTAGTTCAAATAAAATAATAAGACATATGTGGGCTAAGCATCCTCAAACCCACTTATTCTAAACTAATAATAAAAATTATTTAAATAAATTGAAAGGCTTAACAACAAAAAAAACCAATTGAATCTTAGCCTTAGCCCCTAGCTGGATTCTTCTAGAACTTGAATCATGTTGATGAATCTTTGTTGCCCAAGTGGATCATGGTCAATGGGCCCCCACAAACTTGCTTGATTTCATGCCTCTTGAATTAGTCCATTGAGCACCTCTTTAAACTTTCTTGCTCGTACTCTCGTAACAGGCCCACTTGGAACTTGAACTAAATCCCTTGAAGTTGTGTTATGATTTGCATCACATGAGATGTTCCCCGCTCTTTTTTTCCCACGAAAGGTTTTTCGCTTCAACAAATAACTTATTGTTTTCACTTATACACTTGTGATTTGATGCACATGCACGCACTATGTGTTTGATAGAATGATTGTTTGCATATCTTCATCATTCATAGTTGCGTATCAATGGTTTGGGTCTTTGGTTGGGAACACCATGAGAGATTGAGTGTTGAGGGACAAATCGAAAACATCCAACACACGAATTTCAATGGGTTCAAGGGATCGTTGTCATTGAAAAGTGGTTTCTCACTCTTAGTTGATCAATATTCATTAGAAAGACGCAATTTTGGTAGTAGTTGGTTTAATTTGTTACTCTGAATGATTTGAGTGTCACGAAAACTGTCCATTTGCTTTAGAGGAATGCTACATGTACTTCAAAAGTAGACTTGATATTTACAACCCACGAATTCGTTGTGGGTCCTAGTACTTATTGGATTCCACTACCTATGCGATAGTTGTGATTATCACATCTACTTTTTAAGTCAATGTAGCATTAGTGCTTGTTTTATTCCTTACCTTCTTTTATGTTTGGCTACATTGGGCTGTGTTGTAAAAATTGGATCTTCTGCATATTTTAAAAGATTTGAGCTTTACTAACCTTTCGCTGTGTGCGTTTACTATTAATCATCCAATAGAAATACACTCCTAAGTATGTTCGTGAATGGTCCGCCTCTCCTCGGTTTCGTGAATTTTCTCAGGGAATGACACTATCCAAGCACTCTAGGGTGAAAGGAGACCTGGTTTAAGGACCAAGCACAGAAACTTATGACCACTAAGTTTTGTATCCCCTAATATTGCTCGTCGTAATGCACTACAACGTTGGTTTAAGGATTGATATGCCATAGGTCAATCCAAAGAGTGATTAGCATGACCACCAAGAAAAAACAGACAAGTGAGGTTTTTTATTTTTGGCCTTTTCATTTTCTAGTGTTTTCGTAAATAACATAAAAACAGAAAAATAGTCCTAGTATACAAAATCATAAAATAAATGCCCACCTAGAAATCGAAACTCTTTTTGGATTTTCAATTGGGTTTTTCATTAGTTAAGAACAAAAAAAAGACAAATAAATAAATACATGCAAAAATAACTCAGCCCCTAATCCATGATATGTTGTGGTATGCTCCTAGCGCTAAGTGTCGTAAACACTCACTTAAGTGCAAAAATAATGTTAGATCACGTTTGGTAATTCACCAATTTCGAGGAGTCCCTACTTATCTCATCTTATTCTATGGTTGTGAGGCAAACACGTCGAAGATCCGAATGCATTCACGGAAGGGTGGGGGTTCAGGTGTCAAACCTACACCAAAAAGCACACCGGTTGAACCTTCATGCTTAGGACAAGGTAATGACTTTGAGACCTAAGACGATGACCCCTTGGTTTAATAGACTTTGTAGGATTAGTAATAACATGAAATCGACATTTGATCCAAATATGGCTCCTAGGTGTTGTTCAAAGAAAAGTTTTTCCAAACATTTTTCGTGTTTTGAGAACAAAGAATTGTGCCATCATCGAATCCCACGTTAGCAACACCCTTTTTTGTTCAAGAGGACTAGTTTTTTGGTTGGTTTTTGGCATAAAAACCCATTAGGGGCTGCCCAATGCTCGTTGGGCTTCGCTAGGGGCGGTCTCTTCAAGACTCGGGAAAATTGGGGAAAGGCTAAATGGGGGACAACAAGTGCCGCCCTCAGGGTCGATCGAGCGGTCCTTGACCTCCACAGTCGGTTTGACCTTACTTGTGTATTTTTTTCACGAAATTGCCAAATGGGGAGAATGTTAGATGTCGTTCTTTCATTTGCTAATGTCATGGAGTCCATGTAAATCTCAACTTATTCAATGGCTTTTGATGCTAAAATGATGAAAATCTGAAGGGTTACTTAAAGGGAAGAGATCAAGCGTCAAAAATCATATTGCAAGCACTCCGTATGCACCATCTTGCTTAGGACAAGGTAATGACCTATCGAGCTAACATTATCCGCTGGGTTAGTACACTTGGAAGGATTTGGGTTAAAATAGACTCAAGTGATGGATACATGTGTAGCTCTTGTAGGGGATTTTCGAGGAAGATATTTTCTAGACTTTTTTGTGTCTTTAACACCATAGTTTGGGTCAACTGAGATCTTTTTGGCAACGCCCTTCAGTGTTTGAGAGGGCAAGTTTTTCCAGTGGTTTTGTAGGGACCGCCTAGTGTTCCCTAGCCATTGCGAGAGTGACCGGCGCCTAAAAGACTTAGGTATAATTAGGCAAAGGCCAGATGGCGGAGCAAGAGGGAGCACCCCAGAGGTCCCTTCAACGGACCCACTGGAAGTGTGCATGCTGAGGATCAAAGCGGGGAAGATTGCTTGAGTCCTAGAGGATCCATAGTAGTGGAGAATCCAAGTGAAGCAGCCAAAGACATCGATGAGCCACTTTGGTGGGAGGCTTATCGAAGGAAGGGAGAGTCCAACGAGTGTATTATTCGAGAGATAGGACTTGAGTACTTATAAGCCGATTTTGTGCGAGTGGATTAGGCTTTGGTGAACCAGTGAGATGTTCCCTGCTCTTTTTTCCCACGAAAAGTTTTTCGCATCAAAAATAACTTATTGTTTTCACTTATACACTTGTGATTTGATGCACACGCACGCACTATGTGTTTGATAGAATGATTGTTTGAATATCTTCATCATCCATAGTTGCGTATCAAGGGTTTGGGTCTTTGGTTGGGAACACCGTGAGGGATTGTGTGTTGAGGGATAAATTGATAACACGCAACACAAGAATTTCGATGGGTTCAAGGGTTCGTTGTGGTTAAAAAGTGGTTTCTCACTATTAGTTGATCAGTCTTCGTTAGAAAGACCCAATTGTGGTAGTAGTAGGTTCAATTTGCTACTCTAAACGATTCGTGTGTCACGAATACTGTCCATTTCTTTTAGAGCAGTGCTTACATGGACTTCAAAGTAGTAGACCTCATATTTACAACCCATGATTGCGTTGTGGGTCCTAGTATTTATTGGCACCCACTACCTATGCGATAGTCGGGATTATCAAGTCTACTTTTTATGTCCATGTAGCTTTAGTGTTTGTTTTATGCCTTACCTCCTTTCATGTTTGGCTACATTGGGCTGTGTTGTAAAAATTGGATCTTCTGCATATTTTAAAAGGTTTGAGCTTTACTAATCTTTCGGTGTGTGCGTTTACTATTAATCATCCAATAGAAGTAAACTCCGAAGTATGTTCATATCCCCTAGTACTGTTCGTCGTAATGCACTACAACATTGATTTAAGGATTGATATGCCCTAGCTCAAACGAAAGAGTGGTTAGCATGACCACCAACGAAAAACAGACAAGTGAGGTTTTTTTTTCTTTTTTTGGCCTTTTCAATTTCTAGTGTTTTCGTAAATAACATAAAAACAGAAAAATAGTCCTAAACTTGCTACAACAAAGGAAAAATAGTGCAACTGTAAAAAATCGTAAAATAAATGCCCACCTTGAAATCAAAACTCTTTTTGGATTTTCAATTGTGTTTTTCATTAACTAAGAACAAAAAAAGACAAATAAATAATTACATGCAAAAATAACTTAGCCCCTAATGCATGGTATGTCGTGGTATGCTCCTAGCGCTAAGCCGACTTTGGGGGAGTGGATTAGGTTTTGGTGAACTCGTGAGAGGTTCCCCGCTCTTTTTTTTACCACGAAAGGTGTTTCGCATCAAAAAATAACTTATTGTATTCACTTATACACTTGTGATTTGATGCACACGCACGCACTATGTGTTTGATAGAATGATTGTTTGAATATCTTCATCATCCATAGTTGCGTATCAAGGGTTTGGGTCTTTGGTTGGGAACACCGTGAGGGATTGTGTGTTGAGGGATAAATTGATAACACGCAACACAAGAATTTCGATGGGTTCAAGGGTTCGTTGTGGTTAAAAAGTGGTTTCTCACTATTAGTTGATCAGTCTTCGTTAGAAAGACCCAATTGTGGTAGTAGTAGGTTCAATTTGCTACTCTAAACGATTCGTGTGTCACGAATACTGTCCATTTCTTTTAGAGCAGTGCTTACATGGACTTCAAAGTAGTAGACCTCATATTTACAACCCATGATTGCGTTGTGGGTCCTAGTATTTATTGGCACCCACTACCTATGCGATAGTCGGGATTATCAAGTCTACTTTTTATGTCCATGTAGCTTTAGTGTTTGTTTTATGCCTTACCTCCTTTCATGTTTGGCTACATTGGGCTGTGTTGTAAAAATTGGATCTTCTGCATATTTTAAAAGATTTGAGCTTTACTAATCTTTCGGTGTGTGCGTTTACTATTAATCATCCAATAGAAGTAAACTCCGAAGTATGTTCGTATCCCCTAGTACTGTTCGTCGTAATGCACTACAACATTGATTTAAGGATTGATATGCCCTAGCTCAAACGAAAGAGTGGTTAGCATGACCACCAACGAAAAACAGACAAGTGAGGTTTTTTTTTCTTTTTTTGGCCTTTTCAATTTCTAGTGTTTTCGTAAATAACATAAAAACAGAAAAATAGTCCTAAACTTGCTACAACAAAGGAAAAATAGTGCAACTGTAAAAAATCGTAAAATAAATGCCCACCTTGAAATCAAAACCCTTTTTGGATTTTCAATTGTGTTTTTCATTAACTAAGAACAAAAAAAGACAAATAAATAATTACATGCAAAAATAACTTAGCCCCTAATGCATGGTATGTCGTGGTATGCTCCTAGCGCTAAGCCGACTTTGGGGGAGTGGATTAGGTTTTGGTGAACTCGTGAGAGGTTCCCCGCTCTTTTTTTTACCACGAAAGGTGTTTCGCATCAAAAAATAACTTATTGTTTTCACTTATACACTTGTGATTTGATGCACACGCACGCACTATGTGTTTGATAGAATGATTGTTTGAATATCTTCATCATCCATAGTTGCGTATCAAGGGTTTGGGTCTTTGGTTGGGAACACCGTGAGAGATTGAGTGTTGAGGGATAAATTGATAACACGCAACACAAGAATTTCGATGGGTTCAAGGGTTCGTTGTGGTTAAAAAGTGGTTTCTCACTGTTAGTTGATCAATCTTCCTTAGAAACACGCAATTGTGGTAGTAGTAGGTTTAATTTGTTACTCTAAATGATTCGTGTGTCAAGAAAACTGTCCATTTGCTTTAGAGCAATGCCACATAGACTTCAAAAGTAGACTGGATATTTACAACCCATGATTTCGTCGGGGGTCCTAGTATTTATTGGGACCCACTACCTATGTGATAGTTGTGATTATCAATTCTACTTTTTAAGTCCATGTAGCATTAGTGTTTGTTTTATGCCTAACCTTCTTTTATGTTTGGCTACCTTGGGTTGTGTTGTAAAAATTGGATCTTCTGCATATTTTAAAAGACTTGAGCTTTACTAACCTTTCGCTGTGTGCGTTTACTACTAATCATACAAAAGAAGTACACTTCTAAGTATGTTCGTAAATGGTCGGCGTATCCTTGGTTTTATGAATTTTCTCAGGGAATGACACTATCCAAGCACTCTAGGGTGAAAGGAGACTTGGTTTTGAGGACCAAGCACCGAAACTTACAACCACTATGTTTCGTATCCCCTAGTNAAGATCCGAATGCATTCATGGAAGGGTGGGGGTTCAGGTGTCAAACCTACACCAAAAAGCACTCTGTATGAACCTTCATGCTTAGGACAAGGTAATGACTTTGAGACCTAAGACGATGACCCCTTGGTTTAATNAATGATCTCATCTTATTCCATGGTTGTGAGGCAAACACGTCAAAGATCCGAATGCATTCACGGAAGGGTGGGGGTTCAGGTGTCAAACCTACACCAAAAAGCACTCCGTATGAACCTTCATGCTTAGGACAAGGTAATGACTTTGAGACCTAAGACGATGACCCCTTGGTTTAATAGACTTTGGAGGATTAGTGTTAACAGGAAATCGACATTTGATCCAAGTATGGCTCCTAGGTGTTCTTCAAAGAAAAGTTTTTCCAAACATTTTTTGTGTTTTGAAAACATAGAATTGTGGCATAATCGGATCCCACTTCAGATCCCACGTCAGCAACACCCTTTAGTGTTCAAGAGGACTAGTTTTTTGGTTGGTTTTAGGCTTAAAAACCCGTTAGGGGCTGCCTAATGCTAGTTGGGCATCGCTAGGGGCGGTCACTTCACGACTTGGGGAAAATTGGGGAAAGGCTAAATGGTGGACTGCAAGTGCCGCCCTCTGGGTCAATCGAGCGGTCCTTGTTCTCCAGAGTCGGTTTGACCTTACTTGTGTATTTTTATCGCGAAATTGCCAAATGGAGAGAATGTTAGAAGGGAGGAGATCATGCGTCAAAATCATATTGCAAGCACTGCGTATGCACCATCTTGCTTAGGACAAGGTAATGGCCTATCCAGCTACCATTATATGCTGGGTTAGTTCACTTGGGAGGATTTGGGTTAAAATGGACTCAGGTGGTGGTGGATACATGTGTAGCTCTTGCGCGGGATTTTTGAGGAAGAAATTTTGTAGACTGTTTTGTGTCTTTAACACCATAGTTTGAGTCATCTGAGACCTTTTCCAGCAACGCCCTTCAGTGTTCGAGAGGGCTAGTTTTTTTCCCTTGGTTTAGTAGAGACCGCCCAGTGTTCGCTAGCCTTTGCGAGGGTGACCGTTGACGAAAAGACTAAGGTATAATTAGGAGAAGGCCAGATGGCGGAGCAGTAGGGAGCACTCCAGAGGTGCCTCCAGCGGACCCATTGAAAGTGTGCAAGCCGAGGAACTTAGCGGGGAAGATTGCTTGAGTCCTAGAGAATCCATTGTAGAGGAGAATCCAAGTGAAGCAACCAAAGACATCGATGAGCCGACTTTGGGGGAGTGAATTAGGCTTTGGTGAACCCGTGATATGTTCCCCGCTCTTTTTTTTCCACGAAAGGTTGTTCGCATCAAAAAATAACTTATTGTTTTCACTCATACACTTGTGATTTGATGCACACGCACGCACTATGTGTTTGATAGAATGATTGTTTGAATATCTTCATCATCCATAGTTGCGTATCAAGTGTTTGGGTCTTTGGTTGTGAACACCGTGAGAGATTGAGAGTTGAGGGATAAATCGATAACATCCAACACACAAATTTCGATGGGTTCAACGGATCGTTGTGGTTAAAAAGTGGTTTCTCACTGTTAGTTGATCAATCTTCCTTAGAAACACGCAATTGTGGTAGTAGTAGGTTTAATTTGTTACTCTAAACGATTCGTGTGTCAAGAAAACTGTCCATTTGCTTTAGAGCAATGCCACATAGACTTCAAAAGTAGACTGGATGTTTACAACCCATGATTTCGTTGGGGGTCCTAGTATTTATTGGGACCCACTACCTATGTGATAGTTGTGATTATCAATTCTACTTTTTAAGTCCATGTAGCATTAGTGTTTGTTTTATGCCTAACCTTCTTTTATGTTTGGCTACCTTGGGCTGTGTTGTAAAAATTGGATCTTCTGCATATTTTAAAAGACTTGAGCTTTACTAACCTTTCGCTGTGTGCGTTTACTACTAATCATACAATAGAAGTACACTTCTAAGTATGTTCGTAAATGGTCGGCGTATCCTTGGTTTTATGAATTTTCTCAGGGAATGACACTATCCAAGCACTCTAGGGTGAAAGGAGACTTGGTTTAAGGACCAAGCACTGAAACTTATAACCACTAAATTTCATATCTCCTAGTATTGCTCGTCGTAAATGCACTACAACGTTGATTTAAGGATTGATATGCCATACCTCAAACCAAAGAGTGATCAGCATGACCAACAATGAAAAATAGACAAGTGAGGTTTTTTTTTTCTGGCCTTTTCAAGTTCTGGTGTTTTCGTAAAAAACATAAAAGCAGAAATATAGTCCTAAACATGCTACAACAAATGAAAAATAGTGCAACTATTAAAAATCGTAAAACAAATGCCCACGTAGATATCAAAACTCTTTTTGCATTTTCAATTCTGTTTTTCATTAATTCAGAACAAAAAAAAAGACAAATAAATAAATACATGCTAAAATAACTTAGCCCCTAATGCATGATATGTCGTGGTATGCTCCTAGCGCTAAGTGTCGCAAACACTCACATAAGTGCACAAATAATGTTAGATGACGTTAGGTAATTCAACAATTTCGAGGAGTCCCCACAGATCTCATCTTATTCCATGGTCGTGAAGCAAGCACGTCGAAGATCATAATGCATTCACTGAAGGGTGGGGGATCATCTGTCAAACCAACACCAAAAAGCACTCTGCATGAACCTTCACGCTTAGGACAAGGTATTCACTTTGAGACCTAAGACGATGACCCCTTAGTTTAATAGACTTTGGAGGATTAGTACTAACATGAAATCGACATTTGATCCAGGTGTGGCTCCTTGGTGTTCTTCAAAGAAATGTTTGTCTAAACATTTTTCGTGTTTTGAAAACACAAAATAGTGCCATCAACGAATCCCACTTCAGATCCCACGTCCCCCTTTTAGTGTTCAAGAGGACTAGTTTNTACAAGCACTCCGTATGCACCATCTTGCTTTGGACAAGGTAATGACCAATCGACCTAACATTACCCGCTGGGGTAGTACACTTGG
Source organism: Ilex paraguariensis (assembly GCA_963454935.2). Lineage (NCBI taxonomy): Eukaryota > Viridiplantae > Streptophyta > Magnoliopsida > Aquifoliales > Aquifoliaceae > Ilex > Ilex paraguariensis. The sequence goes on along the minus strand of CAUOFW020000836.1, from coordinate 206,335 downwards.
GAGGATTTGGGTTAAAATGGACTCGGGTGATGGATATATGTGTAGCTCTCGCAGGGGTTTTTCGAGGAAGATATTTTCTAGACTGTTTTGTGTCTTTAACACCAAAGTTTGAGTCAACGGAAACCTTTTGAGCAACCCCCTTCAGTGTTCGAGAGGGGACGTTTTTCCCTTGGTTTAGTAGCGACCGCCTAGTGTTCGCTAGCCTTTGCGAGAGCGACCGGCGCCTAAAAGACTTCGGTATAATTAGGCGAAGGCCAGATGGCGGAGCAGCAGGGAGCACCTTAGAGGTCTCTCTAGCGGACCCATTGGAAGGGTGGATGCCGAGGATCTTAGTGGTGAAGATTGCTTGAGTCCTAGAGCATCCATTGTAGTGGAGAATCTAAGTGAAGCAACCAAAGACATCGATGAGCTACTTTGGTGGAGAGGCCAATCGAAGGAAGGGAGTGCGCCTAACGAGTGTATTTTTGGAGAGATAGGACTCGAGTACTTGTAAGTCGAGTTTGGGAGAGTGGATTAGGCTTTGGTGAACCCGTGAGATGTTCCCAGCTCTTTTTTTCCCACGAAAGGTTTTTCGCATCAAAAAATAACTTATTGTTTTCACTTATACACTTGTGATTTGATACACACGCACGCACTATGTGTTTGATAGAATGATTGTTTGAATATCTTCGTCATCCATAGTTGCGTATCAAGGGTTTGGGTCTTTGGTTGGGAACACCGTGAGGGATTGGGTGTTGAGGGATAAATTGATAACACGCAACACAAGAATTNCTGTCGGTTTGACCTTACTTGTTTATTTTTCTCACGAAATTGCCAAATGGGAAGAATGTTAGATTTCCTTCTTTCATTTGCTAATGTCATGGAGTCCATGTAAATCTCAACTTATTCAATGGATTTTGACACTAAAATGTTGAAAATCTGCAGGGTCAATTGAAGGGAGGAGATCAAGCGTTAAAATCATATTGCAAGCACTCCGTATGCACCATCCTGCTTTGGACAAGGTAATGACCTATCGAGCTAACATTATCCGCCGGGTTAGTACACTTGGGAGGATTTGGGTTAAAATGGACTCGAGTGGTGGATACATGTGTAGCTCTCGCAGGGGATTTTCAAGGAAGATATTTTCTAGACTGTTTTGTGTCTTTAACATAACACTGTTTTGTGTCTTTAGCAAACAAGTTAAAGATCCAAATGCATTCACTGAAGGGGGGGGGGATCATGTGTCAAACCTACACCAAAAGCACTCCGTATGAACCTTCATGCTTAGGACAAGGTAATGACTTTGAGACCTAAGACGATGACCCCTTGGTTTAATAGACTTTGGAGGATTAGTATTCACATGAAATTGACATTTGATCCAAGTATGGCTCCAAGGTGTTGTTCAAAGAAAAGTTTTTTCAAACATTTTCCGTGTTTTGAAAACATAGAATTGTGCCATCATCGAATCCCACTTCAGAACCCACGTCAGCAACACCCTTTAGTGTTCAAGAGGACTAATTTTTTGGTTGATTTTAGCCTTAAAAACCCGTTAAGGTCTACCATATGCTAGTTGGGCTTCGCTAGGGGCGGTCACTTCATGACACGGGGAAAGTTGGGGAAAGGCTAAAAGGTGGACAACAAGTGCCGCCCTCTGGGTCGATCGAGCGGTCCTTATTCTCCACAGTCAGTTTGACCGTACTTGTGTATTTTTTTCCACGAAATTGCAAAATGGCCAGAATGTTGGATCTCGTTCTTTCGTTTGCCAATGTCATGGAGTCCATGTAAATCTCAACTTATTCAGTGGCTTTCGACGCTAACATGATGAAAATTTGAAGGGTCAATTGAAGGGAGGAGATCTAGCGTCAAAATCATATTGCAAGCACTCCGTATGCACCATCTTGCTTTGGACAAGGTAATGACCAATCGACCTAACATTACCCGCTGGGGTAGTACACTAGGGAGGATTTAGGTTAGAATGGACTCGGGTGATGGACACATGTGTAGCTCTCGCAGGGGATTTTCGAGGAAGAAATTTTCTAGACTGTTTTGTGTCTTTAACCCCATAGTTTGAGTCAACGGAGACCTTTTGAGCAACGCCCTTCAGTGTTCGAGAGGGGTAGTTTTTCCCTTGGTTTAGTAGGGACCGCCTAGTGTTCGCTAGCCTTTGCGAGAGCGACCGGCGCCTAAAAGACTTCGGTATAATTAGGCGAAGGCCAGATGGCGGAGCAGCAGGGAGCACCTTAGAGGTCTCTCTAGCGGACCCATTGGAAGGGTGGATGCCGAGGATCTTAGCGGTGAAGATTGCTTGAGTCCTAGAGCATCCATTGTAGTGGAGAATCTAAGTGAAGCAACCAAAGACATCGATGAGCTACTTTGGTGGAGAGGCCAATCGAAGGAAGGGAGTGCGCCTAACGAGTGTATTTTTGGAGAGATAGGACTCGAGTACTTGTAAGTCGAGTTTGGGAGAGTGGATTAGGCTTTGGTGAACCCGTGAGATGTTCCCAGCTCTTTTTTTCCCACGAAAGGTTTTTCGCATCAAAANGCGGTGAAGATTGCTTGAGTCCTAGAGCATCCATTGTAGTGGAGAATCCAAGTGAAGCAACCAAAGACATCGATGAGCTACTTTGGTGGAGAGGCCAATCGAAGGAAGGGAGTGCGCCTAACGAGTGTATTTTTGGAGAGATAGGACTCGAGTACTTGTAAGTCGAGTTTGGGAGAGTGGATTAGGCTTTGGTGAACCCGTGAGATGTTCCCAGCTCTTTTTTTCCCACGAAAGGTTTTTCGCATCAAAAAATAACTTATTGTTTTCACTTATACACTTGTGATTTGATGCACACGCACGCACTATGTGTTTGATAGAATGATTGTTTGAATATCTTCATCATCCATAGTTGCGTATCAAGGGTTTGGGTCTTTGGTTGGGAACACCGTGAGAGATTGAGTGTTGAGGGATAAATCGATAACATCCAACACACGAATTTTGATGGGTTCAGGGGATCGTTTTGGTTAAAAAGTGGTTTCTCACTATTAGTTGATCAATGTTCATTAGATAGATGCAATTGTGGTAGTAGTTGGTTTAATTTGTTACTCTAAACGATTCGTGTGTCACGAAAATTGTCCATTTGCTATAGAGCAATGCTACATGGACTTCAAAAGTAGACTTGATATTTACAACCCATGATTTCGTTGTGGGTCCTAGTACTTATTCAGACCCACTACCTATGCGATTGATAGGATTATCTAGTTTACTTTTTATATCCACGTAGCATTAATGTTTGTTTTATGCCTTACCTTCTTTTATGTTTGGCTACATTGGTTTGTGTTGGAAAAATTGGATCTTCTGCATGTTTTAAATGATTTGAGCTTTACAAACCTTTCGCTTTGTGCGTTTACTATTAATCATCAATAGAAGTACACTCCTAAGTATGTTCGTGAATGGTCGGCGTCTCCTAGGTTTTATGAATTTTCTTAGGGAATGACCCTATCCAAGCACTCTAGGGTGAAAGCAGACTTGGTTTATGGACCAAGCACTGAAACTTATAACCACTAAGTTTCGTATCCCCTAGTATTGCTCGGTCGTAATGCACCACAACGTTGATTTATGGATTGATATGCCATAGCTCAAACCAAAAGAGTGATT
>CAUOFW020000836.1:172520-183221 GCA_963454935.2 Ilex paraguariensis | reverse complement strand
AAGGAAAGCAATAATACTTTTGGAGGGTTTTCCACTACCAAAAGATGAATGCTTTACAAGTTCTAAGGGGTGGTATTTATAGGCAACAAGGGAGTGTGAAAGTCTTGTTAGCTGGCCTTGAATCTTGTTAGGTGGACTTGAAAAGTCTTGTTAGGTGGCTTTGAATCTTGTTAGGTGGACTTGAAAATCTTGTTAGGTGGCCTTGAATTCTTTGATCCCCCTTTGTTTTGAGCTTTGATAATTGGCACCCCAGTAGTTTGTAGCTTTAATACAATTGGCTCCCCAGTAGTTTGTAGCTTTGACGTACAAAATCCGAAAAAGAACAACAATTAATGCATTATCCTTTATTCACACACTAATTCTAATTTGATTTATTTTGACTAGTTTAACTTTATTCAACTAACATAATTTATCAATTAAATTATGCCTTAATTAGGGTTAATCAATCCCACGTCAGCCACACCCTTTAGTGTTCAAGAGGACTAGTTTTGTGGTTGGTTTTTGTCTTAAAAACCCATTAGGGTCTGCCCTATTGCTCGTTGGGCTTCGCTAGGAGCGGTCACTTCATGACTCGGGAAAAATTGGGGAAAGGCTAACTAGGGGATAGCAAGTGCCACCCTCTAGGTCGATCGAGCGGTCTTTGTTCTAGTTTGCCAATGTCATGGAGTCCATGTAAATCTCAACTTATTCAGTGGCTTTCGATGCTCAAACGATGAAAATTTGAAGGGTCAATTGAAGGGAGGAGATCAAGCGTCAAAATCATATTGCAAGCACTCCATCTACACAATCTTGCTTGGGACAAGGTAATGGCCAATCGAGCTAACATTATCCGCTGGGTTAGTACACTAGGGAGGATTTGGGTTAGAATGGACTCGGGTGATGGACACATGTGTAGCTCTCGCAGGGGATTTTTGAGGAAGAAATTTTCTAGACTGTTTTGTGTCTTTAACCCCATAGTTTGAGTCAACGGAGACCTTTTGAGCAATGCCCTTCAGTGTTCGAGAGGGGAAGTTTTTCCCTTGGTTTAGTAGGGACCCCCAATGTTCGCTAGCCTTTGCGAGAGCGACCGGCGCCTAAAAGACTGAGGTATAATTAGGCGAAGGCCAGATGGCGGAGCAGCAAAGAGCACCCCCGGAGGTCCCTCTAGCGAACCCATTGGAAGTGTGCATGCCGAGGATCTTAGCGGGGAAGATTGCTTGAGTCCTAGAGGATCCATTGTAGTNATGTTTTATTTGTTACTCTAAACGATTCGTGCGTCACGAAAACTTTCCATTTGCTTTAGAGCAATGCTATATGGACTTCAAAAATGCACTTGATATTTACAACCCATGATTTCGTTGTGGGTCCTAGTCCTTATTGGGACCCACTACCTATGCGATAGTTATGATTATCAAGTCTACTTTTTAAGTTCATGTAGCATTAGTGTTTGTTTTATGCCTTACCTTCTTTTACGTTTGGCTACATTGGGCTGTGTTGTAAAAATTGGATGTTCTGCGTATTTTAAAAGATTTGAGCTTTACTAAGCTTCCGCTGTGTGCGTTTGTTATTAGTCGTCCAATAGAAGTACACTCCTAAGTATGTTCGTGAATGGTTGGCGTCTCCTAGGTTTTATGAATTTTCTCAGGGAATGAACCTATCCCAGCACTCTAGGGTGAAAGGAGACTTGGTTTAAGGACCAAGCACTAAAACATATAACCACTAAGTTTCGTATCCCATAGTATTGCTCATCGTAATCCACCACAACGTTGATTTATGGATTGATATGCCATAGCTCAAACCAAAGAGTGATTAGTGTGACCAACAACAAAAAACAGACAAGTGAGGTTTTTTTTTTTTTTTTTGGCCTTTTCAATTTCTAGTGTTTTCGTAAATTACATGAAAACAACAAAATAGTCCTAAACTTGCTACAACAAACGGAAAATAGTGCAACTATTAAAAATCGTAAAATAAATGCCCACCTAGAAATCAAAACTCTTTTTGGATTTTCAATTGTGTTTTTCATTAATTAAGAACAAAAAAAAGAGAAATAAATAATTACATGCAAAAATAACTTAGCCCCTAATGCAAGATATGTCGTGGTATGCTCCTAGTGCTAAGCCGACTTTGGGGGAGTGGATTTGGTTTTGGTGAACCCGTGAGATGTTCCCAGCTCTTTTTTTCCCACGAAAGGTTTTTCGCATCAAAAATTAACATATTGTTTTCATTTATACACTGGTGATTTGATGCACACGCACGCACTAAGTGTTTGATAGAACGATTGTTTGAATATCTTCATCATCCATAGTTGTGTATCATGGGTTTGGGTCGTTGGTTGGGAACACTGTGAGAGATTAAGTGTTGAGGGATAAATCGATAACATCAAACACACGAATTTCAATGGGTTCAAGGGATCGTTGTGGTTAAAAGTGGTTTCTCACTATTAGTTGATCAATCTTTATTAGGAAGACACTTAGTAGTAGGTTTAATTTTTTACTCTAAACGATTCGTGTGTCACGAAAACTGTCCATTTGCTTTAGAGCAATGCTACACGGAGTTCAAAAGTAGACTTGATATTTACAACCCATGATTTCGTTGTAGGTCTTAGTACTTATTGGGTCCACTACGTATGCGATAGTTGTGATTATCAAGTGTATTTTTTAAGTCCATGTAGCATTAGTGTTTGTTTTATGCCTTACCTTCTTTTATGTTTGGCTACAATGGGCTGTGTTGTAAAAATTGGATCTTCTGCATATTTTAAAAGATTTGAGCTTTACTAACCTTTTGTTGNAACAACAGAAAAATAGTCCTAAACTTGCTACAACAAATCAAAAATAGGGCAACTATAAAAAATCGTAAAATAAATGCCCACCTAGATATCAAAACTCTTTTTGGATTTTCATTTGTGTTTTTCATTAATTAAGAACAAAAATAAAAGGCAAATAAAGAAATACATGCAAAAATTACTTAGCCCGTATTGCATTATATGTCGTGGTATGCTCCTAGCGCTAAGTGTCACAAACACTCACTTAAGTGCACAAATATTGCTAGATCACATTAGGTAATTCACCATTTTCGAGGAGTCCCTACTGATCTCATCTTATTCCATGGTCGTGAAGCAAACACGTTGAAGATCCGAATGCATTCACTGAAGGTTGGGNGAAGTTTTTCCCTTGGTTTAGTAGGGACGCCCAATGTTGGCTAGCCTTTGCGAGAGCGACCGGCGCCTAAAAGACTGAGGTATAATTAGGCGAAGGCCAGATGGCGGAGCAGCAAGGAGCACCCCCGGAGGTCCCTCTAGCGAACCCATTGGAAGTGTGCATGCCGAGGATCTTAGCGGGGAAGATTGCTTGAGTCCTAGAGGATCCATTGTAGTGGAGAATCCAAGTGAAGCAACCAAAGACATCGATGAGCCACTTTGGAAGAGAGGCCTATCGAAGGAAGGGAGCGCCTAACGAGTGTATTATTTGAGTGATAGGACTCGAGTACTTGTAAGCCGACTTTGGGGGAGTGGATTAGGCTTTGGGGAACCCGTGAGATGTTCCCCGTTCTTTTTTTCCCACGAAAGGTTTCTCGCATCAAAAAATAACTTATTGTTTTCACTTATACACTTGTGATTTGATGCACACGCACGCACTATGTGTTTGATAGAATGATTGTTTGAATATCTTCATCATCCATAGTTGCGTATCAAGGGTTTGGGTCTTTGGTTGGGAACACCGTGAGAGATTGAGTGTTGAGGGATAAATTGATAACACGCAACACAAGAATTTCGATGGGTTCAAGGGTTCGTTGTGGTTAAAAAGTGGTTTCTCACTATTAGTTGATCAGTCTTCGTTAGAAAGACCCAATTGTGGTAGTAGTAGGTTCAATTTGCTACTCTAAACGATTCGTGTGTCACGAATACTGTCCATTTCTTTTAGAGCAGTGCTTACATGGACTTCAAAGTAGTAGACCTCATATTTACAACCCATGATTGCGTTGTGGGTCCTAGTATTTATTGGCACCCACTACCTATGCGATAGTCGGGATTATCAAGTCTACTTTTTATGTCCATGTAGCTTTAGTGTTTGTTTTATGCCTTACCACCTTTCATGTTTGGCTACATTGGGCTGTGTTGTAAAAACGGGATCTTCTGCATATTTTAAAAGATTTGAGCTTTACTAACCTTTTGTTGTGTGCGTTTACTATGAGTCATCCAATAGAAGTACACTCCTAAGTATGTTCGTGAATGGTTGGCGTCTCCTAGGTGTTATGAATATTCTCAGCGAATGACACTATCCAAGCACTCTAGGGTGAATGGAGACTTGGTTTAAGGACCAAGCACGGAAACTTATAACCACTAAGTTACGTATCCCCTAGTATTGCTCGTCGCAAATGCACTACAACGTTGATTTAAGGATTTATATGCCATAGCACAAACCAAAGAGTAATTGGCATGACCAACAATGAAAAATAGACAAGTGAGGTTTTTTTTTTTTTTTTTCAAGGCTTTTCAATTTCTAGTGTTTTCGTAAATAACATAACAACAGAAAAATAGTCCTAAACTTGCTACAACAAATCAAAAATAGGGCAACTATAAAAAATCGTAAAATAAATGCCCACCTAGATATCAAAACTCTTTTTGGATTTTCATTTGTGTTTTTCATTAATTAAGAACAAAAATAAAAGGCAAATAAAGAAATACATGCAAAAATTACTTAGCCCGTATTGCATTATATGTCGTGGTATGCTCCTAGCGCTAAGTGTCACAAACACTCACTTAAGTGCACAAATATTGCTAGATCACATTAGGTAATTCACCATTTTCGAGGAGTCCCTACTGATCTCATCTTATTCCATGGTCGTGAAGCAAACACGTTGAAGATCCGAATGCATTCACTGAAGGTTGGGGGATCATGTGTCAAACCTACACCAAAAGCACTCCGTATGAACCTTCGTGCATAGGACAAGGTAATGACTTTGAGACCTAAAACGATGACCCCTTAGTTTAATAGACTTTGGAGGATTAGTATTAACATGAAATCGACATTTTATCCATGTATGGCTCCTAAGTGTTCTTCAAAGAAATGTTTTTCCAAACATTTTTCGTGTTTTCAAAATATAGAATTGTGCCATCATCGAATCCCACTTCAGATCCCACGTCAGCAACACCCTTTAGTGCTCAAGAGGACTAGTTTTTTGGTTGGTTTTTGGCTTAAAAACCCGTCAGGGGCTGCCCTATGCCCATTGGGCTTCGCTAGGGCCAGTCACTTCATGACTCAGGGTGGGGAAAGGCTAAATGGTGGACAGCAAGTGCCGNCATCAGGGGCTGCCCTATGCCCATTAGGCTTCGCTAGGGCCAGTCACTTCATGACTCGGGGTGGGGAAAGGCTAAATGGTGGACAGCAAGTGCCGCCCTCTGGGTAGATCGAGCGGTCCTTATTTTCCACAGTCAGTTTGACCTTACTTGTGTGTTTTTTTCACGAAGTTGCCAAATGGGGAGAATGTTAGGTCTCGTTCTTTCATTTGCTAATGTCATGGAGTCCATGTAAATCTCAACTTATTCAANCGTCAGGGGCTGCCCTATGCCCATTGGGCTTCGCTAGGGCCAGTCACTTCATGACTCAGGGTGGGGAAAGGCTAAATGGTGGACAGCAAGTGCCGCCCTCTGGGTAGATCGAGCGGTCCTTATTCTCCACAGTCAGTTTGACCTTACTTGTGTGTTTTTTTCACGAAGTTGCCAAATGGGGAGAATGTTAGATCTCGTTCTTTCATTTGCTAATGTCATGGAGTCCATGTAAATCTCAACTTATTCAAAGGCTTTTGACGCTAAAATGATGACAATCTGAAGGGTCAATTGAAGGGAGGAGATAAAGCGTCAAAATCATTTTGCAAGCACTCCGTATGCACCATCTTGCTTAGGATAAGGTCATGACCTATCGAGCTAACATTATCCGCTGGGTTGTTACACTTGGGAGTATTTGGGTTAAAATGGAGTCGAGTGATGGATACATGTGTAGCTCTCGTAGGGGATTTTCGAGGAAGATATTNTCAAGCGTCAAAATCATTTTGCAAGCACTCCGTATGCACCATCGTGCTTAGGATAAGGTCATGACCTATCGAGCTAACATTATCCGCTGGGTTGTTACACTTGGGAGTATTTGGGTTAAAATAGAGTCGAGTGATGGATACATGTGTAGCTCTCGTAGGGGATTTTCGAGGAAGATATTTTCTAGACTGTTTTGTGTCTTTAACACCGTAATTTGGGTCAACTGAGACCTTTTGAGCAACGCCCTTCAGTGTTCGAGAGGGGAAGTTTTACCCTTGGTTTAGTAGGGACCGCCCAGTGTTNCGTAATTTGGGTCAACTGAGACCTTTTGAGCAACGCCCTTCAGTGTTCGAGAGGGGAAGTTTTACCCTTGGTTTAGTAGGGACCGCCCAGTGTTCGCTAGAATTTACGAGAGCGACTGGTGCCTAAAGGACTTAGGTGTAACTAGGCGAAGGCCAGATGGCAGAGTTGCAGGGAGCACCCCAGAGGTCCTTCTAGCAGACCCACTGGAAGTGTGCATGCCGAGGATCTTAGAGGGGAAGATTGCATGAGTACTAGAGGATCCATTGTTGTGGAGAATCCAAGTGAAACAACCAAAGACATCGATGAGCCACTTTGGTGGGGAGGCCTAGGGAAGGAACAGAGTGCCGAACGAGTGTATTATTCGAGAGATAGGACTCGAGTACTCGTAAGCCGACTTTGGGGGAGTGGATTTGGCTTTGGTGAACCCGTGAGATGTTCCCTGTTCTTTTTTTCCCACGAAAGGTGTTTCGCAGCGAAAAATAACTTATTGTTTTCACTTATACACTTGTGATTTGATGCACACGCACGCACTATGTGTTTGATAGAATGATTGTTTGAATATCTTCATCATCCATAGTTGCGTATCAAGGGTTTGGGTCTTTGGTTGGGAACACCGTGAGAGANGTGTTTGTTTTATGCCTTACCTTCTTTCATGTTTGGCTACATTGGGCTGTGTTGCAAAAACTTGGATCTTCTGCATATTTTAGAAGATTTCAGCTTTACCAACCTTCCGCTGTGTGCGTTTATTATTAGTCATCCAATAGAAGTACACTGCTAAGTATGATCGCGAATGGTCTGCGTCTCCTTGGTTTTATGAATTTTCTCTGGGAATGCCACTATCCAGGCACTCTAGGGTGAAAGGAGACGTGGTTTTGAGGACCTAGCACCGAAACTTACAACCACTATGTTTCGTATCCCCTAGTGTTGCTCGTCGTAATGCACCACAACGTTGATTTATGGATTGATATGCCATAGCTCAAACCAAAAGAGTGATTAGCATGACAAACAACGAAAAACGGACAAGTGAGGTTTTTTTTTTTGGCATTTACAATTTCTTGCATTTTCGTAAATAACATAAAACAAAAAAAATAGTCCTAAACTTGCTACAACAAAGGAAAAATAGTGCAACTGTAAAAAATCGTAAAATAAATGCCCACCTTGAAATCAAAACTCTTTTTGGATTTTCAATTGTGTTTTTCAATAATTAAGAACAAAAAAAGACATATAAATAATTACATGCAATAATAACTTAGCCCCTAATGCATGGTAGGTCGTGGTATGCTCCTTGCGCTAAGCCGAATTTGGGGGAGTGGATTAGGTTTAGGTGAACCCGTGAGAGGTTCCCCGCTCTTTTTTTTACCACGAAAGGTGTTTCGCATCAAAAAATAACTTATTGTTTTCACTTATACACTTGTGATTTGATGCACACGCACGCACTATGTGTTTGATAGAATGATTGTTTGAATATCTTCATCATCCATAGTTGCGTATCAAGGGTTTGGGTCTTTGGTTGGGAACACCGTGAGAGATTGGGTGTTGAGGGATAAATTGATAACACGCAACACAAGAATTTCGATGGGTTCAAGGGTTCGTTGTGGTTAAAAAGTGGTTTCTCACTATTAGTTGATCAGTCTTCGTTAGAAAGACCCAATTGTGGTAGTAGTAGGTTTAATTTGCTACTCTAAACGATTCGTGTGTCACGAATACTATCCTTTTATTTTAGAGCAGTGCTTACATGGACTTCAAAGTAGTAGACTTCATATTTACAACCCNAAAGACCCAATTGTGGTAGTAGTAGGTTTAATTTGCTACTCTAAACGATTCGTGTGCCACGAATACTGTCCATTTGTTTTAGAGCAGTGCTAACATGGACTTCAAAGTAGTAGACTTCATATTTACAACCCATGATTGCGTTGTGGGTCCTAGTATTTATTGGCACCCACTACCTATGCGATAGTCGGGATTATCAAGTCTACTTTTTATGTCCATGTAGCTTTAGTGTTTGTTTTATGCCTTACCTTCTTTCATGTTTGGCTACATTGGGCTGTGTTGTAAAAACGGGATCTTCTGCATATTTTAAAGGATTTGAGCTTTACTAACCTTCCGCTGTGTGCGTTTATTATTAGTCATCCAATAGAAGTACACTGCTAAGTATGATCGCGAATGGTCAGCGTCTCCTTGGTTTTATGAATTTTCTCTGGGAATGTCACTATCCAAGCACTCTAGGGTGAAAGGAGACTTGGTTTTGAGGACCAAGCACCGAAACTTACAACCACTATGTTTCGTATCCCCTAGTATTGCTTGTCGTAATGCACCACAACGATGATTTATGGATTGATATGCCATAGCTCAAACCAAAAGAGTGATTAGCATGACAAACAACGAAAAACGGACAAGTGAGGTTTTTTTTTTTTGGCATTTACAATTTCTTGCATTTTCGTAAATAACATAAAACAAAAAAAATAGTCCTAAACTTGCTACAACAAAGGAAAAATAGTGCAACTGTAAAAAATCGTAAAATAAATGCCCACCTTGAAATCAAAACCCTTTTTGGATTTTCAATTGTGTTTTTCATTAACTAAGAACAAAAAAAGACAAATAAATAATTACATGCAAAAATAACTTAGCCCCTAATGCATGGTATGTCGTGGTATGCTCCTAGCGCTAAGCCGACTTTGGGGGAGTGGATTAGGTTTTGGTGAACTCGTGAGAGGTTCCCCGCTCTTTTTTTTACCACGAAAGGTGTTTCGCATCAAAAAATAACTTATTGTTTTCACTTATACACTTGTGATTTGATGCACACGCACGCACTATGTGTTTGATAGAATGATTGTTTGAATATCTTCATCATCCATAGTTGCGTATCAAGGGTTTGGGTCTTTGGTTGGGAACACCGTGAGAGATTGGGTGTTGAGGGATAAATTGATAACACGCAACACAAGAATTTCGATGGGTTCAAGGGTTCGTTGTGGTTAAAAAGTGGTTTCTCACTATTAGTTGATCAGTCTTCGTTAGAAAGACCCAATTGTGGTAGTAGTAGGTTCAATTTGCTACTCTAAACGATTCGTGTGTCACGAATACTGTCCATTTCTTTTAGAGCAGTGCTTACATGGACTTCAAAGTAGTAGACTTCATATTTACAACCCATGATTGCGTTGTGGGTCCTAGTATTTATTGGCACCCACTACCTATGCGATAGTCGGGATTATCAAGTCTACTTTTTATGTCCATGTAGCTTTAGTGTTTGTTTTATGCCTTACCACCTTTCATGTTTGGCTACATTGGGCTGTGTTGTAAAAACGGGATCTTCTGCATATTTTAAAAGATTTGAGCTTTACTAACCTTCCGCTGTGTGCGTTTATTATTAGTCATCCAATAGAAGTACACTGCTAAGTATGATCGCGAATGGTCAGCGTCTCCTTGGTTTTATGAATTTTCTCTGGGAATGTCACTATCCAAGCACTCTAGGGTGAAAGGAGACTTGGTTTTGAGGACCAAGCACCGAAACTTACAACCACTATGTTTCGTATCCCCTAGTGTTGCTCGTCGTAATGCACCACAACGTTGATTTATGGATTGATATGCCATAGCTCAAACCAAAAGAGTGATTAGCATGACAAACAACGAAAAACGGACAAGTGGGGTTTTTTTTTTTTGGCATTTACAATTTCTTGCATTTTCGTAAATAACATAAAACAAAAAAAATAGTCCTAAACTTGCTACAACAAAGGAAAAATAGTGCAACTGTAAAAAATCGTAAAATAAATGCCCACCTTGAAATCAAAACCCTTTTTGGATTTTCAATTGTGTTTTTCATTAACTAAGAACAAAAAAAGACAAATAAATAATTACATGCAAAAATAACTTAGCCCCTAATGCATGGTATGTCGTGGTATGCTCCTAGCGCTAAGCCGACTTTGGGGGAGTGGATTAGGTTTTGGTGAACCCGTGAGAGGTTCCCCGCTCTTTTTTTTTTACCACGAAAGGTGTTTCGCATCATAAAATAACTTATTGTTTTCACTTATACACTGGTGATTTGATGCACACGCACGCATTATGTGTTTGATAGAATGATTGTTTGAATATNGCTAAGCCCACTTTGGGGGAGTGGATTTGGCTTTGGTGAACCCGTGAGATGTTCCCCGCTCTTTTTTTTTCCCACGAAAGGTGTTTCGCAGCGAAAAATAACTTATTGTTTTCACTTATACACTTGTGATTTGATGCACACGCACGCACTATGTGTTTGATAGAATGATTGTTTGAATATCTTCATCATCCATAGTTGCGTATCAAGGGTTTGGGTCTTTGGTTGGGAACACCGTGAGAGATTGGGTGTTGAGGGATAAATTGATAACACGCAACACAAGAATTTCGATGGGTTCAAGGGTTCG
>CAUOFW020000836.1:130623-172482 GCA_963454935.2 Ilex paraguariensis | reverse complement strand
GTGTTGAGGGATAAATTGATAACACGCAACAATGAAATTTCGATGGGTTCAACGGTTCGTTGCGGTTAAAAAGTGGTTTCTCACTATTAGTTGATCAGTCTTCGTTAGAAAGACCCAATTGTGGTAGTAGTAGGTTCAATTTGCTACTCTAAACGATTCGTGTGTCACGAATACTGTCCATTTCTTTTAGAGCAGTGCTTACATGGACTTCAAAGTAGTAGACTTCATATTTACAACCCATGATTGCGTTGTGGGTCCTAGTATTTATTGGCACCCACTACCTATGCGATAGTCGGGATTATCAAGTCTACTTTTTACGTCCATGTAGCTTTAGTGTTTGTTTTATGCCTTACCTTCTTTCATGTTTGGCTACATTGGGCTGTGTTGTAAAAACGGGATCTTCTGCATATTTTAAAGGATTTGAGCTTTACTAACCTTCCGCTGTGTGCGTTTATTATTAGTCATCCAATAGAAGTACACTGCTAAGTATGATCGCGAATGGTCAGCGTCTCCTTGGTTTTATGAATTTTCTCTGGGAATGTCACTATCCAAGCACTCTAGGGTGAAAGGAGACTTGGTTTTGAGGACTAAGCTCCGAAACTTACAACCACTATGTTTCGTATCCCCTAGTATTGCTCGTCGTAATGCANCATCCAATAGAAGTACACTGCTAAGTACGATCGCGAATGGTCAGCGTCTCCTTGGTCTTATGCATTTTCTCTGGGAATGTCACTATCCAAGCACTCTAGGGTGAAAGGAGACTTGGTTTTGAGGACCAAGCACCGAAACTTACAACCACTATGTTTCGTATCCCCTAGTATTGCTCGTCGTAATGCACCACAACGTTGATTTATGGATTGATATGCCATAGCTCAAACCAAAAGAGTGATTAGCATGACAAACAACGAAAAACGGACAAGTGAGGTTTTTTTTTTTGGCATTTACAATTTCTTGCATTTTCGTAAATAACATAAAACAAAAAAAATAGTCCTAAACTTGCTACAACAAAGGAAAAATAGTGCAACTGTAAAAAATCGTAAAATAAATGCCCACCTTGAAATCAAAACCCTTTTTGGATTTTCAATTGTGTTTTTCATTAACTAAGAACAAAAAAAGACAAATAAATAATTACATGCAAAAATAACTTAGCCCCTAATGCATGGTATGTCGTGGTATGCTCCTAGCGCTAAGCCGACTTTGGGGGAGTGGATTAGGTTTTGGTGAACTCGTGAGAGGTTCCCCGCTCTTTTTTTTACCACGAAAGGTGTTTCGCATCAAAAAATAACTTATTGTTTTCACTTATACACTTGTGATTTGATGCACACGCACGCACTATGTGTTTGATAGAATGATTGTTTGAATATCTTCATCATCCATAGTTGCGTATCAAGGGTTTGGGTCTTTGGTTGGGAACACCGTGAGAGATTGTGTGTTGAGGGATAAATTGATAACACGCAACACAAGAATTTCGATGGGTTCAAGGGTTCGTTGTGGTTAAAAAGTGGTTTCTCACTATTAGTTGATCAGTCTTCGTTAGAAAGACCCAATTGTGGTAGTAGTAGGTTCAATTTGCTACTCTAAACGATTCGTGTGTCACGAATACTGTCCATTTCTTTTAGAGCAGTGCTTACATGGACTTCAAAGTAGTAGACCTCATATTTACAACCCATGATTGCGTTGTGGGTCCTAGTATTTATTGGCACCCACTACCTATGCGATAGTCGGGATTATCAAGTCTACTTTTTATGTCCATGTAGCTTTAGTGTTTGTTTTATGCCTTACCACCTTTCATGTTTGGCTACATTGGGCTGTGTTGTAAAAACGGGATCTTCTGCATATTTTAAAAGATTTGAGCTTTACTAACCTTCCGCTGTGTGCGTTTATTATTAGTCATCCAATAGAAGTACACTGCTAAGTATGATCGCGAATGGTCAGCGTCTCCTTGGTTTTATGAATTTTCTCTGGGAATGTCACTATCCAAGCACTCTAGGGTGAAAGGAGACTTGGTTTTGAGGACCAAGCACCGAAACTTACAACCACTATGTTTCGTATCCCCTAGTGTTGCTCGTCGTAATGCACCACAACGTTGATTTATGGATTGATATGCCATAGCTCAAACCAAAAGAGTGATTAGCATGACAAACAACGAAAAACGGACAAGTGGGTTTTTTTTTTTTGGCATTTACAATTTCTTGCATTTTCGTAAATAACATAAAACAAAAAAAATAGTCCTAAACTTGCTACAACAAAGGAAAAATAGTGCAACTGTAAAAAATCGTAAAATAAATGCCCACCTTGAAATCAAAACCCTTTTTGGATTTTCAATTGTGTTTTTCATTAACTAAGAACAAAAAAAGACAAATAAATAATTACATGCAAAAATAACTTAGCCCCTAATGCATGGTATGTCGTGGTATGCTCCTAGCGCTAAGCCGACTTTGGGGGAGTGGATTAGGTTTTGGTGAACTCGTGAGAGGTTCCCCGCTCTTTTTTTTACCACGAAAGGTGTTTCGCATCAAAAAATAACTTATTGTTTTCACTTATACACTTGTGATTTGATGCACACGCACGCACTATGTGTTTGATAGAATGATTGTTTGAATATCTTCATCATCCATAGTTGCGTATCAAGGGTTTGGGTCTTTGGTTGGGAACACCGTGAGAGATTGTGTGTTGAGGGATAAATTGATAACACGCAACACAAGAATTTCGATGGGTTCAAGGGTTCGTTGTGGTTAAAAAGTGGTTTCTCACTATTAGTTGATCAGTCTTCGTTAGAAAGACCCAATTGTGGTAGTAGTAGGTTCAATTTGCTACTCTAAACGATTCGTGTGTCACGAATACTGTCCATTTCTTTTAGAGCAGTGCTTACATGGACTTCAAAGTAGTAGACCTCATATTTACAACCCATGATTGCGTTGTGGGTCCTAGTATTTATTGGCACCCACTACCTATGCGATAGTCGGGATTATCAAGTCTACTTTTTATGTCCATGTAGCTTTAGTGTTTGTTTTATGCCTTACCACCTTTCATGTTTGGCTACATTGGGCTGTGTTGTAAAAACGGGATCTTCTGCATATTTTAAAAGATTTGAGCTTTACTAACCTTCCGCTGTGTGCGTTTATTATTAGCCATCCAATAGAAGTACACTGCTAAGTACGATCGCGAATGGTCAGCGTCTCCTTGGTTTTATGAATTTTCTCTGGGAATGTCACTATCCAAGCACTCTAGGGTGAAAGGAGACTTGGTTTTGAGGACCAAGCACCGAAACTTACAACCACTATGTTTCGTATCCCCTAGTGTTGCTCGTCGTAATGCACCACAACGTTGATTTATGGATTGATATGCCATAGCTCAAACCAAAAGAGTGATTAGCATGACAAACAACGAAAAACGGACAAGTGGGGTTTTTTTTTTTTGGCATTTACAATTTCTTGCATTTTCGTAAATAACATAAAACAAAAAAAATAGTCCTAAACTTGCTACAACAAAGGAAAAATAGTGCAACTGTAAAAAATCGTAAAATAAATGCCCACCTTGAAATCAAAACCCTTTTTGGATTTTCAATTGTGTTTTTCATTAACTAAGAACAAAAAAAGACAAATAAATAATTACATGCAAAAATAACTTAGCCCCTAATGCATGGTATGTCGTGGTATGCTCCTAGCGCTAAGCCGACTTTGGGGGAGTGGATTAGGTTTTGGTGAACTCGTGAGAGGTTCCCCGCTCTTTTTTTTACCACGAAAGGTGTTTCGCATCAAAAAATAACTTATTGTTTTCACTTATACACTTGTGATTTGATGCACACGCACGCACTATGTGTTTGATAGAATGATTGTTTGAATATCTTCACCATCCGTAGTTGCGTATCAAGGGTTTGGGTCTTTGGTTGGGAACACCGTGAGATATTGAGTGTTGAGGGATAAATTGATAACACGCAACACAAGAATNGCACTATGTGTTTGATAGAATGATTGTTTGAATATCTTCATCATCCATAGTTGCGTATCAAGGGTTTGGGTCTTTGGTTGGGAACACCGTGAGGGATTGTGTGTTGAGGGATAAATTGATAACACGCAACACAAGAATTTCGATGGGTTCAAGGGTTCGTTGTGGTTAAAAAGTGATTTCTCACTATTAGTTGGTCAGTCTTCGTTAGAAAGACCCAATTGTGGTAGTAGTAGGTTCAATTTGCTACTCTAAACGATTCGTGTGTCACGAATACTGTCCATTTCTTTTAGAGCAGTGCTTACATGGACTTCAAAGTAGTAGACTTCATATTTACAACCCATGATTGCGTTGTGGGTCCTAGTATTTATTGGCACCCACTACCTATGCGATAGTCGGGATTATCAAGTCTACTTTTTATGTCCATGTAGCTTTAGTGTTTGTTTTATGCCTTACCACCTTTCATGTTTGGCTACATTGGGCTGTGTTGTAAAAACGGGATCTTCTGCATATTTTAAAAGATTTGAGCTTTACTAACCTTCCGCTGTGTGCGTTTATTATTAGTCATCCAATAGAAGTACACTGCTAAGTATGATCGCGAATGGTCAGCGTCTCCTTGGTTTTATGAATTTTCTCTGGGAATGTCACTATCCAAGCACTCTAGGGTGAAAGGAGACTTGGTTTTGAGGACCAAGCACCGAAACTTACAACCACTATGTTTCGTATCCCCTAGTGTTGCTCGTCGTAATGCACCACAACGTTGATTTATGGATTGATATGCCATAGCTCAAACCAAAAGAGTGATTAGCATGACAAACAACGAAAAACGGACAAGTGAGGTTTTTTTTTTTGGCATTTACAATTTCTTGCATTTTCGTAAATAACATAAAACAAAAAAAATAGTCCTAAACTTGCTACAACAAAGGAAAAATAGTGCAACTGTAAAAAATCGTAAAATAAATGCCCACCTTGAAATCAAAACCCTTTTTGGATTTTCAATTGTGTTTTTCATTAACTAAGAACAAAAAAAGACAAATAAATAATTACATGCAAAAATAACTTAGCCCCTAATGCATGGTATGTCGTGGTATGCTCCTAGCGCTAAGCCGACTTTGGGGGAGTGGATTAGGTTTTGGTGAACTCGTGAGAGGTTCCCCGCTCTTTTTTTTACCACGAAAGGTGTTTCGCATCAAAAAATAACTTATTGTATTCACTTATACACTTGTGATTTGATGCACACGCGCGCACTATGTGTTTGATAGAATGATTGTTTGAATATCTTCATCATCCATAGTTGCGTATCAAGGGTTTGGGTCTTTGGTTGGGAACACCGTGAGAGATTGTGTGTTGAGGGATAAATTGATAACACGCAACACAAGAATTTCGATGGGTTCAAGGGTTCGTTGTGGTTAAAAAGTGGTTTCTCACTATTAGTTGATCAGTCTTCGTTAGAAAGACCCAATTGTGGTAGTAGTAGGTTCAATTTGCTACTCTAAACGATTCGTGTGTCACGAATACTGTCCATTTCTTTTAGAGCAGTGCTTACATGGACTTCAAAGTAGTAGACCTCATATTTACAACCCATGATTGCGTTGTGGGTCCTAGTATTTATTGGCACCCACTACCTATGCGATAGTCGGGATTATCAAGTCTACTTTTTATGTCCATGTAGCTTTAGTGTTTGTTTTATGCCTTACCACCTTTCATGTTTGGCTACATTGGGCTGTGTTGTAAAAACGGGATCTTCTGCATATTTTAAAAGATTTGAGCTTTACTAACCTTCCGCTGTGTGCGTTTATTATTAGTCATCCAATAGAAGTACACTGCTAAGTATGATCGCGAATGGTCAGCGTCTCCTTGGTTTTATGAATTTTCTCTGGGAATGTCACTATCCAAGCACTCTAGGGTGAAAGGAGACTTGGTTTTGAGGACCAAGCACCGAAACTTACAACCACTATGTTTCGTATCCCCTAGTGTTGCTCGTCGTAATGCACCACAACGTTGATTTATGGATTGATATGCCATAGCTCAAACCAAAAGAGTGATTAGCATGACAAACAACGAAAAACGGACAAGTGAGGTTTTTTTTTTTGGCATTTACAATTTCTTGCATTTTCGTAAATAACATAAAACAAAAAAAATAGTCCTAAACTTGCTACAACAAAGGAAAAATAGTGCAACTGTAAAAAATCGTAAAATAAATGCCCACCTTGAAATCAAAACCCTTTTTGGATTTTCAATTGTGTTTTTCATTAACTAAGAACAAAAAAAGACAAATAAATAATTACATGCAAAAATAACTTAGCCCCTAATGCATGGTATGTCGTGGTATGCTCCTAGCGCTAAGCCGACTTTGGGGGAGTTGATTAGGTTTTGGTGAACTCGTGAGAGGTTCCCCGCTCTTTTTTTTACCACGAAAGGTGTTTCGCATCAAAAAATAACTTATTGTATTCACTTATACACTTGTGATTTGATGCACAGGCACGCACTATGTGTTTGGTAGAATGATTGTTTGAANGAAAGGTGTTTCGCATCAAAAAATAACTTATTGTATTCACTTATACACTTGTGATTTGATGCACACGCGCGCACTATGTGTTTGATAGAATGATTGTTTGAATATCTTCATCATCCATAGTTGCGTATCAAGGGTTTGGGTCTTTGGTTGGGAACACCGTGAGAGATTGTGTGTTGAGGGATAAATTGATAACACGCAACACAAGACCCAATTGTGGTAGTAGTAGGTTCAATTTGCTACTCTAAAGGATTCGTGTTTCACGAATACTGTCCATTTGTTTTAGAGCAGTGCTTACATGGACTTCAAAGTAGTAGACCTCATATTTACAACCCATGATTGCGTTGTGGGTCCTAGTATTTATTGGCACCCACTACCTATGCGATAGTCGGGATTATCAAGTCTACTTTTTATGTCCATGTAGCTTTAGTGTTTGTTTTATGCCTTACCACCTTTCATGTTTGGCTACATTGGGCTGTGTTGTAAAAACGGGATCTTCTGCATATTTTAAAAGATTTGAGCTTTACTAACCTTCCGCTGTGTGCGTTTATTATTAGTCATCCAATAGAAGTACACTGCTAAGTATGATCGCGAATGGTCAGCGTCTCCTTGGTTTTATGAATTTTCTCTGGGAATGTCACTATCCAAGCACTCTAGGGTGAAAGGAGACTTGGTTTTGAGGACCAAGCACCGAAACTTACAACCACTATGTTTCGTATCCCCTAGTGTTGCTCGTCGTAATGCACCACAACGTTGATTTATGGATTGATATGCCATAGCTCAAACCAAAAGAGTGATTAGCATGACAAACAACGAAAAACGGACAAGTGGGGTTTTTTTTTTTTGGCATTTACAATTTCTTGCATTTTCGTAAATAACATAAAACAAAAAAAATAGTCCTAAACTTGCTACAACAAAGGAAAAATAGTGCAACTGTAAAAAATCGTAAAATAAATGCCCACCTTGAAATCAAAACCCTTTTTGGATTTTCAATTGTGTTTTTCATTAACTAAGAACAAAAAAAGACAAATAAATAATTACATGCAAAAATAACTTAGCCCCTAATGCATGTTAGGTCGTGGTATGCTCCTAGCGCTAAGCCGACTTTGGGGGAGTGGATTAGGTTTTGGTGAACTCGTGAGAGGTTTCCCGCTCTTTTTTTTACCACGAAAGGTGTTTCGCATCAAAAAATAACTTATTGTATTCACTTATACACTTGTGATTTGATGCACACGCACGCACTATGTGTTTGATAGAATGATTGTTTGAATATCTTCATCATCCATAGTTGCGTATCAAGGGTTTGGGTCTTTGGTTGGGAACACCGTGAGAGATTGAGTGTTGAGGGATAAATTGATAACACGCAACACAAGAATTTCGATGGGTTCAAGGGTTCGTTGTGGTTAAAAAGTGGTTTCTCACTATTAGTTGATCAGTCTTCGTTAGAAAGACCCAATTGTGGTAGTAGTAGGTTCAATTTGCTTCTCTAAACGGTTCGTGTGTCACGAATATTGTCTATTTCTTTTAGAGCAGTGCTTACATGGACTTCAAAGTAGTAGACCTCATATTTACNAAGAATTTCGATGGGTTCAAGGGTTCGTTGTGGTTAAAAAGTGGGTTCTCACTATTTGTAGATCAGTCTTCGTTAGAAAGACCCAATTGTGGTAGTAGTAGGTTCAATTTGCTACTCTAAACGATTCGTGTGTCACGAATACTGTCCATTTCTTTTAGAGCAGTGCTTACATGGACTTCAAAGTAGTAGACCTCATATTTACAACCCATGATTGCGTTGTGGGTCCTAGTATTTATTGGCACCCACTACCTATGCGATAGTCGGGATTATCAAGTCTACTTTTTATGTCCATGTAGCTTTAGTGTTTGTTTTATGCCTTACCACCTTTCATGTTTGGCTACATTGGGCTGTGTTGTAAAAACGGGATCTTCTGCATATTTTAAAAGATTTGAGCTTTACAAACCTTCCGTTGTGTGCGTTTATTATTAGTCATCCAATAGAAGTACACTGCTAAGTATGATCGCGAATGGTCAGCGTCTCCTTGGTTTTATGAATTTTCTCTGGGAATGTCACTATCCAAGCACTCTAGGGTGAAAGGAGACTTGGTTTTGAGGACCAAGCACCGAAACTTACAACCACTATGTTTCGTATCCCCTAGTGTTGCTCGTCGTAATGCACCACAACGTTGATTTATGGATTGATATGCCATAGCTCAAACCAAAAGAGTGATTAGCATGACAAACAACGAAAAACGGACAAGTGAGGTTTTTTTTTTTGGCATTTACAATTTCTTGCATTTTCGTAAATAACATAAAACAAAAAAAATAGTCCTAAACTTGCTACAACAAAGGAAAAATAGTGCAACTGTAAAAAATCGTAAAATAAATGCCCACCTTGAAATCAAAACCCTTTTTGGATTTTCAATTGTGTTTTTCATTAACTAAGAACAAAAAAAGACAAATAAATAATTACATGCAAAAATAACTTAGCCCCTAATGCATGGTATGTCGTGGTATGCTCCTAGCGCTAAGCCGACTTTGGGGGAGTGGATTAGGTTTTGGTGAACTCGTGAGAGGTTCCCCGCTCTTTTTTTTACCACGAAAGGTGTTTCGCATCAAAAAATAACTTATTGTATTCACTTATACACTTGTGATTTGATGCACACGCACGCACTATGTGTTTGATAGAATGATTGTTTGAATATCTTCATCATCCATAGTTGCGTATCAAGGGTTTGGGTCTTTGGTTGGGAACACCGTGAGAGATTGTGTGTTGAGGGATAAATTGATAACACGCAACACAAGAATTTCGATGGGTTCAAGGGTTCGTTGTGGTTAAAAAGTGGTTTCTCACTATTAGTTGATCAGTCTTCGTTAGAAAGACCCAATTGTGGTAGTAGTAGGTTCAATTTGCTACTCTAAACGATTCGTGTGTCACGAATACTGTCCATTTCTTTTAGAGCAGTGCTTACATGGACTTCAAAGTAGTAGACCTCATATTTACAACCCATGATTGCGTTGTGGGTCCTAGTATTTATTGGCACCCACTACCTATGCGATAGTCGGGATTATCAAGTCTACTTTTTATGTCCATGTAGCTTTAGTGTTTGTTTTATGCCTTACCACCTTTCATGTTTGGCTACATTGGGCTGTGTTGTAAAAACGGGATCTTCTGCATATTTTAAAAGATTTGAGCTTTACTAACCTTCCGCTGTGTGCGTTTATTATTAGTCATCCAATAGAAGTACACTGCTAAGTATGATCGCGAATGGTCAGCGTCTCCTTGGTTTTATGAATTTTCTCTGGGAATGTCACTATCCAAGCACTCTAGGGTGAAAGGAGACTTGGTTTTGAGGACCAAGCACCGAAACTTACAACCACTATGTTTCGTATCCCCTAGTGTTGCTCGTCGTAATGCACCACAACGTTGATTTATGGATTGATATGCCATAGCTCAAACCAAAAGAGTGATTAGCATGACAAACAACGAAAAACGGACAAGTGAGGTTTTTTTTTTTGGCATTTACAATTTCTTGCATTTTCGTAAATAACATAAAACAAAAAAAATAGTCCTAAACTTGCTACAACAAAGGAAAAATAGTGCAACTGTAAAAAATCGTAAAATAAATGCCCACCTTGAAATCAAAACCCTTTTTGGATTTTCAATTGTGTTTTTCATTAACTAAGAACAAAAAAAGACAAATAAATAATTACATGCAAAAATAACTTAGCCCCTAATGCATGGTATGTCGTGGTATGCTCCTAGCGCTAAGCCGACTTTGGGGGAGTGGATTAGGTTTTGGTGAACTCGTGAGAGGTTCCCCGCTCTTTTTTTTACCACGAAAGGTGTTTCGCATCAAAAAATAACTTATTGTATTCACTTATACACTTGTGATTTGATGCACACGCACGCACTATGTGTTTGATAGAATGATTGTTTGAATATCTTCATCATCCATAGTTGCGTATCAAGGGTTTGGGTCTTTGGTTGGGAACACCGTGAGAGATTGTGTGTTGAGGGATAAATTGATAACACGCAACACAAGAATTTCGATGGGTTCAAGGGTTCGTTGTGGTTAAAAAGTGGTTTCTCACTATTAGTTGATCAGTCTTCGTTAGAAAGACCCAATTGTGGTAGTAGTAGGTTCAATTTGCTACTCTAAACGATTCGTGTGTCACGAATACTGTCCATTTCTTTTAGAGCAGTGCTTACATGGACTTCAAAGTAGTAGACCTCATATTTACAACCCATGATTGCGTTGTGGGTCCTAGTATTTATTGGCACCCACTACCTATGCGATAGTCGGGATTATCAAGTCTACTTTTTATGTCCATGTAGCTTTAGTGTTTGTTTTATGCCTTACCACCTTTCATGTTTGGCTACATTGGGCTGTGTTGTAAAAACGGGATCTTCTGCATATTTTAAAAGATTTGAGCTTTACTAACCTTCCGCTGTGTGCGTTTATTATTAGTCATCCAATAGAAGTACACTGCTAAGTATGATCGCGAATGGTCAGCGTCTCCTTGGTTTTATGAATTTTCTCTGGGAATGTCACTATCCAAGCACTCTAGGGTGAAAGGAGACTTGGTTTTGAGGACCAAGCACCGAAACTTACAACCACTATGTTTCGTATCCCCTAGTGTTGCTCGTCGTAATGCACCACAACGTTGATTTATGGATTGATATGCCATAGCTCAAACCAAAAGAGTGATTAGCATGACAAACAACGAAAAACGGACAAGTGAGGTTTTTTTTTTTGGCATTTACAATTTCTTGCATTTTCGTAAATAACATAAAACAAAAAAAATAGTCCTAAACTTGCTACAACAAAGGAAAAATAGTGCAACTGTAAAAAATCGTAAAATAAATGCCCACCTTGAAATCAAAACCCTTTTTGGATTTTCAATTGTGTTTTTCATTAACTAAGAACAAAAAAAGACAAATAAATAATTACATGCAAAAATAACTTAGCCCCTAATGCATGGTATGTCGTGGTATGCTCCTAGCGCTAAGCCGACTTTGGGGGAGTGGATTAGGTTTTGGTGAACTCGTGAGAGGTTCCCCGCTCTTTTTTTTACCACGAAAGGTGTTTCGCATCAAAAAATAACTTATTGTATTCACTTATACACTTGTGATTTGATGCACACGCACGCACTATGTGTTTGATAGAATGATTGTTTGAATATCTTCATCATCCATAGTTGCGTATCAAGGGTTTGGGTCTTTGGTTGGGAACACCGTGAGAGATTGTGTGTTGAGGGATAAATTGATAACACGCAACACAAGAATTTCGATGGGTTCAAGGGTTCGTTGTGGTTAAAAAGTGGTTTCTCACTATTAGTTGATCAGTCTTCGTTAGAAAGACCCAATTGTGGTAGTAGTAGGTTCAATTTGCTACTCTAAACGATTCGTGTGTCACGAATACTGTCCATTTCTTTTAGAGCAGTGCTTACATGGACTTCAAAGTAGTAGACCTCATATTTACAACCCATGATTGCGTTGTGGGTCCTAGTATTTATTGGCACCCACTACCTATGCGATAGTCGGGATTATCAAGTCTACTTTTTATGTCCATGTAGCTTTAGTGTTTGTTTTATGCCTTACCACCTTTCATGTTTGGCTACATTGGGCTGTGTTGTAAAAACGGGATCTTCTGCATATTTTAAAAGATTTGAGCTTTACTAACCTTCCGCTGTGTGCGTTTATTATTAGTCATCCAATAGAAGTACACTGCTAAGTATGATCGCGAATGGTCAGCGTCTCCTTGGTTTTATGAATTTTCTCTGGGAATGTCACTATCCAAGCACTCTAGGGTGAAAGGAGACTTGGTTTTGAGGACCAAGCACCGAAACTTACAACCACTATGTTTCGTATCCCCTAGTGTTGCTCGTCGTAATGCACCACAACGTTGATTTATGGATTGATATGCCATAGCTCAAACCAAAAGAGTGATTAGCATGACAAACAACGAAAAACGGACAAGTGAGGTTTTTTTTTTTGGCATTTACAATTTCTTGCATTTTCGTAAATAACATAAAACAAAAAAAATAGTCCTAAACTTGCTACAACAAAGGAAAAATAGTGCAACTGTAAAAAATCGTAAAATAAATGCCCACCTTGAAATCAAAACCCTTTTTGGATTTTCAATTGTGTTTTTCATTAACTAAGAACAAAAAAAGACAAATAAATAATTACATGCAAAAATAACTTAGCCCCTAATGCATGGTATGTCGTGGTATGCTCCTAGCGCTAAGCCGACTTTGGGGGAGTGGATTAGGTTTTGGTGAACTCGTGAGAGGTTCCCCGCTCTTTTTTTTACCACGAAAGGTGTTTCGCATCAAAAAATAACTTATTGTATTCACTTATACACTTGTGATTTGATGCACACGCACGCACTATGTGTTTGATAGAATGATTGTTTGAATATCTTCATCATCCATAGTTGCGTATCAAGGGTTTGGGTCTTTGGTTGGGAACACCGTGAGAGATTGTGTGTTGAGGGATAAATTGATAACACGCAACACAAGAATTTCGATGGGTTCAAGGGTTCGTTGTGGTTAAAAAGTGGTTTCTCACTATTAGTTGATCAGTCTTCGTTAGAAAGACCCAATTGTGGTAGTAGTAGGTTCAATTTGCTACTCTAAACGATTCGTGTGTCACGAATACTGTCCATTTCTTTTAGAGCAGTGCTTACATGGACTTCAAAGTAGTAGACCTCATATTTACAACCCATGATTGCGTTGTGGGTCCTAGTATTTATTGGCACCCACTACCTATGCGATAGTCGGGATTATCAAGTCTACTTTTTATGTCCATGTAGCTTTAGTGTTTGTTTTATGCCTTACCACCTTTCATGTTTGGCTACATTGGGCTGTGTTGTAAAAACGGGATCTTCTGCATATTTTAAAAGATTTGAGCTTTACTAACCTTCCGCTGTGTGCGTTTATTATTAGTCATCCAATAGAAGTACACTGCTAAGTATGATCGCGAATGGTCAGCATCTCCTAGGTTTTATGAATTTTCTCTGGGAATGTCACTATCCAACCACTCTAGGGTGAAAGGAGACTTGGTTTTAGGACCAAGCACCGAAACTTACAACCACTATGTTTCGTATCCCCTAGTGTTGCTCGTCGTAATGCACCACAACGTTGATTTATGGATTGATATGCCATAGCTCAAACCAAAAGAGTGATTAGCATGACAAACAACGAAAAACGGACAAGTGAGGTTTTTTTTTTTGGCATTTACAATTTCTTGCATTTTCGTAAATAACATAAAACAAAAAAAATAGTCCTAAACTTGCTACAACAAAGGAAAAATAGTGCAACTGTAAAAAATCGTAAAATAAATGCCCACCTTGAAATCAAAACCCTTTTTGGATTTTCAATTGTGTTTTTCATTAACTAAGAACAAAAAAAGACAAATAAATAATTACATGCAAAAATAACTTAGCCCCTAATGCATGGTATGTCGTGGTATGCTCCTAGCGCTAAGCCGACTTTGGGGGAGTGGATTAGGTTTTGGTGAACTCGTGAGAGGTTCCCCGCTCTTTTTTTTACCACGAAAGGTGTTTCGCATCAAAAAATAACTTATTGTATTCACTTATACACTTGTGATTTGATGCACACGCACGCACTATGTGTTTGATAGAATGATTGTTTGAATATCTTCATCATCCATAGTTGCGTATCAAGGGTTTGGGTCTTTGGTTGGGAACACCGTGAGAGATTGTGTGTTGAGGGATAAATTGATAACACGCAACACAAGAATTTCGATGGGTTCAAGGGTTCGTTGTGGTTAAAAAGTGGTTTCTCACTATTAGTTGATCAGTCTTCGTTAGAAAGACCCAATTGTGGTAGTAGTAGGTTCAATTTGCTACTCTAAACGATTCGTGTGTCACGAATACTGTCCATTTCTTTTAGAGCAGTGCTTACATGGACTTCAAAGTAGTAGACCTCATATTTACAACCCATGATTGCGTTGTGGGTCCTAGTATTTATTGGCACCCACTACCTATGCGATAGTCGGGATTATCAAGTCTACTTTTTATGTCCATGTAGCTTTAGTGTTTGTTTTATGCCTTACCACCTTTCATGTTTGGCTACATTGGGCTGTGTTGTAAAAACGGGATCTTCTGCATATTTTAAAAGATTTGAGCTTTACTAACCTTCCGCTGTGTGCGTTTATTATTAGTCATCCAATAGAAGTACACTGCTAAGTATGATCGCGAATGGTCAGCGTCTCCTTGGTTTTATGAATTTTCTCTGGGAATGTCACTATCCAAGCACTCTAGGGTGAAAGGAGACTTGGTTTTGAGGACCAAGCACCGAAACTTACAACCACTATGTTTCGTATCCCCTAGTGTTGCTCGTCGTAATGCACCACAACGTTGATTTATGGATTGATATGCCATAGCTCAAACCAAAAGAGTGATTAGCATGACAAACAACGAAAAACGGACAAGTGAGGTTTTTTTTTTTGGCATTTACAATTTCTTGCATTTTCGTAAATAACATAAAACAAAAAAAATAGTCCTAAACTTGCTACAACAAAGGAAAAATAGTGCAACTGTAAAAAATCGTAAAATAAATGCCCACCTTGAAATCAAAACCCTTTTTGGATTTTCAATTGTGTTTTTCATTAACTAAGAACAAAAAAAGACAAATAAATAATTACATGCAAAAATAACTTAGCCCCTAATGCATGGTATGTCGTGGTATGCTCCTAGCGCTAAGCCGACTTTGGGGGAGTGGATTAGGTTTTGGTGAACTCGTGAGAGGTTCCCCGCTCTTTTTTTTACCACGAAAGGTGTTTCGCATCAAAAAATAACTTATTGTTTTCACTTATACACTTGTGATTTGATGCACACGCACGCACTATGTGTTTGATAGAATGATTGTTTGAATATCTTCATCATCCATAGTTGCGTATCAAGGGTTTGGGTCTTTGGTTGGGAACACCGTGAGGGATTGTGTGTTGAGGGATAAATTGATAACACGCAACACAAGAATTTCGATGGGTTCAAGGGTTCGTTGTGGTTAAAAAGTGGTTTCTCACTATTAGTTGATCAGTCTTCGTTAGAAAGACCCAATTGTGGTAGTAGTAGGTTCAATTTGCTACTCTAAACGATTCGTGTGTCACGAATACTGTCCATTTCTTTTAGAGCAGTGCTTACATGGACTTCAAAGTAGTAGACCTCATATTTACAACCCATGATTGCGTTGTGGGTCCTAGTATTTATTGGCACCCACTACCTATGCGATAGTCGGGATTATCAAGTCTACTTTTTATGTCCATGTAGCTTTAGTGTTTGTTTTATGCCTTACCACCTTTCATGTTTGGCTACATTGGGCTGTGTTGTAAAAACGGGATCTTCTGCATATTTTAAAAGATTTGAGCTTTACTAACCTTCCGCTGTGTGCGTTTATTTTTAGCCATCCAATAGAAGTACACTGCTAAGTATGATCGCGAATGGTCAGCGTCTCCTTGGTTTTATGAATTTTCTCTGGGAATGTCACTATCCAAGCACTCTAGGGTGAAAGGAGACTTGGTTTTGAGGACCAAGCACCGAAACTTACAACCACTATGTTTCGTATCCCCTAGTGTTGCTCGTCGTAATGCACCACAACGTTGATTTATGGATTGATATGCCATAGCTCAAACCAAAAGAGTGATTAGCATGACAAACAACGAAAAACGGACAAGTGGGGTTTTTTTTTTTTGGCATTTACAATTTCTTGCATTTTCGTAAATAACATAAAACAAAAAAAATAGTCCTAAACTTGCTACAACAAAGGAAAAATAGTGCAACTGTAAAAAATCGTAAAATAAATGCCCACCATGAAATCAAAACTGTTTTTGGATTTTCAATTGTGTTTTTCATTAACTAAGAAAAAAAAAAGACAAATAAATAATTACATGCAAAAATAACTTAGCCCCTAATGCATGGTATGTCGTGGTATGCTCCTAGCGCTAAGCCGACTTTGGGGGAGTGGATTAGGTTTTGGTGAACTCGTGAGAGGTTCCCCGCTCTTTTTTTTACCACGAAAGGTGTTTCGCATCAAAAAATAACTTATTGTTTTCACTTATACACTTGTGATTTGATGCACACGCACGCACTATGTGTTTGATAGAATGATTGTTTGAATTTCTTCACCATTCATAGTTGCGTATCAAGGGTTTGGGTCTTTGGTTGAGAACACCGTGAGAGATTGTGTGTTGAGGGATAAATTGATAACACGCAACACAAGAATTTCGATGGGTTCAAGGGTTCGTTGTGGTTAAAAAGTGGTTTCTCACTATTAGTTGATCAGTCTTCGTTAGAAAGACCCAATTGTGGTAGTAGTAGGTTCAATTTGCTACTCTAAACGATTCGTGTGTCACGAACACTGTCCATTTCTTTTAGAGCAGTGCTTACATGGACTTCAAAGTAGTAGACTTGATATTTACAACCCATGATTGCGTTGTGGGTCCTAGTATTTATCGGCACCCACTACCTACACGATAGTCGGGATTATCAAGTCTACTTTTTATGTCCANTCATATTTACAACCCATGATTGCGTTGTGGGTCCTAGTATTTATTGGCACCCACTACCTATGCGATAGTCGGGATTATCAAGTCTACTTTTTATGTCCATGTAGCTTTAGTGTTTGTTTTATGCCTTACCACCTTTCATGTTTGGCTACATTGGGCTGTGTTGTAAAAACGGGATCTTCGGCATATTTTAAAGGATTTGAGATATACTAACCTTCCGCTCTGTGGGTTTATTATTAGTCATCCAATAGAAGTACACTGCTAAGTATGATCGCGAATGGTCAGCGTCTCCTTGGTTTTATGAATTTTCTCTGGGAATGTCACTATCCAAGCACTCTAGGGTGAAAGGAGACTTGGTTTTGAGGACCAAGCACCGAAACTTACAACCACTATGTTTCGTATCCCCTAGTGTTGCTCGTCGTAATGCACCACAACGTTGATTTATGGATTGATATGCCATAGCTCAAACCAAAAGAGTGATTAGCATGACAAACAACGAAAAACGGACAAGTGAGGTTTTTTTTTTTGGCATTTACAATTTCTTGCATTTTCGTAAATAACATAAAACAAAAAAAATAGTCCTAAACTTGCTACAACAAAGGAAAAATAGTGCAACTGTAAAAAATCGTAAAATAAATGCCCACCTTGAAATCAAAACCCTTTTTGGATTTTCAATTGTGTTTTTCATTAACTAAGAACAAAAAAAGACAAATAAATAATTACATGCAAAAATAACTTAGCCCCTAATGCATGGTATGTCGTGGTATGCTCCTAGCGCTAAGCCGACTTTGGGGGAGTGGATTAGGTTTTGGTGAACTCGTGAGAGGTTCCCCGCTCTTTTTTTTACCACGAAAGGTGTTTCGCATCAAAAAATAACTTATTGTATTCACTTATACACTTGTGATTTGATGCACACGCACGCACTATGTGTTTGATAGAATGATTGTTTGAATATCTTCATCATCCATAGTTGCGTATCAAGGGTTTGGGTCTTTGGTTGGGAACACCGTGAGAGATTGTGTGTTGAGGGATAAATTGATAACACGCAACACAAGAATTTCGATGGGTTCAAGGGTTCGTTGTGGTTAAAAAGTGGTTTCTCACTATTAGTTGATCAGTCTTCGTTAGAAAGACCCAATTGTGGTAGTAGTAGGTTCAATTTGCTACTCTAAACGATTCGTGTGTCACGAATACTGTCCATTTCTTTTAGAGCAGTGCTTACATGGACTTCAAAGTAGTAGACCTCATATTTACAACCCATGATTGCGTTGTGGGTCCTAGTATTTATTGGCACCCACTACCTATGCGATAGTCGGGATTATCAAGTCTACTTTTTATGTCCATGTAGCTTTAGTGTTTGTTTTATGCCTTACCACCTTTCATGTTTGGCTACATTGGGCTGTGTTGTAAAAACGGGATCTTCTGCATATTTTAAAAGATTTGAGCTTTACTAACCTTCCGCTGTGTGCGTTTATTATTAGTCATCCAATAGAAGTACACTGCTAAGTATGATCGCGAATGGTCAGCGTCTCCTTGGTTTTATGAATTTTCTCTGGGAATGTCACTATCCAAGCACTCTAGGGTGAAAGGAGACTTGGTTTTGAGGACCAAGCACCGAAACTTACAACCACTATGTTTCGTATCCCCTAGTGTTGCTCGTCGTAATGCACCACAACGTTGATTTATGGATTGATATGCCATAGCTCAAACCAAAAGAGTGATTAGCATGACAAACAACGAAAAACGGACAAGTGAGGTTTTTTTTTTTGGCATTTACAATTTCTTGCATTTTCGTAAATAACATAAAACAAAAAAAATAGTCCTAAACTTGCTACAACAAAGGAAAAATAGTGCAACTGTAAAAAATCGTAAAATAAATGCCCACCTTGAAATCAAAACCCTTTTTGGATTTTCAATTGTGTTTTTCATTAACTAAGAACAAAAAAAGACAAATAAATAATTACATGCAAAAATAACTTAGCCCCTAATGCATGGTATGTCGTGGTATGCTCCTAGCGCTAAGCCGACTTTGGGGGAGTGGATTAGGTTTTGGTGAACTCGTGAGAGGTTCCCCGCTCTTTTTTTTACCACGAAAGGTGTTTCGCATCAAAAAATAACTTATTGTTTTCACTTATACACTTGTGATTTGATGCACACGCACGCACTATGTGTTTGATAGAATGATTGTTTGAATATCTTCATCATCCATAGTTGCGTATCAAGGGTTTGGGTCTTTGGTTGGGAACACCGTGAGAGATTGTGTGTTGAGGGATAAATTGATAACACGCAACACAAGAATTTCGATGGGTTCAAGGGTTCGTTGTGGTTAAAAAGTGGTTTCTCACTATTAGTTGATCAGTCTTCGTTAGAAAGACCCAATTGTGGTAGTAGTAGGTTCAATTTGCTACTCTAAACGATTCGTGTGTCACGAATACTGTCCATTTCTTTTAGAGCAGTGCTTACATGGACTTCAAAGTAGTAGACTTCATATTTACAACCCATGATTGCGTTGTGGGTCCTAGTATTTTTTGGCACCCACTACCTACACGATAGTCGGGATTATCAAGTCTACTTTTTACGTCCCTGTAGCTTTAGTGTTTGTTTTTTGCCTTACCTTCTTTCATGTTTGGCTACATTGGGCTGTGTTGTAAAAACGGGATCNTAGTAGGTTCAATTTGCTACTCTAAACGATTCGTGTGTCACGAATACCGTCCATTTGTTTTAGAGCAGTGCTTACATGGACTTCAAAGTAGTAGACTTCTTATTTACAACCCATGATTGCGTTGTGGGTCCTAGTATTTATTGGCACCCACTACCTATGCGATAGTCGGGATTATCAAGTCTACTTTTTATGTCCATGTAGCTTTAGTGTTTGTTTTATGCCTTACCACCTTTCATGTTTGGCTACATTGGGCTGTGTTGTAAAAACGGGATCTTCTGCATATTTTAAAAGATTTGAGCTTTACTAACCTTCCGCTGTGTGCGTTTATTATTAGTCATCCAATAGAAGTACACTGCTAAGTATGATCGCGAATGGTCAGCGTCTCCTTGGTTTTATGAATTTTCTCTGGGAATGTCACTATCCAAGCACTCTAGGGTGAAAGGAGACTTGGTTTTGAGGACCAAGCACCGAAACTTACAACCACTATGTTTCGTATACCCTAGTGTTGCTCGTCGTAATGCACCACAACGTTGATTTATGGATTGATATGCCATAGCTCAAACCAAAAGAGTGATTAGCATGACAAACAACGAAAAACGGACAAGTGAGGTTTTTTTTTTTGGCATTTACAATTTCTTGCATTTTCGTAAATAACATAAAACAAAAAAAATAGTCCTAAACTTGCTACAACAAAGGAAAAATAGTGCAACTGTAAAAAATCGTAAAATAAATGCCCACCTTGAAATCAAAACCCTTTTTGGATTTTCAATTGTGTTTTTCATTAACTAAGAACAAAAAAAGACAAATAAATAATTACATGCAAAAATAACTTAGCCCCTAATGCATGGTATGTCGTGGTATGCTCCTAGCGCTAAGCCGACTTTGGGGGAGTGGATTAGGTTTTGGTGAACTCGTGAGAGGTTCCCCGCTCTTTTTTTTACCACGAAAGGTGTTTCGCATCAAAAAATAACTTATTGTTTTCACTTATACACTTGTGATTTGATGCACACGCACGCACTATGTGTTTGATAGAATGATTGTTTGAATATCTTCATCATCCATAGTTGCGTATCAAGGGTTTGGGTCTTTGGTTGGGAACACCGTGAGAGATTGTGTGTTGAGGGATAAATTGATAACACGCAACACAAGAATTTCGATGGGTTCAAGGGTTCGTTGTGGTTAAAAAGTGGTTTCTCACTATTAGTTGATCAGTCTTCGTTAGAAAGACCCAATTGTGGTAGTAGTAGGTTCAATTTGCTACTCTAAACGATTCGTGTGTCACGAATACTGTCCATTTCTTTTAGAGCAGTGCTTACATGGACTTCAAAGTAGTAGACCTCATATTTACAACCCATGATTGCGTTGTGGGTCCTAGTATTTATTGGCACCCACTACCTATGCGATAGTCGGGATTATCAAGTCTACTTTTTATGTCCATGTAGCTTTAGTGTTTGTTTTATGCCTTACCACCTTTCATGTTTGGCTACATTGGGCTGTGTTGTAAAAACGGGATCTTCTGCATATTTTAAAGGATTTGAGCTTTACTAACCTTCCGCTGTGTGCGTTTATTATTAGTCATCCAATAGAAGTACACTGCTAAGTATGATCGCGAATGGTCAGCGTCTCCTTGGTTTTATGAATTTTCTCTGGGAATGTCACTATCCAAGCACTCTAGGGTGAAAGGAGACTTGGTTTTGAGGACCAAGCACCGAAACTTACAACCACTATGTTTCGTATCCCCTAGTGTTGCTCGTCGTAATGCACCACAACGTTGATTTATGGATTGATATGCCATAGCTCAAACCAAAAGAGTGATTAGCATGACAAACAACGAAAAACGGACAAGTGAGGTTTTTTTTTTTGGCATTTACAATTTCTTGCATTTTCGTAAATAACATAAAACAAAAAAAATAGTCCTAAACTTGCTACAACAAAGGAAAAATAGTGCAACTGTAAAAAATCGTAAAATAAATGCCCACCTTGAAATCAAAACCCTTTTTGGATTTTCAATTGTGTTTTTCATTAACTAAGAACAAAAAAAGACAAATAAATAATTACATGCAAAAATAACTTAGCCCCTAATGCATGGTATGTCGTGGTATGCTCCTAGCGCTAAGCCGACTTTGGGGGAGTGGATTAGGTTTTGGGGAACTCGTGAGAGGTTCCCCGCTCTATTTTTAACCACGAAAGGTGTTTCGCATCAAAAAGTAACTTATTGTATTCACTTAAACACTTGTGATTTGATGCACACGCACGCACTATGTGTTTGATAGAANTTTGGATTTTCAATTGTGTTTTTCATTAACTAAGAACAAAAAAGGACAAATAAATACTTACATGGAAAAATAACTTAGCCCCTAATGCATGGTATGTCGTGGTATGCTCCAAGCGTTAAGCCGACTTTGGGGGAGTGGATTAGGTTTTGGTGAACTCGTGAGAGGTTCCCCGCTCTTTTTTTTACCACGAAAGGTGTTTCGCATCAAAAAATAACTTATTGTATTCACTTATACACTTGTGATTTGATGCACACGCACGCACTATGTGTTTGATAGAATGATTGTTTGAATATCTTCATCATCCATAGTTGCGTATCAAGGGTTTGGNTCTATTCACTTATACACTTTTGATTTGATTCACACGCACGCACTATGTGTTTGATAGAATGATTGTTTGAATATCTTCATCATCCATAGTTGCGTATCAAGGGTTTGGGTCTTTGGTTGGGAACACCGTGAGGGATTGTGTGTTGAGGGATAAATTGATAACACGCAACACAAGAATTTCGATGGGTTCAAGGGTTCGTTGTGGTTAAAAAGTGGTTTCTCACTATTAGTTGATCAGTCTTCGTTAGAAAGACCCAATTGTGGTAGTAGTAGGTTCAATTTGCTACTCTAAACGATTCGTGTGTCACGAATACTGTCCATTTCTTTTAGAGCAGTGCTTACATGGACTTCAAAGTAGTAGACCTCATATTTACAACCCATGATTGCGTTGTGGGTCCTAGTATTTATTGGCACCCACTACCTATGCGATAGTCGGGATTATCGAGCCTACTTTTTATGTCCATGTAGCTTTAGTGTTTGTTTTATGCCTTACCACCTTCCATGTTTGGCTACATTGGGCTGTGTTGTAAAAACGGGATCTTCTGCATATTTTAAAAGATTCGAGCTTTACTAACCGTCCGCTGTGTGCGTTTATTATTAGTCATCCAATAGAAGTACACTACTAAGTATGATCGCCAATGGTCAGCGTCTCCTTGGTTTTATGAATTTTCTCTGGGAATGTCACTATCCAAGCACTCTAGGGTGAAAGGAGACTTGGTTTTGAGGACCAAGCACCGAAACTTACAACCACTATGTTTCGTATCCCCTAGTGTTGCTCGTCGTAATGCACCACAACGTTGATTTATGGATTGATATGCCATAGCTCAAACCAAAAGAGTGATTAGCATGACAAACAACGAAAAACGGACAAGTGAGGTTTTTTTTTTTGGCATTTACAATTTCTTGCATTTTCGTAAATAACATAAAACAAAAAAAATAGTCCTAAACTTGCTACAACAAAGGAAAAATAGTGCAACTGTAAAAAATCGTAAAATAAATGCCCACCTTGAAATCAAAACCCTTTTTGGATTTTCAATTGTGTTTTTCATTAACTAAGAACAAAAAAAGACAAATAAATAATTACATGCAAAAATAACTTAGCCCCTAATGCATGGTATGTCGTGGTATGCTCCTAGCGCTAAGCCGACTTTGGGGGAGTGGATTAGGTTTTGGTGAACTCGTGAGAGGTTCCCCGCTCTTTTTTTTACCACGAAAGGTGTTTCGCATCAAAAAATAACTTATTGTATTCACTTATACACTTGTGATTTGATGCACACGCACGCACTATGTGTTTGATAGAATGATTGTTTGAATATCTTCATCATCCATAGTTGCGTATCAAGGGTTTGGGTCTTTGGTTGGGAACACCGTGAGAGATTGTGTGTTGAGGGATAAATTGATAACACGCAACACAAGAATTTCGATGGGTTCAAGGGTTCGTTGTGGTTAAAAAGTGGTTTCTCACTATTAGTTGATCAGTCTTCGTTAGAAAGACCCAATTGTGGTAGTAGTAGGTTCAATTTGCTACTCTAAACGATTCGTGTGTCACGAATACTGTCCATTTCTTTTAGAGCAGTGCTTACATGGACTTCAAAGTAGTAGACCTCATATTTACAACCCATGATTGCGTTGTGGGTCCTAGTATTTATTGGCACCCACTACCTATGCGATAGTCGGGATTATCAAGTCTACTTTTTATGTCCATGTAGCTTTAGTGTTTGTTTTATGCCTTACCACCTTTCATGTTTGGCTACATTGGGCTGTGTTGTAAAAACGGGATCTTCTGCATATTTTAAAAGATTTGAGCTTTACTAACCTTCCGCTGTGTGCGTTTATTATTAGTCATCCAATAGAAGTACACTGCTAAGTATGATCGCGAATGGTCAGCGTCTCCTTGGTTTTATGAATTTTCTCTGGGAATGTCACTATCCAAGCACTCTAGGGTGAAAGGAGACTTGGTTTTGAGGACCAAGCACCGAAACTTACAACCACTATGTTTCGTATCCCCTAGTGTTGCTCGTCGTAATGCACCACAACGTTGATTTATGGATTGATATGCCATAGCTCAAACCAAAAGAGTGATTAGCATGACAAACAACGAAAAACGGACAAGTGAGGTTTTTTTTTTTGGCATTTACAATTTCTTGCATTTTCGTAAATAACATAAAACAAAAAAAATAGTCCTAAACTTGCTACAACAAAGGAAAAATAGTGCAACTGTAAAAAATCGTAAAATAAATGCCCACCTTGAAATCAAAACCCTTTTTGGATTTTCAATTGTGTTTTTCATTAACTAAGAACAAAAAAAGACAAATAAATAATTACATGCAAAAATAACTTAGCCCCTAATGCATGGTATGTCGTGGTATGCTCCTAGCGCTAAGCCGACTTTGGGGGAGTGGATTAGGTTTTGGTGAACTCGTGAGAGGTTCCCCGCTCTTTTTTTTACCACGAAAGGTGTTTCGCATCAAAAAATAACTTATTGTATTCACTTATACACTTGTGATTTGATGCACACGCACGCACTATGTGTTTGATAGAATGATTGTTTGAATATCTTCATCATCCATAGTTGCGTATCAAGGGTTTGGGTCTTTGGTTGGGAACACCGTGAGAGATTGTGTGTTGAGGGATAAATTGATAACACGCAACACAAGAATTTCGATGGGTTCAAGGGTTCGTTGTGGTTAAAAAGTGGTTTCTCACTATTAGTTGATCAGTCTTCGTTAGAAAGACCCAATTGTGGTAGTAGTAGGTTCAATTTGCTACTCTAAACGATTCGTGTGTCACGAATACTGTCCATTTCTTTTAGAGCAGTGCTTACATGGACTTCAAAGTAGTAGACCTCATATTTACAACCCATGATTGCGTTGTGGGTCCTAGTATTTATTGGCACCCACTACCTATGCGATAGTCGGGATTATCAAGTCTACTTTTTATGTCCATGTAGCTTTAGTGTTTGTTTTATGCCTTACCACCTTTCATGTTTGGCTACATTGGGCTGTGTTGTAAAAACGGGATCTTCTGCATATTTTAAAAGATTTGAGCTTTACTAACCTTCCGCTGTGTGCGTTTATTATTAGTCATCCAATAGAAGTACACTGCTAAGTATGATCGCGAATGGTCAGCGTCTCCTTGGTTTTATGAATTTTCTCTGGGAATGTCACTATCCAAGCACTCTAGGGTGAAAGGAGACTTGGTTTTGAGGACCAAGCACCGAAACTTACAACCACTATGTTTCGTATCCCCTAGTGTTGCTCGTCGTAATGCACCACAACGTTGATTTATGGATTGATATGCCATAGCTCAAACCAAAAGAGTGATTAGCATGACAAACAACGAAAAACGGACAAGTGAGGTTTTTTTTTTTGGCATTTACAATTTCTTGCATTTTCGTAAATAACATAAAACAAAAAAAATAGTCCTAAACTTGCTACAACAAAGGAAAAATAGTGCAACTGTAAAAAATCGTAAAATAAATGCCCACCTTGAAATCAAAACCCTTTTTGGATTTTCAATTGTGTTTTTCATTAACTAAGAACAAAAAAAGACAAATAAATAATTACATGCAAAAATAACTTAGCCCCTAATGCATGGTATGTCGTGGTATGCTCCTAGCGCTAAGCCGACTTTGGGGGAGTGGATTAGGTTTTGGTGAACTCGTGAGAGGTTCCCCGCTCTTTTTTTTACCACGAAAGGTGTTTCGCATCAAAAAATAACTTATTGTATTCACTTATACACTTGTGATTTGATGCACACGCACGCACTATGTGTTTGATAGAATGATTGTTTGAATATCTTCATCATCCATAGTTGCGTATCAAGGGTTTGGGTCTTTGGTTGGGAACACCGTGAGAGATTGTGTGTTGAGGGATAAATTGATAACACGCAACACAAGAATTTCGATGGGTTCAAGGGTTCGTTGTGGTTAAAAAGTGGTTTCTCACTATTAGTTGATCAGTCTTCGTTAGAAAGACCCAATTGTGGTAGTAGTAGGTTCAATTTGCTACTCTAAACGATTCGTGTGTCACGAATACTGTCCATTTCTTTTAGAGCAGTGCTTACATGGACTTCAAAGTAGTAGACCTCATATTTACAACCCATGATTGCGTTGTGGGTCCTAGTATTTATTGGCACCCACTACCTATGCGATAGTCGGGATTATCAAGTCTACTTTTTATGTCCATGTAGCTTTAGTGTTTGTTTTATGCCTTACCACCTTTCATGTTTGGCTACATTGGGCTGTGTTGTAAAAACGGGATCTTCTGCATATTTTAAAAGATTTGAGCTTTACTAACCTTCCGCTGTGTGCGTTTATTATTAGTCATCCAATAGAAGTACACTGCTAAGTATGATCGCGAATGGTCAGCGTCTCCTTGGTTTTATGAATTTTCTCTGGGAATGTCACTATCCAAGCACTCTAGGGTGAAAGGAGACTTGGTTTTGAGGACCAAGCACCGAAACTTACAACCACTATGTTTCGTATCCCCTAGTGTTGCTCGTCGTAATGCACCACAACGTTGATTTATGGATTGATATGCCATAGCTCAAACCAAAAGAGTGATTAGCATGACAAACAACGAAAAACGGACAAGTGAGGTTTTTTTTTTTGGCATTTACAATTTCTTGCATTTTCGTAAATAACATAAAACAAAAAAAATAGTCCTAAACTTGCTACAACAAAGGAAAAATAGTGCAACTGTAAAAAATCGTAAAATAAATGCCCACCTTGAAATCAAAACCCTTTTTGGATTTTCAATTGTGTTTTTCATTAACTAAGAACAAAAAAAGACAAATAAATAATTACATGCAAAAATAACTTAGCCCCTAATGCATGGTATGTCGTGGTATGCTCCTAGCGCTAAGCCGACTTTGGGGGAGTGGATTAGGTTTTGGTGAACTCGTGAGAGGTTCCCCGCTCTTTTTTTTACCACGAAAGGTGTTTCGCATCAAAAAATAACTTATTGTATTCACTTATACACTTGTGATTTGATGCACACGCACGCACTATGTGTTTGATAGAATGATTGTTTGAATATCTTCATCATCCATAGTTGCGTATCAAGGGTTTGGGTCTTTGGTTGGGAACACCGTGAGAGATTGTGTGTTGAGGGATAAATTGATAACACGCAACACAAGAATTTCGATGGGTTCAAGGGTTCGTTGTGGTTAAAAAGTGGTTTCTCACTATTAGTTGATCAGTCTTCGTTAGAAAGACCCAATTGTGGTAGTAGTAGGTTCAATTTGCTACTCTAAACGATTCGTGTGTCACGAATACTGTCCATTTCTTTTAGAGCAGTGCTTACATGGACTTCAAAGTAGTAGACCTCATATTTACAACCCATGATTGCGTTGTGGGTCCTAGTATTTATTGGCACCCACTACCTATGCGATAGTCGGGATTATCAAGTCTACTTTTTATGTCCATGTAGCTTTAGTGTTTGTTTTATGCCTTACCACCTTTCATGTTTGGCTACATTGGGCTGTGTTGTAAAAACGGGATCTTCTGCATATTTTAAAAGATTTGAGCTTTACTAACCTTCCGCTGTGTGCGTTTATTATTAGTCATCCAATAGAAGTACACTGCTAAGTATGATCGCGAATGGTCAGCGTCTCCTTGGTTTTATGAATTTTCTCTGGGAATGTCACTATCCAAGCACTCTAGGGTGAAAGGAGACTTGGTTTTGAGGACCAAGCACCGAAACTTACAACCACTATGTTTCGTATCCCCTAGTGTTGCTCGTCGTAATGCACCACAACGTTGATTTATGGATTGATATGCCATAGCTCAAACCAAAAGAGTGATTAGCATGACAAACAACGAAAAACGGACAAGTGAGGTTTTTTTTTTTGGCATTTACAATTTCTTGCATTTTCGTAAATAACATAAAACAAAAAAAATAGTCCTAAACTTGCTACAACAAAGGAAAAATAGTGCAACTGTAAAAAATCGTAAAATAAATGCCCACCTTGAAATCAAAACCCTTTTTGGATTTTCAATTGTGTTTTTCATTAACTAAGAACAAAAAAAGACAAATAAATAATTACATGCAAAAATAACTTAGCCCCTAATGCATGGT
Organism: Ilex paraguariensis; assembly: GCA_963454935.2. NCBI lineage: Eukaryota > Viridiplantae > Streptophyta > Magnoliopsida > Aquifoliales > Aquifoliaceae > Ilex > Ilex paraguariensis. The sequence goes on along the minus strand of CAUOFW020000836.1, from coordinate 144,125 downwards.
ATGTCGTGGTATGCTCCTAGCGCTAAGCCGACTTTGGGGGAGTGGATTAGGTTTTGGTGAACTCGTGAGAGGTTCCCCGCTCTTTTTTTTACCACGAAAGGTGTTTCGCATCAAAAAATAACTTATTGTATTCACTTATACACTTGTGATTTGATGCACACGCACGCACTATGTGTTTGATAGAATGATTGTTTGAATATCTTCATCATCCATAGTTGCGTATCAAGGGTTTGGGTCTTTGGTTGGGAACACCGTGAGAGATTGTGTGTTGAGGGATAAATTGATAACACGCAACACAAGAATTTCGATGGGTTCAAGGGTTCGTTGTGGTTAAAAAGTGGTTTCTCACTATTAGTTGATCAGTCTTCGTTAGAAAGACCCAATTGTGGTAGTAGTAGGTTCAATTTGCTACTCTAAACGATTCGTGTGTCACGAATACTGTCCATTTCTTTTAGAGCAGTGCTTACATGGACTTCAAAGTAGTAGACCTCATATTTACAACCCATGATTGCGTTGTGGGTCCTAGTATTTATTGGCACCCACTACCTATGCGATAGTCGGGATTATCAAGTCTACTTTTTATGTCCATGTAGCTTTAGTGTTTGTTTTATGCCTTACCACCTTTCATGTTTGGCTACATTGGGCTGTGTTGTAAAAACGGGATCTTCTGCATATTTTAAAAGATTTGAGCTTTACTAACCTTCCGCTGTGTGCGTTTATTATTAGTCATCCAATAGAAGTACACTGCTAAGTATGATCGCGAATGGTCAGCGTCTCCTTGGTTTTATGAATTTTCTCTGGGAATGTCACTATCCAAGCACTCTAGGGTGAAAGGAGACTTGGTTTTGAGGACCAAGCACCGAAACTTACAACCACTATGTTTCGTATCCCCTAGTGTTGCTCGTCGTAATGCACCACAACGTTGATTTATGGATTGATATGCCATAGCTCAAACCAAAAGAGTGATTAGCATGACAAACAACGCGAAAAACAGACAAGTGCGGTTTTTTTTTTGGCATTTACAATTTCTTGCATTTTCGTAAATAACATAAAACAAAAAAAATAGTCCTAAACTTGCTACAACAAAGGAAAAATAGTGCAACTGTAAAAAATCGTAAAATAAATGCCCACCTTGAAATCAAAACTCTTTTTGGATTTTCAATTGTGTTTTTCATTAACTAAGAACAAAAAAAGACAAATAAATAATTACATGCAAAAATAACTTAGCCCCTAATGCATGGTATGTCGTGGTATGCTCCTAGCGCTAAGCCGACTTTGGGGGAGTGGATTAGGTTTTGGTGAACTCGTGAGAGGTTCCCCGCTCTTTTTTTTACCACGAAAGGTGTTTCGCATCAAAAAATAACTTATTGTATTCACTTATACACTTGTGATTTGATGCACACGCACGCACTATTAGTTTGATAGAATGATTGTTTGCATATCTTCACCCTCCATAGTTGCGTATCAAGGGTTTGGGTCTTTGGTTGGGAACATCGTGAGGGATTGTGTGTTGAGGGATAAATTGATAACACGCAATACAAGAATTTCGNATTAGGTTTTGGTGAACTCGTGAGATGTTCCCCGCTCTTTTTTTTTTACCACGAAAAGTGTTTCGCATCAAAAAATAACTTACTGTTTTCACTTATACACCTGTGATTTGATGCACACGCACGCACTATGTGTTTGATAGAATGATTGTTTGAATATCCTCATCATCCATAGTTGCGTAACAAGGGTTTGGGCCTTTGGTTGGGAACACCGTGAGAGATTGAGTGTTGAGGGATAAATTGATAACACGCAACACAAGAATTTCGATGGGTTCAAGGGGTTCGTTGTGGTTAAAAAGCGGTTTCTCACTATTAGTGGATCAGTCTTCGTTAGAAAGACCCAATTGTGGTAGTAGTAGGTTTAATTTGCTACTCTAAACGATTCGTGTGTCACGAATACTGTCCATTTGTTTTAGAGCAGTGCTTACATGGACTTCAAAGTAGTAGACTTCATATTTACAACCCATGATTGCGTTGTGGGTCCTAGTATTTATTGGCACCCACTACCTATGCGATAGTCGGGATTATCAAGTCTACTTTTTATGTCCATGTAGCTTTAGTGTTTGTTTTATGCCTTACCACCTTTCATGTTTGGCTACATTGGGCTGTGTTGTAAAAACGGGATCTTCTGCATATTTTAAAAGATTTGAGCTTTACTAACCTTCCGCTGTGTGCGTTTATTATTAGTCATCCAATAGAAGTACACTGCTAAGTATGATCGCGAATGGTCAGCGTCTCCTTGGTTTTATGAATTTTCTCTGGGAATGTCACTATCCAAGCACTCTAGGGTGAAAGGAGACTTGGTTTTGAGGACCAAGCACCGAAACTTACAACCACTATGTTTCGTATCCCCTAGTATTGCTCGTCGTAATGCACCACAACGTTGATTTATGGATTGATATGCCATAGCTCAAACCAAAAGAGTGATTAGCATGACAAACAACGAAAAACGGACAAGTGAGGTTTTTTTTTTTGGCATTTACAATTTCTTGCATTTTCGTAAATAACATAAAACAAAAAAAATAGTCCTAAACTTGCTACAACAAAGGAAAAATAGTGCAACTGTAAAAAATCGTAAAATAAATGCCCACCTTGAAATCAAAACTCTTTTTGGATTTTCAATTGTGTTTTTCATTAATTAAGAACAAAAAAAGACAAATAAATAATTACATGCAAAAATAACTTAGCCCCTAATGCATGGTATGTCGTGGTATGCTCCTAGCGCTAAGCCGACTTTGGGGGAGTGGATTAGGTTTTGGTGAACTCGTGAGAGGTTCCCCGCTCTTTTTTTTACCACGAAAGGTGTTTCGCATCAAAAAATAACTTATTGTATTCACTTATACACTTGTGATTTGATGCACACGCACGCACTATGTGTTTGATAGAATGATTGTTTGAATATCTTCATCATCCATAGTTGCGTATCAAGGGTTTGGGTCTTTGGTTGGGAACACCGTGAGAGATTGTGTGTTGAGGGATAAATTGATAACACGCAACACAAGAATTTCGATGGGTTCAAGGGTTCGTTGTGGTTAAAAAGTGGTTTCTCACTATTAGTTGATCAGTCTTCGTTAGAAAGACCCAATTGTGGTAGTAGTAGGTTCAATTTGCTACTCTAAACGATTCGTGTGTCACGAATACTGTCCATTTCTTTTAGAGCAGTGCTTACATGGACTTCAAAGTAGTAGACTTCATATTTACAACCCATGATTGCGTTGTGGGTCCTAGTATTTATTGGCACCCACTACCTATGCGATAGTCGGGATTATCAAGTCTACTTTTTATGTCCATGTAGCTTTAGTGTTTGTTTTATGCCTTACCACCTTTCATGTTTGGCTACATTGGGCTGTGTTGTAAAAACGGGATCTTCTGCATATTTTAAAAGATTTGAGCTTTACTAACCTTCCGCTGTGTGCGTTTATTATTAGTCATCCAATAGAAGTACACTGCTAAGTATGATCGCGAATGGTCAGCGTCTCCTTGGTTTTATGAATTTTCTCTGGGAATGTCACTATCCAAGCACTCTAGGGTGAAAGGAGACTTGGTTTTGAGGACCAAGCACCGAAACTTACAACCACTATGTTTCGTATCCCCTAGTGTTGCTCGTCGTAATGCACCACAACGTTGATTTATGGATTGATATGCCATAGCTCAAACCAAAAGAGTGATTAGCATGACAAACAACGAAAAACGGACAAGTGAGGTTTTTTTTTTTGGCATTTACAATTTCTTGCATTTTCGTAAATAACATAAAACAAAAAAAATAGTCCTAAACTTGCTACAACAAAGGAAAAATAGTGCAACTGTAAAAAATCGTAAAATAAATGCCCACCTTGAAATCAAAACCCTTTTTGGATTTTCAATTGTGTTTTTCATTAACTAAGAACAAAAAAAGACAAATAAATAATTACATGCAAAAATAACTTAGCCCCTAATGCATGGTATGTCGTGGTATGCTCCTAGCGCTAAGCCGACTTTGGGGGAGTGGATTAGGTTTTGGTGAACTCGTGAGAGGTTCCCCGCTCTTTTTTTTACCACGAAAGGTGTTTCGCATCAAAAAATAACTTATTGTATTCACTTATACACTTGTGATTTGATGCACACGCACGCACTATGTGTTTGATAGAATGATTGTTTGAATATCTTCATCATCCATAGTTGCGTATCAAGGGTTTGGGTCTTTGGTTGGGAACACCGTGAGAGATTGAGTGTTGAGGGATAAATTGATAACACGCAACACAAGAATTTCGATGGGTTCAAGGGTTCGTTGTGGTTAAAAAGTGGTTTCTCACTATTAGTTGATCAGTCTTCGTTAGAAAGACCCAATTGTGGTAGTAGTAGGTTCAATTTGCTACTCTAAACGATTCGTGTGTCACGAATACTGTCCATTTCTTTTAGAGCAGTGCTTACATGGACTTCAAAGTAGTAGACTTCATATTTACAACCCATGATTGCGTTGTGGGTCCTAGTATTTATTGGCACCCACTACCTATGCGATAGTCGGGATTATCAAGTCTACTTTTTATGTCCATGTAGCTTTAGTGTTTGTTTTATGCCTTACCACCTTTCATGTTTGGCTACATTGGGCTGTGTTGTAAAAACGGGATCTTCTGCATATTTTAAAAGATTTGAGCTTTACTAACCTTCCGCTGTGTGCGTTTATTATTAGTCATCCAATAGAAGTACACTGCTAAGTATGATCGCGAATGGTCAGCGTCTCCTTGGTTTTATGAATTTTCTCTGGGAATGTCACTATCCAAGCACTCTAGGGTGAAAGGAGACTTGGTTTTGAGGACCAAGCACCGAAACTTACAACCACTATGTTTCGTATCCCCTAGTGTTGCTCGTCGTAATGCACCACAACGTTGATTTATGGATTGATATGCCATAGCTCAAACCAAAAGAGTGATTAGCATGACAAACAACGAAAAACGGACAAGTGAGGTTTTTTTTTTTGGCATTTACAATTTCTTGCATTTTCGTAAATAACATAAAACAAAAAAAATAGTCCTAAACTTGCTACAACAAAGGAAAAATAGTGCAACTGTAAAAAATCGTAAAATAAATGCCCACCTTGAAATCAAAACTCTTTTTGGATTTTCAATTGTGTTTTTCATTAACTAAGAACAAAAAAAGACAAATAAATAATTACATGCAAAAATAACTTAGCCCCTAATGCATGGTATGTCGTGGTATGCTCCTAGCGCTAAGCCGACTTTGGGGGAGTGGATTAGGTTTTGGTGAACTCGTGAGAGGTTCCCCGCTCTTTTTTTTACCACGAAAGGTGTTTCGCATCAAAAAATAACTTATTGTATTCACTTATACACTTGTGATTTGATGCACACGCACGCACTATGTGTTTGATAGAATGATTGTTTGAATATCTTCATCATCCATAGTTGCGTATCAAGGGTTTGGGTCTTTGGTTGGGAACACCGTGAGAGATTGTGTGTTGAGGGATAAATTGATAACACGCAACACAAGAATTTCGATGGGTTCAAGGGTTCGTTGTGGTTAAAAAGTGGTTTCTCACTATTAGTTGATCAGTCTTCGTTAGAAAGACCCAATTGTGGTAGTAGTAGGTTCAATTTGCTACTCTAAACGATTCGTGTGTCACGAATACTGTCCATTTCTTTTAGAGCAGTGCTTACATGGACTTCAAAGTAGTAGACTTCATATTTACAACCCATGATTGCGTTGTGGGTCCTAGTATTTATTGGCACCCACTACCTATGCGATAGTCGGGATTATCAAGTCTACTTTTTATGTCCATGTAGCTTTAGTGTTTGTTTTATGCCTTACCACCTTTCATGTTTGGCTACATTGGGCTGTGTTGTAAAAACGGGATCTTCTGCATATTTTAAAAGATTTGAGCTTTACCAACCTTCCGCTGTGTGCGTTTATTATTAGTCATCCAATAGAAGTACACTGCTAAGTATGATCGCGAATGGTCAGCGTCTCCTTGGTTTTATGAATTTTCTCTGGGAATGTCACTATCCAAGCACTCTAGGGTGAAAGGAGACTTGGTTTTGAGGACCAAGCACCGAAACTTACAACCACTATGTTTCGTATCCCCTAGTGTTGCTCGTCGTAATGCACCACAACGTTGATTTATGGATTGATATGCCATAGCTCAAACCAAAAGAGTGATTAGCATGACAAACAACGAAAAACGGACAAGTGAGGTTTTTTTTTTTGGCATTTACAATTTCTTGCATTTTCGTAAATAACATAAAACAAAAAAAATAGTCCTAAACTTGCTACAACAAAGGAAAAATAGTGCAACTGTAAAAAATCGTAAAATAAATGCCCACCTTGAAATCAAAACCCTTTTTGGATTTTCAATTGTGTTTTTCATTAACTAAGAACAAAAAAAGACAAATAAATAATTACATGCAAAAATAACTTAGCCCCTAATGCATGGTATGTCGTGGTATGCTCCTAGCGCTAAGCCGACTTTGGGGGAGTGGATTAGGTTTTGGTGAACTCGTGAGAGGTTCCCCGCTCTTTTTTTTACCACGAAAGGTGTTTCGCATCAAAAAATAACTTATTGTATTCACTTATACACTTGTGATTTGATGCACACGCACGCACTATGTGTTTGATAGAATGATTGTTTGAATATCTTCATCATCCATAGTTGCGTATCAAGGGTTTGGGTCTTTGGTTGGGAACACCGTGAGAGATTGAGTGTTGAGGGATAAATTGATAACACGCAACACAAGAATTTCGATGGGTTCAAGGGTTCGTTGTGGTTAAAAAGTGGTTTCTCACTATTAGTTGATCAGTCTTCGTTAGAAAGACCCAATTGTGGTAGTAGTAGGTTCAATTTGCTACTCTAAACGATTCGTGTGTCACGAATACTGTCCATTTGTTTTAGAGCAGTGTTACATGGAGTTCAAAAGTAGACTTGATATTTACAACCCATGAATTCTTTTATGTTTGGCTACATTGGGCTGTGTTGTAAAATCTGGATCTTACAAGCGCTCTAGGGTGAAAGGAGACTTGGTTTAAGGACCAAGCACCGAAACTTACAACCACTATGTTTCGTATCCCCTAGTATTGCTCGTCGTTATGCACCACAAACGTTGAGTTATGGATTGATATGCCATAGCTCAAACCAAAAGAGTGATTAGCATGACAAACAACGAAAAACAGACAAGTGAGGTTTTTTTTTTTGGCATTTACAATTTCTTGCATTTTCGTAAATAACATAAAACAAAAAAAATAGTCCTAAACTTGCTACAACAAAGGAAAAATAGTGCAACTGTAAAAAATCGTAAAATAAATGCCCACCTTGAAATCAAAACCCTTTTTGGATTTTCAATTGTGTTTTTCATTAACTAAGAACAAAAAAAGACAAATAAATAATTACATGCAAAAATAACTTAGCCCCTAATGCATGGTATGTCGTGGTATGCTCCTAGCGCTAAGCCGACTTTGGGGGAGTGGATTAGGTTTTGGTGAACTCGTGAGAGGTTCCCCGCTCTTTTTTTTACCACGAAAGGTGTTTCGCATCAAAAAATAACTTATTGTATTCACTTATACACTTGTGATTTGATGCACACGCACGCACTATGTGTTTGATAGAATGATTGTTTGAATATCTTCATCATCCATAGTTGCGTATCAAGGGTTTGGGTCTTTGGTTGGGAACATTGGGGTAGATTGAGTGTTGAGGGATAAATCGATAACATCCAACACACGAATTTCAATGGGTTCAAGGGATCGTTGTGGTTAAAAAGTGGTTTCTCACTATTAGTTGATCAGTCTTCGTTAGAAAGACCCAATTGTGGTAGTAGTAGGTTCAATTTGCTACTCTAAACGATTCGTGTGTCACGAATACTGTCCATTTGCTTTAGAGCAATGCTATATGGAGTTCAAAAGTAGACTTGATATTTACAACCCATGAATTCGTTGTGGGTCCTAGTACTTATTGGGACCAACTACCTATTCGATAGTTGTGATTGTCAAGTTTACTTTTTATGTCCATGTAGCATTTGTGTTTAATTTATGCCTTACCTTCTTTTATGTTTGGCTACATTGGGCTGTGTTGTAAAAACGGGATCTTCTGCATATTTTAAANTGTGATTGTCAAGTTTACTTTTTATGTCCATGTAGCATTTGTGTTTAATTTATGCCTTACCTTCTTTTATGTTTGGCTACATTGGGCTGTGTTTTAAAAGTTGGATCTTCTGCATATTTTAAAAGATTTGAGTGTTACTAACCTTTTGCTGTGTGCTTACTATTAGTCATCCAATAGAAGTACACTCCTACGTAGGTTCGTGAATGGTCACCGTCTCCGAGTTGTTATCAATATTCTCAGGGAATAACACTATCCAAGCACTCTAGNAGGTAGGTTCGTGAATGGTCGCCGTCTCCGAGTTGTTATCAATATTCTCAGGGAATAACACTATCCAAGCACTCTAGGGTGAATGGAGACTTGGTTTCAGGACCAAGCACGGAAACTTATAACCACTAAGTTACGTATTCCCTTGTATTGCTCGTCGTAAATGCACTACAACGTTGTTTTAAGGATTGATATGCCATAGCTCAAACCAAAGAGTGATTAGCAAGACCAACAAAGAAAAACAGACAAGTGAGGTTTTTTTTTTTTTTCTAGCCTTTTCAATTTATAGTGTTATCGTAAAAAACATAAAAACTGAAAAATAGTCCTAAACATGCTATAACAAACGAAAAATAGTGCAAATATAAAAATTTGTAAAACAAATGCCCACCTAGATATCAAAACTCTTTTTGGATTTTCAATTGTGTTTTTCATTAATAAAGAACAAAAAAAAATGACAAATAAATAAATACATGCAAAAATGACTTAGCCCCTAATGCATGATGTGTCATGGTTTGCTCCAAGCGCTAAGTGTCAGAAACACTCACTTAAGTGCACAAATATTGTTAGATTATGTTAGGTAATTCAACGATTTCGAGGAGTCCCTACTGATCTCGTCTTATTCCATGGTCGTGAAAGCAAACGCGTCGAAGATCCGAATGCAGTCATTGAAGGGCAGGGGATCATGTGTCAAACCTACAGCAAAAGGACTCCATATGAACCTTCATGCTTAGGATAAGGTAATGAGTTTGAGACCTAAGACGATGACCCCTTGTTTAAATAGACTTTGGAAGATTAGCATTCACATGAAATCGATATTTGATCCAAGTAGGCTACTAGGTGTTCTTCAAAGAAAATTTTTTCCAAACATTTTCCGTGTTTTGAAAACATAGAATTGTGCCATCATCGAATCCCACGTTCGCAACACCCTTTAGTGTTCAAGAGGACTAGTTTTTTGGTTGGTTTTAGGCTTAAAAATCTGTTAGCGTCTGCCCTATGCTCATTGGGCTTCGCTAGGGGCGGTCACTTCATGACTCGAGTAAAATTGGGGTCCTTGTTCTCCACAGTCAGTTTGAACTTGTGTATTTTTTTCACGAAGTTGCCAATTGGGTAAAATGTTAGATCTCGTTCTTTCATTTGCTGATGTCATGGAGTCCATGTAAATCTGAACTTATTCATTGGCTTTTGACGCTAAAATGATGAAAGAATGAAGGGTCAACTGCAGGGAGGAGATCAAGTGTCAAAATCATATTGCAAGCACTCCGTATGCACCATCTTGCTTAGGACAAGGTAATGACCTATTGAGCTAACATTATCCGCTGGGTTAGTATACATGGGAGGATTTGGGTTAAAATGGACACGGGTGACGGATACATGTGTAACTCTCGTAGGGGATTTTCGAGGAAGAAATTTTCTAGACTGTTTTGTGTCTTTAACACCATAGTTTGAGTCAACTGTGACCTTTTGAGCAACGCCCTTCAGTGTTTGAGAGGGGAAGTTTTTCCCTTGGTTTAGTAGGGAACGCCTAGTGTTCGCTAGCCTTTGCGAGAGTGACCGGTGCCTAAAAGACTTCGGTATAACTAGGCGAAGGNAACGCCTAGTGTTCACTAGCCTTTGCGAGAGTGACCGGTGCCTAAAAGACTTCGGTATAACTAGGCGAAGGCTAGATGGTGGAGCAGCATGGAGCACCCCAGAGGTCCTTCTAGAGGACCCATAGGAAGTGTGCATGCCGAGGATCTTAGTGGTGAAGATTGCTTGAGTCCTAGACAATCCATTGTAGTGGAGAATCCAAGTGAAGCAACCAAAGACATCGATGAGCCACTTTGGAGGAGAGGCCTATCGAAGGAAGGGAGCATCTAACTAGTGTATTATTTGAGAGATAGGACTCGAGTACTTGTAAGCTGACTTTGGGGGAGTGGATTAGGGTTTGGTGAACCCGTGAGATGTTCCCCGCTCTTTTTTTTCCCCACGAAAGGTTTTTCACATTAAAAAATAACTTATTGTTTTCACTTATACACTTGTGATTTGATGCACACGCACGCACTATGTGTTTGATAGAATGATTGTTTGAATATCTTCNTTTACACTTGTGATTTGATGCACACGCATGCACAATGTGTTTGATAGAATGATTGTTTGAATATCTTCATCTTCCATAATTGCGTATCAAGGGTTTGGGTCTTTGGTTGGGAACACCGTGAGAGATTGAGTGTTGAGGGATAAATTGATAACACGCAACACAAGAATTTCGATGGGTTCAAGGGTTCGTTGTGGTTAAAAAGTGGTTTCTCACTATTAGTTGAGCAATCTTCATTAGAAAGACGCAATTGTGGCAGTAGTAGGTTTAATTTGTTACTCTAAACGTTTCGTGCGTCACGAAAACTTTCCATTTGCTTTAGAGCAATGCTTAATGGACTTCAAAAATGCACTTGATATTTACAACCCATGATTTCGTTGTGGGTCCTAGTACTTATTGGGACCCACTACCTATGCGATAGTTGTGATTATTAAGTCTACTTTTTAAGTTCATGTAGCATTAGTGTTTGTTTTAGGCCTTACCTTCTTTTACGTTTGGCTACATTGGGCTGTGTTGTAAAATTTGGATGTTCTGCATATTTTAAAAGATTTGAGCTTTACTAACCTTTTGCTGTGTGCGTTTACTATTAATCATCCAATAGACGTACACTCCTAAGTATGTTCGTGAATGGTCGGCGTCTCCTAGGATTTATGAATTTTCTCATGGAATGACACTGTCCAAGCACTCTAGGGTGAAAGGAGACTTATTTTAAGGACCAAGCACTGAAACTTATCACCACTAAGTTTCGTATCCCTTAGTATTGCTCGTCGTAATCCACTACAACGTTGATTTAAGGATTGATATGCCATAGGTCAAACCAAAGAGTGATTAGCATGACCAACAACAAAAAACATACTTGTGAGTTTTTTTTTTTGGCCTTTTTAATTTCTAGTGTTTTCGTAAATAACTTTAAAATAGAAAAATTGTGCAACTACAAAAAATCGTAAAATAAATGCCCACCTGGAAATCAAAACTCTATTTGGATTTTCAACTGTGTTTTTCATTAATTAAGAAAAAAAAAAAAGACAAATAAATAATTATATGCAAATAAAACTTAGCCCCTAATGCATGATATGTCATGGTATGCCCGTAGCGCTAAGTGCCACAAACACTCACTTAATTGCACAAATAATGTTAGATCACGTTCGATAATTCACCAATTTCGAGCAGTCCCTATAGATCTCATCTTATTCCATGGTCGTGAAGCAAACACGTCGAAGATCTGAATGCATTCACTGAAGGGTGGGGGATCATGAGTCAAACCTACACCAAAACCACTCCGTATGAACCTCCAGGCTTAGTACAAGGTAATGACTTTGTGACCTCAGATGATGAACCCTTTATTTAATAGACTTTGGAGGATTAGTATTCACATGAAATCGACATTTGATCCAAGTATGGCTCCTAGGTGTTCTTCAAAGAAAAGGATTTCCAAACATTTTCTGTGTTTTGAAAACATAGAATTGTGCCATCATCGAATCCTACTTCAGATCCGATGTCAGCAACACCCTTTAGTGTTTAATAGGTCTAGTTTTTTGGTTGGTTTTAGGCTTAAAAACTCGTTAGGGTCTGCCCTATGCTCGTTGGGCTTCGCTAGGGGCGGTCACTTCACGACTGGGGGAAAATTGTGGAAAGGCTAAATGGTGGATAGCAAGTGCCGCCCACAGGGTCGATCGAGCGGTCCTTGTTCTCCACAGTCTGTTTGACCTTACTTGTGTATTTTTCACGAAGTTCCCAAATAGGGAGAATGTTAGATCTCCTTCTTTCACTTGCTAATGTCATGGAGTCCATGTAAATCAGAACTTATTCAATGGCTTTTGACGCTAAAATGATGAAAATCTGAAGGGTCAACCGAAGGGAGGAGATGAAGCGTCAAAATCATATTGCAATCACTCCGTATGCACCATCTTACTTAGGACAAGGTAATGACCTATCGAGCAAACATTATCCACTGGGTTAGTACACTTGGGAGGATTTGGGTTAAAATGGACTCGGGTGGTGATGGATACATGTGTAGCCCTCCTGGGGGATTTCCGTGGAAGATATTTTCTAGGCTGTTTTGTGTCTTTAACACCATAGTTTGAGTCAACTGTGACCTTTTGAGCAACGCCCTTCAGTGTTTGAGAGGGGAAGTTTTTCCCTTGGTTTAGTAGGGACCGCCCAGTGTTCGCTAGCCTTTACGAGAGCGATCGGCGCCTAAAAGACTTGGGTATAATTACGCGAAGGCCAGATGACGGAGCAGCAGGGAGCACCCCAAAGGTCCCTCTAGCAGACCCATTGGAAGTGTGCATGTCGAGGATCTTAGCGAGGAAGATTGCTTGAGTCCTAGAGGATCCATTGTAGTGGAGAATCTAATTGAAGCAATCAAAGACATCGAGGAGCCACTTTGGTGGAGAGGCCTATCGAAGGAAGGGAGCGTCTAACGAGTGTATTATTCGAGAGATTGGACTCGAGTACTTGTAAGCCGACTTTGGGGGAGTGGAGTAGGCTTTGGTGAACCCGTGAGATGTTCCCCGCTCTTTTTTTCCCACGAAAGGATTTTCGCATCAAAAAATAACTTATTGTTTTGACTTATACACTTGTGATTTGATGCAAATGCACGCACTACTATGTGTTTGATAGAATGATTGTTTGAATATCTTCATCATCCATAGTTGCATATGATGTGTTACCTGCCGGAATAACGAGAACCAACAACGAAAAGAACCCATGATCGTTTAACGAACAGATTTTATGGTAGACCTTGATCCGTTGTTTACAACAAACAAGAACCATGGTATATAGACCTCAAACCACTGTTTGTGAAACAAGAAGCTCGGTATAAAGGAAGACGCCACAAACGGTGTGGAAACCCGTTTGATAAGTCGTTNAAGGTGTTTCGCATCAAAAAATAACTTATTGTATTCACTTATACACTTGTGATTTGTTGCACACGCACGCACTATGTGTTTGATAGAATGATTCTTTGAATATCTTCATCATCCATAGTTGCGTATCAAGGGTTTGGGTCTTTGGTTGGGAACACCGTGAG
>CAUOFW020000836.1:98258-129186 GCA_963454935.2 Ilex paraguariensis | reverse complement strand
TTGCTCGTCGTAATGCACCACAACGTTGATTTATGGATTGATATGCCATAGCTCAAACCAAAAGAGTGATTAGCCTGACAAACAACGAAAAAAAGACAAGTGAGGTTTTTTTTTTTTTGGCATTTACAATTTCTTGCATTTTCGTAAATAACATAAAACAAAAAAAATAGTCCTAAACTTGCTACAACAAAGGAAAAATAGTGCAACTGTAAAAAATCGTAAAATAAATGCCCACCTTGAAATCAAAACCCTTTTTGGATTTTCAATTGTGTTTTTCATTAACTAAGAACAAAAAAAGACAAATAAATAATTACATGCAAAAATAACTTAGCCCCTAATGCATGGTATGTCGTGGTATGCTCCTAGCGCTAAGCCGACTTTGGGGGAGTGGATTAGGTTTTGGTGAACTCGTGAGAGGTTCCCCGCTCTTTTTTTTACCACGAAAGGTGTTTCGCATCAAAAAATAACTTATTGTATTCACTTATACACTTGTGATTTGATGCACACGCGCGCACTATGTGTTTGATAGAATGATTGTTTGAATATCTTCATCATCCATAGTTGCGTGTCAAGGGTTTGGGTCTTTGGTTGGGAACACCGTGAGAGATTGTGTGTTGAGGGATAAATTGATAACACGCAACACAAGAATTTCGATGGGTTCAAGGGTTCGTTGTGGTTAAAAAGTGGTTTCTCACTATTAGTTGATCAGTCTTCGTTAGAAAGACCCAATTGTGGTAGTAGTAGGTTCAATTTGCTACTCTAAACGATTCGTGTGTCACGAATACTGTCCATTTCTTTTAGAGCAGTGCTTACATGGACTTCAAAGTAGTAGACCTCATATTTACAACCCATGATTGCGTTGTGGGTCCTAGTATTTATTGGCACCCACTACCTATGCGATAGTCGGGATTATCAAGTCTACTTTTTATGTCCATGTAGCTTTAGTGTTTGTTTTATGCCTTACCACCTTTCATGTTTGGCTACATTGGGCTGTGTTGTAAAAACGGGATCTTCTGCATATTTTAAAAGATTTGAGCTTTACTAACCTTCCGCTGTGTGCGTTTATTATTAGTCATCCAATAGAAGTACACTGCTAAGTATGATCGCGAATGGTCAGCGTCTCCTTGGTTTTATGAATTTTCTCTGGGAATGTCACTATCCAAGCACTCTAGGGTGAAAGGAGACTTGGTTTTGAGGACCAAGCACCGAAACTTACAACCACTATGTTTCGTATCCCCTAGTGTTGCTCGTCGTAATGCACCACAACGTTGATTTATGGATTGATATGCCATAGCTCAAACCAAAAGAGTGATTAGCATGACAAACAACGAAAAACGGACAAGTGAGGTTTTTTTTTTTGGCATTTACAATTTCTTGCATTTTCGTAAATAACATAAAACAAAAAAAATAGTCCTAAACTTGCTACAACAAAGGAAAAATAGTGCAACTGTAAAAAATCGTAAAATAAATGCCCACCTTGAAATCAAAACCCTTTTTGGATTTTCAATTGTGTTTTTCATTAACTAAGAACAAAAAAAGACAAATAAATAATTACATGCAAAAATAACTTAGCCCCTAATGCATGGTATGTCGTGGTATGCTCCTAGCGCTAAGCCGACTTTGGGGGAGTGGATTAGGTTTTGGTGAACTCGTGAGAGGTTCCCCGCTCTTTTTTTTACCACGAAAGGTGTTTCGCATCAAAAAATAACTTATTGTATTCACTTATACACTTGTGATTTGATGCACACGCACGCACTATGTGTTTGATAGAATGATTGTTTGAATATCTTCATCATCCATAGTTGCGTATCAAGGGTTTGGGTCTTTGGTTGGGAACACCGTGAGAGATTGTGTGTTGAGGGATAAATTGATAACACGCAACACAAGAATTTCGATGGGTTCAAGGGTTCGTTGTGGTTAAAAAGTGGTTTCCCACAATTAGTTGATCAGTCTTCGTTAGAAAGACCCAATTGTGGTAGTAGTAGCTTTAATTTGCTACTCTAAACGATTCGTGTGTCACGAATACTGTCCATTTGTTTTAGAGCAGTGCTTACATGGACTTCAAAGTAGTAGACTTCATATTTACAACCCATGATTGCGTTGTGGGTCCTAGTATTTATTGGCACCCACTACCTATGCGATAGTCGGGATTATCAAGTCTACTTTTTATGTCCATGTAGCTTTAGTGTTTGTTTTATGCCTTACCACCTTTCATGTTTGGCTACATTGGGCTGTGTTGTAAAAACGGGATCTTCTGCATATTTTAAAAGATTTGAGCTTTACTAACCTTCCGCTGTGTGCGTTTATTATTAGTCATCCAATAGAAGTACACTGCTAAGTATGATCGCGAATGGTCAGCGTCTCCTTGGTTTTATGAATTTTCTCTGGGAATGTCACTATCCAAGCACTCTAGGGTGAAAGGAGACTTGGTTTTGAGGACCAAGCACCGAAACTTACAACCACTATGTTTCGTATCCCCTAGTGTTGCTCGTCGTAATGCACCACAACGTTGATTTATGGATTGATATGCCATAGCTCAAACCAAAAGAGTGATTAGCATGACAAACAACGAAAAACGGACAAGTGAGGTTTTTTTTTTTGGCATTTACAATTTCTTGCATTTTCGTAAATAACATAAAACAAAAAAAATAGTCCTAAACTTGCTACAACAAAGGAAAAATAGTGCAACTGTAAAAAATCGTAAAATAAATGCCCACCTTGAAATCAAAACCCTTTTTGGATTTTCAATTGTGTTTTTCATTAACTAAGAACAAAAAAAGACAAATAAATAATTACATGCAAAAATAACTTAGCCCCTAATGCATGGTATGTCGTGGTATGCTCCTAGCGCTAAGCCGACTTTGGGGGAGTGGATTAGGTTTTGGTGAACTCGTGAGAGGTTCCCCGCTCTTTTTTTTACCACGAAAGGTGTTTCGCATCAAAAAATAACTTATTGTATTCACTTATACACTTGTGATTTGATGCACACGCACGCACTATGTGTTTGATAGAATGATTGTTTGAATATCTTCATCATCCATAGTTGCGTATCAAGGGTTTGGGTCTTTGGTTGGGAACACCGTGAGAGATTGTGTGTTGAGGGATAAATTGATAACACGCAACACAAGAATTTCGATGGGTTCAAGGGTTCGTTGTGGTTAAAAAGTGGTTTCTCACTATTAGTTGATCAGTCTTCGTTAGAAAGACCCAATTGTGGTAGTAGTAGGTTCAATTTGCTACTCTAAACGATTCGTGTGTCACGAATACTGTCCATTTCTTTTAGAGCAGTGCTTACATGGACTTCAAAGTAGTAGACCTCATATTTACAACCCATGATTGCGTTGTGGGTCCTAGTATTTATTGGCACCCACTACCTATGCGATAGTCGGGATTATCAAGTCTACTTTTTATGTCCATGTAGCTTTAGTGTTTGTTTTATGCCTTACCACCTTTCATGTTTGGCTACATTGGGCTGTGTTGTAAAAACGGGATCTTCTGCATATTTTAAAAGATTTGAGCTTTACTAACCTTCCGCTGTGTGCGTTTATTATTAGTCATCCAATAGAAGTACACTGCTAAGTATGATCGCGAATGGTCAGCGTCTCCTTGGTTTTATGAATTTTCTCTGGGAATGTCACTATCCAAGCACTCTAGGGTGAAAGGAGACTTGGTTTTGAGGACCAAGCACCGAAACTTACAACCACTATGTTTCGTATCCCCTAGTGTTGCTCGTCGTAATGCACCACAACGTTGATTTATGGATTGATATGCCATAGCTCAAACCAAAAGAGTGATTAGCATGACAAACAACGAAAAACGGACAAGTGAGGTTTTTTTTTTTGGCATTTACAATTTCTTGCATTTTCGTAAATAACATAAAACAAAAAAAATAGTCCTAAACTTGCTACAACAAAGGAAAAATAGTGCAACTGTAAAAAATCGTAAAATAAATGCCCACCTTGAAATCAAAACCCTTTTTGGATTTTCAATTGTGTTTTTCATTAACTAAGAACAAAAAAAGACAAATAAATAATTACATGCAAAAATAACTTAGCCCCTAATGCATGGTATGTCGTGGTATGCTCCTAGCGCTAAGCCGACTTTGGGGGAGTGGATTAGGTTTTGGTGAACTCGTGAGAGGTTCCCCGCTCTTTTTTTTACCACGAAAGGTGTTTCGCATCAAAAAATAACTTATTGTATTCACTTATACACTTGTGATTTGATGCACACGCACGCACTATGTGTTTGATAGAATGATTGTTTGAATATCTTCATCATCCATAGTTGCGTATCAAGGGTTTGGGTCTTTGGTTGGGAACACCGTGAGAGATTGTGTGTTGAGGGATAAATTGATAACACGCAACACAAGAATTTCGATGGGTTCAAGGGTTCGTTGTGGTTAAAAAGTGGTTTCTCACTATTAGTTGATCAGTCTTCGTTAGAAAGACCCAATTGTGGTAGTAGTAGGTTCAATTTGCTACTCTAAACGATTCGTGTGTCACGAATACTGTCCATTTCTTTTAGAGCAGTGCTTACATGGACTTCAAAGTAGTAGACCTCATATTTACAACCCATGATTGCGTTGTGGGTCCTAGTATTTATTGGCACCCACTACCTATGCGATAGTCGGGATTATCAAGTCTACTTTTTATGTCCATGTAGCTTTAGTGTTTGTTTTATGCCTTACCACCTTTCATGTTTGGCTACATTGGGCTGTGTTGTAAAAACGGGATCTTCTGCATATTTTAAAAGATTTGAGCTTTACTAACCTTCCGCTGTGTGCGTTTATTATTAGTCATCCAATAGAAGTACACTGCTAAGTATGATCGCGAATGGTCAGCGTCTCCTTGGTTTTATGAATTTTCTCTGGGAATGTCACTATCCAAGCACTCTAGGGTGAAAGGAGACTTGGTTTTGAGGACCAAGCACCGAAACTTACAACCACTATGTTTCGTATCCCCTAGTGTTGCTCGTCGTAATGCACCACAACGTTGATTTATGGATTGATATGCCATAGCTCAAACCAAAAGAGTGATTAGCATGACAAACAACGAAAAACGGACAAGTGAGGTTTTTTTTTTTGGCATTTACAATTTCTTGCATTTTCGTAAATAACATAAAACAAAAAAAATAGTCCTAAACTTGCTACAACAAAGGAAAAATAGTGCAACTGTAAAAAATCGTAAAATAAATGCCCACCTTGAAATCAAAACCCTTTTTGGATTTTCAATTGTGTTTTTCATTAACTAAGAACAAAAAAAGACAAATAAATAATTACATGCAAAAATAACTTAGCCCCTAATGCATGGTATGTCGTGGTATGCTCCTAGCGCTAAGCCGACTTTGGGGGAGTGGATTAGGTTTTGGTGAACTCGTGAGAGGTTCCCCGCTCTTTTTTTTACCACGAAAGGTGTTTCGCATCAAAAAATAACTTATTGTATTCACTTATACACTTGTGATTTGATGCACACGCACGCACTATGTGTTTGATAGAATGATTGTTTGAATATCTTCATCATCCATAGTTGCGTATCAAGGGTTTGGGTCTTTGGTTGGGAACACCGTGAGAGATTGTGTGTTGAGGGATAAATTGATAACACGCAACACAAGAATTTCGATGGGTTCAAGGGTTCGTTGTGGTTAAAAAGTGGTTTCTCACTATTAGTTGATCAGTCTTCGTTAGAAAGACCCAATTGTGGTAGTAGTAGGTTCAATTTGCTACTCTAAACGATTCGTGTGTCACGAATACTGTCCATTTCTTTTAGAGCAGTGCTTACATGGACTTCAAAGTAGTAGACCTCATATTTACAACCCATGATTGCGTTGTGGGTCCTAGTATTTATTGGCACCCACTACCTATGCGATAGTCGGGATTATCAAGTCTACTTTTTATGTCCATGTAGCTTTAGTGTTTGTTTTATGCCTTACCACCTTTCATGTTTGGCTACATTGGGCTGTGTTGTAAAAACGGGATCTTCTGCATATTTTAAAAGATTTGAGCTTTACTAACCTTCCGCTGTGTGCGTTTATTATTAGTCATCCAATAGAAGTACACTGCTAAGTATGATCGCGAATGGTCAGCGTCTCCTTGGTTTTATGAATTTTCTCTGGGAATGTCACTATCCAAGCACTCTAGGGTGAAAGGAGACTTGGTTTTGAGGACCAAGCACCGAAACTTACAACCACTATGTTTCGTATCCCCTAGTGTTGCTCGTCGTAATGCACCACAACGTTGATTTATGGATTGATATGCCATAGCTCAAACCAAAAGAGTGATTAGCATGACAAACAACGAAAAACGGACAAGTGAGGTTTTTTTTTTTGGCATTTACAATTTCTTGCATTTTCGTAAATAACATAAAACAAAAAAAATAGTCCTAAACTTGCTACAACAAAGGAAAAATAGTGCAACTGTAAAAAATCGTAAAATAAATGCCCACCTTGAAATCAAAACCCTTTTTGGATTTTCAATTGTGTTTTTCATTAACTAAGAACAAAAAAAGACAAATAAATAATTACATGCAAAAATAACTTAGCCCCTAATGCATGGTATGTCGTGGTATGCTCCTAGCGCTAAGCCGACTTTGGGGGAGTGGATTAGGTTTTGGTGAACTCGTGAGAGGTTCCCCGCTCTTTTTTTTACCACGAAAGGTGTTTCGCATCAAAAAATAACTTATTGTATTCACTTATACACTTGTGATTTGATGCACACGCACGCACTATGTGTTTGATAGAATGATTGTTTGAATATCTTCATCATCCATAGTTGCGTATCAAGGGTTTGGGTCTTTGGTTGGGAACACCGTGAGAGATTGTGTGTTGAGGGATAAATTGATAACACGCAACACAAGAATTTCGATGGGTTCAAGGGTTCGTTGTGGTTAAAAAGTGGTTTCTCACTATTAGTTGATCAGTCTTCGTTAGAAAGACCCAATTGTGGTAGTAGTAGGTTCAATTTGCTACTCTAAACGATTCGTGTGTCACGAATACTGTCCATTTCTTTTAGAGCAGTGCTTACATGGACTTCAAAGTAGTAGACCTCATATTTACAACCCATGATTGCGTTGTGGGTCCTAGTATTTATTGGCACCCACTACCTATGCGATAGTCGGGATTATCAAGTCTACTTTTTATGTCCATGTAGCTTTAGTGTTTGTTTTATGCCTTACCACCTTTCATGTTTGGCTACATTGGGCTGTGTTGTAAAAACGGGATCTTCTGCATATTTTAAAAGATTTGAGCTTTACTAACCTTCCGCTGTGTGCGTTTATTATTAGTCATCCAATAGAAGTACACTGCTAAGTATGATCGCGAATGGTCAGCGTCTCCTTGGTTTTATGAATTTTCTCTGGGAATGTCACTATCCAAGCACTCTAGGGTGAAAGGAGACTTGGTTTTGAGGACCAAGCACCGAAACTTACAACCACTATGTTTCGTATCCCCTAGTGTTGCTCGTCGTAATGCACCACAACGTTGATTTATGGATTGATATGCCATAGCTCAAACCAAAAGAGTGATTAGCATGACAAACAACGAAAAACGGACAAGTGAGGTTTTTTTTTTTGGCATTTACAATTTCTTGCATTTTCGTAAATAACATAAAACAAAAAAAATAGTCCTAAACTTGCTACAACAAAGGAAAAATAGTGCAACTGTAAAAAATCGTAAAATAAATGCCCACCTTGAAATCAAAACCCTTTTTGGATTTTCAATTGTGTTTTTCATTAACTAAGAACAAAAAAAGACAAATAAATAATTACATGCAAAAATAACTTAGCCCCTAATGCATGGTATGTCGTGGTATGCTCCTAGCGCTAAGCCGACTTTGGGGGAGTGGATTAGGTTTTGGTGAACTCGTGAGAGGTTCCCCGCTCTTTTTTTTACCACGAAAGGTGTTTCGCATCAAAAAATAACTTATTGCTTTCACTTTTACACTTGTGATTCGATGCACACGCACGCACTATGTGTTTGGTAGAATGATTGTTTGAATATCTTCATCATCCATAGTTGCGAATCAAGGGTTTGGGACCTTGGTTGGGAACACCGTGAGAGATTGGGTGTTGAGGGACAAATTGATAACACGCAACACAAGAATTTTGATGGGCTCAAGGGGTCGTTGTGGTTAAAAAGTGGTTTCTCACTATTAGTTGATCAGTCTTCGTTAGAAAGACCCAATTGTGGTAGTAGTAGGTTCAATTTGCTACTCTAAACGATTCGTGTGTCACGAATACTGTCCATTTCTTTTAGAGCAGTGCTTACATGGACTTCAAAGTAGTAGACCTCATATTTACAACCCATGATTGCGTTGTGGGTCCTAGTATTTATTGGCACCCACTACCTATGCGATAGTCGGGATTATCAAGTCTACTTTTTACGTCCATGTAGCTTTAGTGTTTGTTTCATGCCTTACCTTCTTTCATGTTTGGCCACATTGGGCTGTGTTGTAAAAACGGGATCTTCTGCATATTTTAAAGGATTTGAGCTTTAGTAACCTTCCGCTGTGTGCGTTTATTATTAGTCATCCAATAGAAGTACACTNTAACCTTCCGCTGTGTGCGTTTATTATTAGTCATCCAATAGAAGTACACTGCTAAGTATGATCGCGAATGGTCAGCGTCTCCTTGGTTTTATGAATTTTCTCTGGGAATGTCACTATCCAAGCACTCTAGGGTGAAAGGAGACTTGGTTTTGAGGACCAAGCACCGAAACTTACAACCACTATGTTTCGTATCCCCTAGTATTGCTCGTCGTAATGCACCACAACGTTGATTTATGGATTGATATGCCATAGCTCAAACCAAAAGAGTGATTAGCATGACAAACAACGAAAAACGGACAAGTGAGGTTTTTTTTTTTTTGGAATTTACAATTTCTTGCATTTTTGTAAATAACATAAAACAAAAAACACAGTCCTAAACTTGCTACAACCAAGGAAAAATAGTGCAACTGTAAAAAATCGTAAAATAAATGCCCACCTTGAAATCAAAACCCTTTTTGGATTTTCAATTGTGTTTTTCATTAACTAAGAACAAAAAAAGACAAATAAATAATTACATGCAAAAATAACTTAGCCCCTAATGCATGGTATGTCGTGGTATGCTCCTAGCGCTAAGCCGACTTTGGGGGAGTGGATTAGGTTTTGGTGAACTCGTGAGAGGTTCCCCGCTCTTTTTTTTACCACGAAAGGTGTTTCGCATCAAAAAATAACTTATTGTTTTCACTTATACACTTGTGATTTGATGCACACGCACGCACTATGTGTTTGATAGAATGATTGTTTGAATATCTTCATCATCCATAGTTGCGTATCAAGGGTTTGGGTCTTTGGTTGGGAACACCGTGAGAGATTGTGTGTTGAGGGATAAATTGATAACACGCAACACAAGAATTTCGATGGGTTCAAGGGTTCGTTGTGGTTAAAAAGTGGTTTCTCACTATTAGTTGATCAGTCTTCGTTAGAAAGACCCAATTGTGGTAGTAGTAGGTTCAATTTGCTACTCTAAACGATTCGTGTGTCACGAATACTGTCCATTTCTTTTAGAGCAGTGCTTACATGGACTTCAAAGTAGTAGACTTCATATTTACAACCCATGATTGCGTTGTGGGTCCTAGTATTTATTGGCACCCACTACCTATGCGATAGTCGGGATTATCAAGTCTACTTTTTATGTCCATGTAGCTTTAGTGTTTGTTTTATGCCTTACCACCTTTCATGTTTGGCTACATTGGGCTGTGTTGTAAAAACGGGATCTTCCGCATATTTTAAAGGATTTGAGCTTTACTAACCTTCCGCTGTGTGCGTTTAGTATTAGTCATCCAATAGAAGTACACTGCTAAGTATGATCGCGAATGGTCAGCGTCTCCTTGGTTTTATGAATTTTCTCTGGGAATGTCACTATCCAAGCACTCTAGGGTGAAAGGAGACTTGGTTTTGAGGACCAAGCACCGAAACTTACAACCACTATGTTTCGTATCCCCTAGTATTGCTCGTCGTAATGCACCACAACGTTGATTTATGGATTGATATGCCATAGCTCAAACCAAAAGAGTGATTAGCATGACAAACAACGAAAAACAGACAGGTGGGGTTTTTTTTTTTTGGCATTTACAATTTCTTGCATTTTCGTAAATAACATAAACAAAAAAAAATAGTCCTAAACTTGCCGCTACAAAGGAAAAATAGTGCACCTGTAAAAAATCGTAAAATAAATGCCCACCTTGAAATCAAAACCCTTTTTGGATTTTCAATTGTGTTTTTCATTAACTAAGAACAAAAAAAGACAAATAAATAATTACATGCAAAAATAACTTAGCCCCTAATGCATGGTATGTCGTGGTATGCTCCTAGCGCTAAGCCGACTTTGGGGGAGTGGATTAGGTTTTGGTGAACTCGTGAGAGGTTCCCCGCTCATTTTTTTTACCACGAAAGGTGTTTCGCATCAAAAAACAACTTATTGTTTTCACTTATACACTTGTGATTTGATGCACACGCACGCACTATGTNTAATTAAGAACAAAAAAAGACAAATAAATAATTACATGCAAAAATAACTTAGCCCCAAATGCATGGTATGTCGTGGTATGCTCCTAGCGCTAAGCCGACTTTGGGGGAGTGGATTAGGTTTTGGTGAACTCGTGAGAGGTTCCCCGCTCTTTTTTTTACCACGAAAGGTGTTTCGCATCAAAAAATAACTTATTGTTTTCACTTATACACTTGTGATTTGATGCACACGCACGCACTATGTGTTTGATAGAATGATTGTTTGAATATCTTCGTCATCCACAGTTGCGTATCAAGGGTTTGGGTCTTTGGTTGGGAACACCGTGACAGATTGGGTGTGGAGGGATAAATTGATAACACGCAACACAAGAATTTCGATGGGTTCAAGGGTTCGTTGTGGTTAAAAAGTGGTTTCTCACTATTAGTTGATCAGTCTTCGTTAGAAAGACCCAATTGTGGTAGTAGTAGGTTCAATTTGCTACTCTAAACGATTCGTGTGTCACGAATACTGTCCATTTCTTTTAGAGCAGTGCTTACATGGACTTCAAAGTAGTAGACCTCATATTTACAACCCATGATTGCGTTGTGGGTCCTAGTATTTATTGGCACCCACTACCTATGCGATAGTCGGGATTATCAAGTCTACTTTTTACGTCCATGTAGCTTTAGTGTTTGTTTTATGCCTTACCTTCTTTCATGTTTGGCTACATTGGGCTGTGTTGTAAAAACGGGATCTTCTGCATATTTGAAAGGATTTGAGCTTTACTAACCTTCCGCTGTGTGCGATTATTGTTAGTCATCCAGTAGAAGTACACTGCTAAGTATGATCGCGAATGGTCAGCGTCTCCTTGGTTTTATGAATTTTCTCTGGGAATGTCACTATCCAAGCACTCTAGGGTGAAAGGAGACTTGGTTTTGAGGACCAAGCACCGAAACTTACAACCACTATGTTTCGTATCCCCTAGTGTTGCTCGTCGTAATGCACCACAACGTTGATTTATGGATTGATATGCCATAGCTCAAACCAAAAGAGTGATTAGCATGACAAACAACGAAAAACGGACAAGTGAGGTTTTTTTTTTTGGCATTTACAATTTCTTGCATTTTCGTAAATAACATAAAACAAAAAAAATAGTCCTAAACTTGCTACAACAAAGGAAAAATAGTGCAACTGTAAAAAATCGTAAAATAAATGCCCACCTTGAAATCAAAACTCTTTTTGGATTTTCAATTGTGTTTTTCATTAATTAAGAACAAAAAAAGACAAATAAATAATTACATGCAAAAATAACTTAGCCCCTAATGCATGGTATGTCGTGGTATGCTCCTAGCGCTAAGCCGACTTTGGGGGAGTGGATTAGGTTTTGGTGAACTCGTGAGAGGTTCCCCGCTCTTTTTTTTACCACGAAAGGTGTTTCGCATCAAAAAATAACTTATTGTATTCACTTATACACTTGTGATTTGATGCACACGCACGCACTATGTGTTTGATAGAATGATTGTTTGAATATCTTCATCATCCATAGTTGCGTATCAAGGGTTTGGGTCTTTGGTTGGGAACACCGTGAGAGATTGAGTGTTGAGGGATAAATTGATAACACGCAACACAAGAATTTCGATGGGTTCAAGGGTTCGTTGTGGTTAAAAAGTGGTTTCTCACTATTAGTTGATCAGTCTTCGTTAGAAAGACCCAATTGTGGTAGTAGTAGGTTCAATTTGCTACTCTAAACGATTCGTGTGTCACGAATACTGTCCATTTCTTTTAGAGCAGTGCTTACATGGACTTCAAAGTAGTAGACTTCATATTTACAACCCATGATTGCGTTGTGGGTCCTAGTATTTATTGGCACCCACTACCTATGCGATAGTCGGGATTATCAAGTCTACTTTTTATGTCCATGTAGCTTTAGTGTTTGTTTTATGCCTTACCACCTTTCATGTTTGGCTACATTGGGCTGTGTTGTAAAAACGGGATCTTCTGCATATTTTAAAAGATTTGAGCTTTACCAACCTTCCGCTGTGTGCGTTTATTATTAGTCATCCAATAGAAGTACACTGCTAAGTATGATCGCGAATGGTCAGCGTCTCCTTGGTTTTATGAATTTTCTCTGGGAATGTCACTATCCAAGCACTCTAGGGTGAAAGGAGACTTGGTTTTGAGGACCAAGCACCGAAACTTACAACCACTATGTTTCGTATCCCCTAGTGTTGCTCGTCGTAATGCACCACAACGTTGATTTATGGATTGATATGCCATAGCTCAAACCAAAAGAGTGATTAGCATGACAAACAACGAAAAACGGACAAGTGAGGTTTTTTTTTTTGGCATTTACAATTTCTTGCATTTTCGTAAATAACATAAAACAAAAAAAATAGTCCTAAACTTGCTACAACAAAGGAAAAATAGTGCAACTGTAAAAAATCGTAAAATAAATGCCCACCTTGAAATCAAAACTCTTTTTGGATTTTCAATTGTGTTTTTCATTAACTAAGAACAAAAAAAGACAAATAAATAATTACATGCAAAAATAACTTAGCCCCTAATGCATGGTATGTCGTGGTATGCTCCTAGCGCTAAGCCGACTTTGGGGGAGTGGATTAGGTTTTGGTGAACTCGTGAGAGGTTCCCCGCTCTTTTTTTTACCACGAAAGGTGTTTCGCATCAAAAAATAACTTATTGTATTCACTTATACACTTGTGATTTGATGCACACGCACGCACTATGTGTTTGATAGAATGATTGTTTGAATATCTTCATCATCCATAGTTGCGTATCAAGGGTTTGGGTCTTTGGTTGGGAACACCGTGAGAGATTGAGTGTTGAGGGATAAATTGATAACACGCAACACAAGAATTTCGATGGGTTCAAGGGTTCGTTGTGGTTAAAAAGTGGTTTCTCACTATTAGTTGATCAGTCTTCGTTAGAAAGACCCAATTGTGGTAGTAGTAGGTTCAATTTGCTACTCTAAACGATTCGTGTGTCACGAATACTGTCCATTTCTTTTAGAGCAGTGCTTACATGGACTTCAAAGTAGTAGACTTCATATTTACAACCCATGATTGCGTTGTGGGTCCTAGTATTTATTGGCACCCACTACCTATGCGATAGTCGGGATTATCAAGTCTACTTTTTATGTCCATGTAGCTTTAGTGTTTGTTTTATGCCTTACCACCTTTCATGTTTGGCTACATTGGGCTGTGTTGTAAAAACGGGATCTTCTGCATATTTTAAAAGATTTGAGCTTTACTAACCTTCCGCTGTGTGCGTTTATTATTAGTCATCCAATAGAAGTACACTGCTAAGTATGATCGCGAATGGTCGGCGTCTCCTTGGTTTTATGAATTTTCTCTGGGAATGTCACTATCCAAGCACTCTAGGGTGAAAGGAGACTTGGTTTTGAGGACCAAGCACCGAAACTTACAACCACTATGTTTCGTATCCCCTAGTATTGCTCGTCGTAATGCACCACAACGTTGATTTATGGATTGATATGCCATAGCTCAAACCAAAAGAGTGATTAGCATGACAAACAACGAAAAACGGACAAGTGAGGTTTTTTTTTTTGGCATTTACAATTTCTTGCATTTTCGTAAATAACATAAAACAAAAAAAATAGTCCTAAACTTGCTACAACAAAGGAAAAATAGTGCAACTGTAAAAAATCGTAAAATAAATGCCCACCTTGAAATCAAAACTCTTTTTGGATTTTCAATTGTGTTTTTCATTAATTAAGAACAAAAAAAGACAAATAAATAATTACATGCAAAAATAACTTAGCCCCTAATGCATGGTATGTCGTGGTATGCTCCTAGCGCTAAGCCGACTTTGGGGGAGTGGATTAGGTTTTGGTGAACTCGTGAGAGGTTCCCCGCTCTTTTTTTTACCACGAAAGGTGTTTCGCATCAAAAAATAACTTATTGTATTCACTTATACACTTGTGATTTGATGCACACGCACGCACTATGTGTTTGATAGAATGATTGTTTGAATATCTTCATCATCCATAGTTGCGTATCAAGGGTTTGGGTCTTTGGTTGGGAACACCGTGAGAGATTGAGTGTTGAGGGATAAATTGATAACACGCAACACAAGAATTTCGATGGGTTCAAGGGTTCGTTGTGGTTAAAAAGTGGTTTCTCACTATTAGTTGATCAGTCTTCGTTAGAAAGACCCAATTGTGGTAGTAGTAGGTTCAATTTGCTACTCTAAACGATTCGTGTGTCACGAATACTGTCCATTTCTTTTAGAGCAGTGCTTACATGGACTTCAAAGTAGTAGACTTCATATTTACAACCCATGATTGCGTTGTGGGTCCTAGTATTTATTGGCACCCACTACCTATGCGATAGTCGGGATTATCAAGTCTACTTTTTATGTCCATGTAGCTTTAGTGTTTGTTTTATGCCTTACCACCTTTCATGTTTGGCTACATTGGGCTGTGTTGTAAAAACGGGATCTTCTGCATATTTTAAAAGATTTGAGCTTTACTAACCTTCCGCTGTGTGCGTTTATTATTAGTCATCCAATAGAAGTACACTGCTAAGTATGATCGCGAATGGTCGGCGTCTCCTTGGTTTTATGAATTTTCTCTGGGAATGTCACTATCCAAGCACTCTAGGGTGAAAGGAGACTTGGTTTTGAGGACCAAGCACCGAAACTTACAACCACTATGTTTCGTATCCCCTAGTATTGCTCGTCGTAATGCACCACAACGTTGATTTATGGATTGATATGCCATAGCTCAAACCAAAAGAGTGATTAGCATGACAAACAACGAAAAACGGACAAGTGAGGTTTTTTTTTTTGGCATTTACAATTTCTTGCATTTTCGTAAATAACATAAAACAAAAAAAATAGTCCTAAACTTGCTACAACAAAGGAAAAATAGTGCAACTGTAAAAAATCGTAAAATAAATGCCCACCTTGAAATCAAAACTCTTTTTGGATTTTCAATTGTGTTTTTCATTAATTAAGAACAAAAAAAGACAAATAAATAATTACATGCAAAAATAACTTAGCCCCTAATGCATGGTATGTCGTGGTATGCTCCTAGCGCTAAGCCGACTTTGGGGGAGTGGATTAGGTTTTGGTG
Organism: Ilex paraguariensis; assembly: GCA_963454935.2. Classification (NCBI taxonomy): domain Eukaryota; kingdom Viridiplantae; phylum Streptophyta; class Magnoliopsida; order Aquifoliales; family Aquifoliaceae; genus Ilex; species Ilex paraguariensis. The sequence continues at coordinate 113,592 of CAUOFW020000836.1, read as the reverse complement.
AACTCGTGAGAGGTTCCCCGCTCTTTTTTTTACCACGAAAGGTGTTTCGCATCAAAAAATAACTTATTGTATTCACTTATACACTTGTGATTTGATGCACACGCACGCACTATGTGTTTGATAGAATGATTGTTTGAATATCTTCATCATCCATAGTTGCGTATCAAGGGTTTGGGTCTTTGGTTGGGAACACCGTGAGAGATTGAGTGTTGAGGGATAAATTGATAACACGCAACACAAGAATTTCGATGGGTTCAAGGGTTCGTTGTGGTTAAAAAGTGGTTTCTCACTATTAGTTGATCAGTCTTCGTTAGAAAGACCCAATTGTGGTAGTAGTAGGTTCAATTTGCTACTCTAAACGATTCGTGTGTCACGAATACTGTCCATTTCTTTTAGAGCAGTGCTTACATGGACTTCAAAGTAGTAGACTTCATATTTACAACCCATGATTGCGTTGTGGGTCCTAGTATTTATTGGCACCCACTACCTATGCGATAGTCGGGATTATCAAGTCTACTTTTTATGTCCATGTAGCTTTAGTGTTTGTTTTATGCCTTACCACCTTTCATGTTTGGCTACATTGGGCTGTGTTGTAAAAACGGGATCTTCTGCATATTTTAAAAGATTTGAGCTTTACTAACCTTCCGCTGTGTGCGTTTATTATTAGTCATCCAATAGAAGTACACTGCTAAGTATGATCGCGAATGGTCGGCGTCTCCTTGGTTTTATGAATTTTCTCTGGGAATGTCACTATCCAAGCACTCTAGGGTGAAAGGAGACTTGGTTTTGAGGACCAAGCACCGAAACTTACAACCACTATGTTTCGTATCCCCTAGTATTGCTCGTCGTAATGCACCACAACGTTGATTTATGGATTGATATGCCATAGCTCAAACCAAAAGAGTGATTAGCATGACAAACAACGAAAAACGGACAAGTGAGGTTTTTTTTTTTGGCATTTACAATTTCTTGCATTTTCGTAAATAACATAAAACAAAAAAAATAGTCCTAAACTTGCTACAACAAAGGAAAAATAGTGCAACTGTAAAAAATCGTAAAATAAATGCCCACCTTGAAATCAAAACTCTTTTTGGATTTTCAATTGTGTTTTTCATTAATTAAGAACAAAAAAAGACAAATAAATAATTACATGCAAAAATAACTTAGCCCCTAATGCATGGTATGTCGTGGTATGCTCCTAGCGCTAAGCCGACTTTGGGGGAGTGGATTAGGTTTTGGTGAACTCGTGAGAGGTTCCCCGCTCTTTTTTTTACCACGAAAGGTGTTTCGCATCAAAAAATAACTTATTGTATTCACTTATACACTTGTGATTTGATGCACACGCACGCACTATGTGTTTGATAGAATGATTGTTTGAATATCTTCATCATCCATAGTTGCGTATCAAGGGTTTGGGTCTTTGGTTGGGAACACCGTGAGAGATTGAGTGTTGAGGGATAAATTGATAACACGCAACACAAGAATTTCGATGGGTTCAAGGGTTCGTTGTGGTTAAAAAGTGGTTTCTCACTATTAGTTGATCAGTCTTCGTTAGAAAGACCCAATTGTGGTAGTAGTAGGTTCAATTTGCTACTCTAAACGATTCGTGTGTCACGAATACTGTCCATTGGTTTAAGAGCAGTGCTTACATGGACTTCAAAGTAGTAGACTTCATATTTACAACCCATGANATTAGTTGATCAGTCTTCGTTAGAAAGACCCAGTTGTGGTAGTAGTAGGTTCAATTAGCTACTCTAAACGGTTCGTGAGTCACGAATACTCTCCATTTCTTTTAGAGCAGTGCTTACATGGACTTCAAAGTAGTAGACGTCATATTTACAACCCATGATTGCGTTGTGGGTCGTAGTATTTATTGGCACCCACTACCTATGCGATAGTCGGGATTATCAAGTCTACTTTTTATGTCCATGTAGCTTTAGTGTTTGTTTTATGCCTTACCACCTTTCATGTTTGGCTACATTGGGCTGTGTTGTAAAAACGGGATCTTCTGCATATTTTAAAAGATTTGAGCTTTACTAACCTTCCGCTGTGTGCGTTTATTATTAGTCATCCAATAGAAGTACACTGCTAAGTATGATCGCGAATGGTCGGCGTCTCCTTGGTTTTATGAATTTTCTCTGGGAATGTCACTATCCAAGCACTCTAGGGTGAAAGGAGACTTGGTTTTGAGGACCAAGCACCGAAACTTACAACCACTATGTTTCGTATCCCCTAGTGTTGCTCGTCGTAATGCACCACAACGTTGATTTATGGATTGATATGCCATAGCTCAAACCAAAAGAGTGATTAGCATGACAAACAACGAAAAACGGACAAGTGAGGTTTTTTTTTTTGGCATTTACAATTTCTTGCATTTTCGTAAATAACATAAAACAAAAAAAATAGTCCTAAACTTGCTACAACAAAGGAAAAATAGTGCAACTGTAAAAAATCGTAAAATAAATGCCCACCTTGAAATCAAAACCCTTTTTGGATTTTCAATTGTGTTTTTCATTAACTAAGAACAAAAAAAGACAAATAAATAATTACATGCAAAAATAACTTAGCCCCTAATGCATGGTATGTCGTGGTATGCTCCTAGCGCTAAGCCGACTTTGGGGGAGTGGATTAGGTTTTGGTGAACTCGTGAGAGGTTCCCCGCTCTTTTTTTTACCACGAAAGGTGTTTCGCATCAAAAAATAACTTATTGTTTTCACTTATACACTTGTGATTTGATGCACACGCACGCACTATGTGTTTGATAGAATGATTGTTTGAATATCTTCATCATCCATAGTTGCGTATCAAGGGTTTGGGTCTTTGGTTGGGAACACCGTGAGGGATTGTGTGTTGAGGGATAAATTGATAACACGCAACACAAGAATTTCGATGGGTTCAAGGGTTCGTTGTGGTTAAAAAGTGGTTTCTCACTATTAGTTGATCAGTCTTCGTTAGAAAGACCCAATTGTGGTAGTAGTAGGTTCAATTTGCTACTCTAAACGATTCGTGTGTCACGAATACTGTCCATTTCTTTTAGAGCAGTGCTTACATGGACTTCAAAGTAGTAGACCTCATATTTACAACCCATGATTGCGTTGTGGGTCCTAGTATTTATTGGCACCCACTACCTATGCGATAGTCGGGATTATCAAGTCTACTTTTTATGTCCATGTAGCTTTAGTGTTTGTTTTATGCCTTACCACCTTTCATGTTTGGCTACATTGGGCTGTGTTGTAAAAACGGGATCTTCTGCATATTTTAAAAGATTTGAGCTTTACTAACCTTCCGCTGTGTGCGTTTATTATTAGTCATCCAATAGAAGTACACTGCTAAGTATGATCGCGAATGGTCAGCGTCTCCTTGGTTTTATGAATTTTCTCTGGGAATGTCACTATCCAAGCACTCTAGGGTGAAAGGAGACTTGGTTTTGAGGACCAAGCACCGAAACTTACAACCACTATGTTTCGTATCCCCTAGTGTTGCTCGTCGTAATGCACCACAACGTTGATTTATGGATTGATATGCCATAGCTCAAACCAAAAGAGTGATTAGCATGACAAACAACGAAAAACGGACAAGTGAGGTTTTTTTTTTTGGCATTTACAATTTCTTGCATTTTCGTAAATAACATAAAACAAAAAAAATAGTCCTAAACTTGCTACAACAAAGGAAAAATAGTGCAACTGTAAAAAATCGTAAAATAAATGCCCACCTTGAAATCAAAACCCTTTTTGGATTTTCAATTGTGTTTTTCATTAACTAAGAACAAAAAAAGACAAATAAATAATTACATGCAAAAATAACTTAGCCCCTAATGCATGGTATGTCGTGGTATGCTCCTAGCGCTAAGCCGACTTTGGGGGAGTGGATTAGGTTTTGGTGAACTCGTGAGAGGTTCCCCGCTCTTTTTTTTACCACGAAAGGTGTTTCGCATCAAAAAATAACTTATTGTTTTCACTTATACACTTGTGATTTGATGCACACGCACGCACTATGTGTTTGATAGAATGATTGTTTGAATATCTTCATCATCCATAGTTGCGTATCAAGGGTTTGGGTCTTTGGTTGGGAACACCGTGAGGGATTGTGTGTTGAGGGATAAATTGATAACACGCAACACAAGAATTTCGATGGGTTCAAGGGTTCGTTGTGGTTAAAAAGTGGTTTCTCACTATTAGTTGATCAGTCTTCGTTAGAAAGACCCAATTGTGGTAGTAGTAGGTTCAATTTGCTACTCTAAACGATTCGTGTGTCACGAATACTGTCCATTTCTTTTAGAGCAGTGCTTACATGGACTTCAAAGTAGTAGACCTCATATTTACAACCCATGATTGCGTTGTGGGTCCTAGTATTTATTGGCACCCACTACCTATGCGATAGTCGGGATTATCAAGTCTACTTTTTATGTCCATGTAGCTTTAGTGTTTGTTTTATGCCTTACCACCTTTCATGTTTGGCTACATTGGGCTGTGTTGTAAAAACGGGATCTTCTGCATATTTTAAAAGATTTGAGCTTTACTAACCTTCCGCTGTGTGCGTTTATTATTAGTCATCCAATAGAAGTACACTGCTAAGTATGATCGCGAATGGTCAGCGTCTCCTTGGTTTTATGAATTTTCTCTGGGAATGTCACTATCCAAGCACTCTAGGGTGAAAGGAGACTTGGTTTTGAGGACCAAGCACCGAAACTTACAACCACTATGTTTCGTATCCCCTAGTGTTGCTCGTCGTAATGCACCACAACGTTGATTTATGGATTGATATGCCATAGCTCAAACCAAAAGAGTGATTAGCATGACAAACAACGAAAAACGGACAAGTGAGGTTTTTTTTTTTGGCATTTACAATTTCTTGCATTTTCGTAAATAACATAAAACAAAAAAAATAGTCCTAAACTTGCTACAACAAAGGAAAAATAGTGCAACTGTAAAAAATCGTAAAATAAATGCCCACCTTGAAATCAAAACCCTTTTTGGATTTTCAATTGTGTTTTTCATTAACTAAGAACAAAAAAAGACAAATAAATAATTACATGCAAAAATAACTTAGCCCCTAATGCATGGTATGTCGTGGTATGCTCCTAGCGCTAAGCCGACTTTGGGGGAGTGGATTAGGTTTTGGTGAACTCGTGAGAGGTTCCCCGCTCTTTTTTTTACCACGAAAGGTGTTTCGCATCAAAAAATAACTTATTGTTTTCACTTATACACTTGTGATTTGATGCACACGCACGCACTATGTGTTTGATAGAATGATTGTTTGAATATCTTCATCATCCATAGTTGCGTATCAAGGGTTTGGGTCTTTGGTTGGGAACACCGTGAGGGATTGTGTGTTGAGGGATAAATTGATAACACGCAACACAAGAATTTCGATGGGTTCAAGGGTTCGTTGTGGTTAAAAAGTGGTTTCTCACTATTAGTTGATCAGTCTTCGTTAGAAAGACCCAATTGTGGTAGTAGTAGGTTCAATTTGCTACTCTAAACGATTCGTGTGTCACGAATACTGTCCATTTCTTTTAGAGCAGTGCTTACATGGACTTCAAAGTAGTAGACCTCATATTTACAACCCATGATTGCGTTGTGGGTCCTAGTATTTATTGGCACCCACTACCTATGCGATAGTCGGGATTATCAAGTCTACTTTTTATGTCCATGTAGCTTTAGTGTTTGTTTTATGCCTTACCACCTTTCATGTTTGGCTACATTGGGCTGTGTTGTAAAAACGGGATCTTCTGCATATTTTAAAAGATTTGAGCTTTACTAACCTTCCGCTGTGTGCGTTTATTATTAGTCATCCAATAGAAGTACACTGCTAAGTATGATCGCGAATGGTCAGCGTCTCCTTGGTTTTATGAATTTTCTCTGGGAATGTCACTATCCAAGCACTCTAGGGTGAAAGGAGACTTGGTTTTGAGGACCAAGCACCGAAACTTACAACCACTATGTTTCGTATCCCCTAGTGTTGCTCGTCGTAATGCACCACAACGTTGATTTATGGATTGATATGCCATAGCTCAAACCAAAAGAGTGATTAGCATGACAAACAACGAAAAACGGACAAGTGAGGTTTTTTTTTTTGGCATTTACAATTTCTTGCATTTTCGTAAATAACATAAAACAAAAAAAATAGTCCTAAACTTGCTACAACAAAGGAAAAATAGTGCAACTGTAAAAAATCGTAAAATAAATGCCCACCTTGAAATCAAAACCCTTTTTGGATTTTCAATTGTGTTTTTCATTAACTAAGAACAAAAAAAGACAAATAAATAATTACATGCAAAAATAACTTAGCCCCTAATGCATGGTATGTCGTGGTATGCTCCTAGCGCTAAGCCGACTTTGGGGGAGTGGATTAGGTTTTGGTGAACTCGTGAGAGGTTCCCCGCTCTTTTTTTTACCACGAAAGGTGTTTCGCATCAAAAAATAACTTATTGTTTTCACTTATACACTTGTGATTTGATGCACACGCACGCACTATGTGTTTGATAGAATGATTGTTTGAATATCTTCATCATCCATAGTTGCGTATCAAGGGTTTGGGTCTTTGGTTGGGAACACCGTGAGAGATTGTGTGTTGAGGGATAAATTGATAACACGCAACACAAGAATTTCGATGGGTTCAAGGGTTCGTTGTGGTTAAAAAGTGGTTTCTCACTATTAGTTGATCAGTCTTCGTTAGAAAGACCCAATTGTGGTAGTAGTAGGTTCAATTTGCTACTCTAAACGATTCGTCTGTCATGAATACTGTCCATTTCTTTTAGAGCAGTGCTTATATGGACTTCAAAGTAGTAGACCTCATATTTACAACCCATGATTGCGTTGTGGGTCNTGTCCATTTGTTTTAGAGCAGTGCTTACAGGACTTCAAAGTAGTAGACTTCATATTTACAACACATGATTGCGTTGTGGGTGCTAGTATTTATTGGCACCCACTACCTATGCGATAGTCGGGATTATCGAGTCTACTTTTTATGTCCATGTAGCTTTAGTGTTTGTTTTATGCCTTACCACCTTTCATGTTTGGCTACATTGGGCTGTGTTGTAAAAACGGGATCTTCTGCATATTTTAAAAGATTTGAGCTTTACTAACCTTCCGCTGTGTGCGTTTATTATTAGTCATCCAATAGAAGTACACTGCTAAGTATGATCGCGAATGGTCAGCGTCTCCTTGGTTTTATGAATTTTCTCTGGGAATGTCACTATCCAAGCACTCTAGGGTGAAAGGAGACTTGGTTTTGAGGACCAAGCACCGAAACTTACAACCACTATGTTTCGTATCCCCTAGTGTTGCTCGTCGTAATGCACCACAACGTTGATTTATGGATTGATATGCCATAGCTCAAACCAAAAGAGTGATTAGCATGACAAACAACGAAAAACGGACAAGTGAGGTTTTTTTTTTTGGCATTTACAATTTCTTGCATTTTCGTAAATAACATAAAACAAAAAAAATAGTCCTAAACTTGCTACAACAAAGGAAAAATAGTGCAACTGTAAAAAATCGTAAAATAAATGCCCACCTTGAAATCAAAACCCTTTTTGGATTTTCAATTGTGTTTTTCATTAACTAAGAACAAAAAAAGACAAATAAATAATTACATGCAAAAATAACTTAGCCCCTAATGCATGGTATGTCGTGGTATGCTCCTAGCGCTAAGCCGACTTTGGGGGAGTGGATTAGGTTTTGGTGAACTCGTGAGAGGTTCCCCGCTCTTTTTTTTACCACGAAAGGTGTTTCGCATCAAAAAATAACTTATTGTTTTCACTTATACACTTGTGATTTGATGCACACGCACGCACTATGTGTTTGATAGAATGATTGTTTGAATATCTTCATCATCCATAGTTGCGTATCAAGGGTTTGGGTCTTTGGTTGGGAACACCGTGAGAGATTGTGTGTTGAGGGATAAATTGATAACACGCAACACAAGAATTTCGATGGGTTCAAGGGTTCGTTGTGGTTAAAAAGTGGTTTCTCACTATTAGTTGATCAGTCTTCGTTAGAAAGACCCAATTGTGGTAGTAGTAGGTTCAATTTGCTACTCTAAACGATTCGTGTGTCACGAATACTGTCCATTTCTTTTAGAGCAGTGCTTACATGGACTTCAAAGTAGTAGACCTCATATTTACAACCCATGATTGCGTTGTGGGTCCTAGTATTTATTGGCACCCACTACCTATGCGATAGTCGGGATTATCAAGTCTACTTTTTATGTCCATGTAGCTTTAGTGTTTGTTTTATGCCTTACCACCTTTCATGTTTGGCTACATTGGGCTGTGTTGTAAAAACGGGATCTTCTGCATATTTTAAAAGATTTGAGCTTTACTAACCTTCCGCTGTGTGCGTTTATTATTAGTCATCCAATAGAAGTACACTGCTAAGTATGATCGCGAATGGTCAGCGTCTCCTTGGTTTTATGAATTTTCTCTGGGAATGTCACTATCCAAGCACTCTAGGGTGAAAGGAGACTTGGTTTTGAGGACCAAGCACCGAAACTTACAACCACTATGTTTCGTATCCCCTAGTGTTGCTCGTCGTAATGCACCACAACGTTGATTTATGGATTGATATGCCATAGCTCAAACCAAAAGAGTGATTAGCATGACAAACAACGAAAAACGGACAAGTGAGGTTTTTTTTTTTGGCATTTACAATTTCTTGCATTTTCGTAAATAACATAAAACAAAAAAAATAGTCCTAAACTTGCTACAACAAAGGAAAAATAGTGCAACTGTAAAAAATCGTAAAATAAATGCCCACCTTGAAATCAAAACCCTTTTTGGATTTTCAATTGTGTTTTTCATTAACTAAGAACAAAAAAAGACAAATAAATAATTACATGCAAAAATAACTTAGCCCCTAATGCATGGTATGTCGTGGTATGCTCCTAGCGCTAAGCCGACTTTGGGGGAGTGGATTAGGTTTTGGTGAACTCGTGAGAGGTTCCCCGCTCTTTTTTTTACCACGAAAGGTGTTTCGCATCAAAAAATAACTTATTGTTTTCACTTATACACTTGTGATTTGATGCACACGCACGCACTATGTGTTTGATAGAATGATTGTTTGAATATCTTCATCATCCATAGTTGCGTATCAAGGGTTTGGGTCTTTGGTTGGGAACACCGTGAGAGATTGTGTGTTGAGGGATAAATTGATAACACGCAACACAAGAATTTCGATGGGTTCAAGGGTTCGTTGTGGTTAAAAAGTGGTTTCTCACTATTAGTTGATCAGTCTTCGTTAGAAAGACCCAATTGTGGTAGTAGTAGGTTCAATTTGCTACTCTAAACGATTCGTGTGTCACGAATACTGTCCATTTCTTTTAGAGCAGTGCTTACATGGACTTCAAAGTAGTAGACTTCATATTTACAACCCATGATTGCGTTGTGGGTGCTAGTATTTATTGGTACCCACTACCTATGCGATAGTTGGGATTATCGTGTCTACTTTTTATGTCCATGTAGCTTTGGTGTTTGTTTTATGCCTTACCTTCTTTCATGTTTGGCTACATTGGGCTGTGCTGTATAAACGGGATCTTCTGCCTATTTTAAAAGATTTGAGCTTTACTAACCTTCCGCTGTGTGCGTTTATTATTAGTCATCCAATAGAAGTACACTGCTAAGTATGATCGCGAATGGTCAGCGTCTCCTTGGTTTTATGAATTTTCTCTGGGAATGTCACTATCCAAGCACTCTAGGGTGAAAGGAGACTTGGTTTTGAGGACCAAGCACCGAAACTTACAACCACTATGTTTCGTATCCCCTAGTGTTGCTCGTCGTAATGCACCACAACGTTGATTTATGGATTGATATGCCATAGCTCAAACCAAAAGAGTGATTAGCATGACAAACAACGAAAAACGGACAAGTGAGGTTTTTTTTTTTTGGCATTTACAATTTCTTGCATTTTCGTAAATAACATAAAACAAAAAAAATAGTCCTAAACTTGCTACAACAAAGGAAAAATAGTGCAACTGTAAAAAATCGTAAAATAAATGCCCACCTTGAAATCAAAACTCTTTTTGGATTTTCAATTGTGTTTTTCATTAACTAAGAACAAAAAAAGACAAATAAATAATTACATGCAAAAATAACTTAGCCCCTAATGCATGGTATGTCGTGGTATGCTCCTAGCGCTAAGCCGACTTTGGGGGAGTGGATTAGGTTTTGGTGAACTCGTGAGAGGTTCCCCGCTCTTTTTTTTACCACGAAAGGTGTTTCGCATCAAAAAATAACTTATTGTATTCACTTATACACTTGTGATTTGATGCACACGCGCGCACTATGTGTTTGATAGAATGATTGTTTGAATATCTTCATCATCCATAGTTGCGTATCAAGGGTTTGGGTCTTTGGTTGGGAACACCGTGAGAGATTGAGTGTTGAGGGATAAATTGATAACACGCAACACAAGAATTTCGATGGGTTCAAGGGTTCGTTGTGGTTAAAAAGTGGTTTCTCACTATTAGTTGATCAGTCTTCGTTAGAAAGACCCAATTGTGGTAGTAGTAGGTTCAATTTGCTACTCTAAACGATTCGTGTGTCACGAATACTGTCCATTTCTTTTAGAGCAGTGCTTACATGGACTTCAAAGTAGTAGACCTCATATTTACAACCCATGATTGCGTTGTGGGTCCTAGTATTTATTGGCACCCACTACCTATGCGATAGTCGGGATTATCAAGTCTACTTTTTATGTCCATGTAGCTTTAGTGTTTGTTTTATGCCTTACCACCTTTCATGTTTGGCTACATTGGGCTGTGTTGTAAAAACGGGATCTTCTGCATATTTTAAAAGATTTGAGCTTTACTAACCTTCCGCTGTGTGCGTTTATTATTAGTCATCCAATAGAAGTACACTGCTAAGTATGATCGCGAATGGTCAGCGTCTCCTTGGTTTTATGAATTTTCTCTGGGAATGTCACTATCCAAGCACTCTAGGGTGAAAGGAGACTTGGTTTTGAGGACCAAGCACCGAAACTTACAACCACTATGTTTCGTATCCCCTAGTGTTGCTCGTCGTAATGCACCACAACGTTGATTTATGGATTGATATGCCATAGCTCAAACCAAAAGAGTGATTAGCATGACAAACAACGAAAAACGGACAAGTGAGGTTTTTTTTTTTGGCATTTACAATTTCTTGCATTTTCGTAAATAACATAAAACAAAAAAAATAGTCCTAAACTTGCTACAACAAAGGAAAAATAGTGCAACTGTAAAAAATCGTAAAATAAATGCCCACCTTGAAATCAAAACCCTTTTTGGATTTTCAATTGTGTTTTTCATTAACTAAGAACAAAAAAAGACAAATAAATAATTACATGCAAAAATAACTTAGCCCCTAATGCATGGTATGTCGTGGTATGCTCCTAGCGCTAAGCCGACTTTGGGGGAGTGGATTAGGTTTTGGTGAACTCGTGAGAGGTTCCCCGCTCTTTTTTTTACCACGAAAGGTGTTTCGCATCAAAAAATAACTTATTGTATTCACTTATACACTTGTGATTTGATGCACACGCGCGCACTATGTGTTTGATAGAATGATTGTTTGAATATCTTCATCATCCATAGTTGCGTATCAAGGGTTTGGGTCTTTGGTTGGGAACACCGTGAGAGATTGAGTGTTGAGGGATAAATTGATAACACGCAACACAAGAATTTCGATGGGTTCAAGGGTTCGTTGTGGTTAAAAAGTGGTTTCTCACTATTAGTTGATCAGTCTTCGTTAGAAAGACCCAATTGTGGTAGTAGTAGGTTCAATTTGCTACTCTAAACGATTCGTGTGTCACGAATACTGTCCATTTGTTTTAGAGCAGTGCTTACAGGGACTTCAAAGTAGTAGACTTCATATTTACAACCCATGATTGCGTTGTGGGTGTTAGTATTTATTGGCACCCACTACCTATGCGATAGTCGGGATTATTGCGTCTACTTTTTATGTCCATGTAGCTTTAGTGTTTGTTTTATGCCTTACCACCTTTCATGTTTGGCTACATTGGGCTGTGTTGTAAAAACGGGATCTTCTGCATATTTTAAAAGATTTGAGCTTTACTAACCTTCCGCTGTGTGCGTTTATTATTAGTCATCCAATAGAAGTACACTGCTAAGTATGATCGCGAATGGTCAGCGTCTCCTTGGTTTTATGAATTTTCTCTGGGAATGTCACTATCCAAGCACTCTAGGGTGAAAGGAGACTTGGTTTTGAGGACCAAGCACCGAAACTTACAACCACTATGTTTCGTATCCCCTAGTGTTGCTCGTCGTAATGCACCACAACGTTGATTTATGGATTGATATGCCATAGCTCAAACCAAAAGAGTGATTAGCATGACAAACAACGAAAAACGGACAAGTGAGGTTTTTTTTTTTGGCATTTACAATTTCTTGCATTTTCGTAAATAACATAAAACAAAAAAAATAGTCCTAAACTTGCTACAACAAAGGAAAAATAGTGCAACTGTAAAAAATCGTAAAATAAATGCCCACCTTGAAATCAAAACCCTTTTTGGATTTTCAATTGTGTTTTTCATTAACTAAGAACAAAAAAAGACAAATAAATAATTACATGCAAAAATAACTTAGCCCCTAATGCATGGTATGTCGTGGTATGCTCCTAGCGCTAAGCCGACTTTGGGGGAGTGGATTAGGTTTTGGTGAACTCGTGAGAGGTTCCCCGCTCTTTTTTTTACCACGAAAGGTGTTTCGCATCAAAAAATAACTTATTGTATTCACTTATACACTTGTGATTTGATGCACACGCACGCACTATGTGTTTGATAGAATGATTGTTTGAATATCTTCATCATCCATAGTTGCGTATCAAGGGTTTGGGTCTTTGGTTGGGAACACCGTGAGGGATTGTGTGTTGAGGGATAAATTGATAACACGCAACACAAGAATTTCGATGGGTTCAAGGGTTCGTTGTGGTTAAAAAGTGGTTTCTCACTATTAGTTGATCAGTCTTCGTTAGAAAGACCCAATTGTGGTAGTAGTAGGTTCAATTTGCTACTCTAAACGATTCGTGTGTCACGAATACTGTCCATTTCTTTTAGAGCAGTGCTTACATGGACTTCAAAGTAGTAGACCTCATATTTACAACCCATGATTGCGTTGTGGGTCCTAGTATTTATTGGCACCCACTACCTATGCGATAGTCGGGATTATCAAGTCTACTTTTTATGTCCATGTAGCTTTAGTGTTTGTTTTATGCCTTACCACCTTTCATGTTTGGCTACATTGGGCTGTGTTGTAAAAACGGGATCTTCTGCATATTTTAAAAGATTTGAGCTTTACTAACCTTCCGCTGTGTGCGTTTATTATTAGTCATCCAATAGAAGTACACTGCTAAGTATGATCGCGAATGGTCAGCGTCTCCTTGGTTTTATGAATTTTCTCTGGGAATGTCACTATCCAAGCACTCTAGGGTGAAAGGAGACTTGGTTTTGAGGACCAAGCACCGAAACTTACAACCACTATGTTTCGTATCCCCTAGTGTTGCTCGTCGTAATGCACCACAACGTTGATTTATGGATTGATATGCCATAGCTCAAACCAAAAGAGTGATTAGCATGACAAACAACGAAAAACGGACAAGTGAGGTTTTTTTTTTTGGCATTTACAATTTCTTGCATTTTCGTAAATAACATAAAACAAAAAAAATAGTCCTAAACTTGCTACAACAAAGGAAAAATAGTGCAACTGTAAAAAATCGTAAAATAAATGCCCACCTTGAAATCAAAACCCTTTTTGGATTTTCAATTGTGTTTTTCATTAACTAAGAACAAAAAAAGACAAATAAATAATTACATGCAAAAATAACTTAGCCCCTAATGCATGGTATGTCGTGGTATGCTCCTAGCGCTAAGCCGACTTTGGGGGAGTGGATTAGGTTTTGGTGAACTCGTGAGAGGTTCCCCGCTCTTTTTTTTACCACGAAAGGTGTTTCGCATCAAAAAATAACTTATTGTTTTCACTTATACACTTGTGATTTGATGCACACGCACGCACTATGTGTTTGATAGAATGATTGTCTGATTATCCTCATCATCCACAGTTGCGTAACAAGGGTTTGGGTCTTTGGTTGGGAACACCGTGAGAGATTGAGTGTTGAGGGATAAATTGATAACACGCAACACAAGAATTTCGATGGGTTCAAGGGTTCGTTGTGGTTAAAAAGTGGTTTCTCACTATTAGTTGATCAGTCTTCGTTAGAAAGACCCAATTGTGGTAGTTGTAGGTTTAATTTGCTACTCTAAACGATTCGTGTGTCACGCATACTGTCCATTTGTTTTAGAGCAGTGCTTACAGGGACTTCAAACTAGTAGACTTCATATTTACAACCCATGATTGCGTTGTGGGTCCTAGTATTTATTGGCACCCACTACCTATGCGATAGTCGGGATTATCAAGTCTACTTTTTATGTCCATGTAGCTTTAGTGTTTGTTTTATGCCTTACCACCTTTCATGTTTGGCTACATTGGGCTGTGTTGTAAAAACGGGATCTTCTGCATATTTTAAAAGATTTGAGCTTTACTAACCTTCCGCTGTGTGCGTTTATTATTAGTCATCCAATAGAAGTACACTGCTAAGTATGATCGCGAATGGTCAGCGTCTCCTTGGTTTTATGAATTTTCTCTGGGAATGTCACTATCCAAGCACTCTAGGGTGAAAGGAGACTTGGTTTTGAGGACCAAGCACCGAAACTTACAACCACTATGTTTCGTATCCCCTAGTGTTGCTCGTCGTAATGCACCACAACGTTGATTTATGGATTGATATGCCATAGCTCAAACCAAAAGAGTGATTAGCATGACAAACAACGAAAAACGGACAAGTGAGGTTTTTTTTTTTGGCATTTACAATTTCTTGCATTTTCGTAAATAACATAAAACAAAAAAAATAGTCCTAAACTTGCTACAACAAAGGAAAAATAGTGCAACTGTAAAAAATCGTAAAATAAATGCCCACCTTGAAATCAAAACCCTTTTTGGATTTTCAATTGTGTTTTTCATTAACTAAGAACAAAAAAAGACAAATAAATAATTACATGCAAAAATAACTTAGCCCCTAATGCATGGGTATGTCGTGGTGTGCTCCTAGCGCTAAGTCGACTTTGGGGGAGTGTATTAGGTTAGGTGAACTCGTGAGAGGTTCCCCGCTCTTTTTTTTACCACGAAAGGTGTTTCGCATCAAAAAATAACTTATTGTATTCACTTATACACTTGTGATTTGATGCACACGCACGCACTATGTGTTTGATAGAATGATTGTCTGAATATCCTCATCATCCATAGTTGCGTAACAAGGGTTTGGGTCTTTGGTTGGGAACACCGTGAG
>CAUOFW020000836.1:56307-80280 GCA_963454935.2 Ilex paraguariensis | reverse complement strand
GCATCAATAAAAACGGGATCTTCTGCGTATTTTAAAAGATTTGAGCTTTATAAACCTTCCGCTATGTGTTTGATAGAATGATTGTTTGAATAACTTCATCATCCATAGTTGCGTATCAAGGGTTTGGGTCTTTGGTTGGGAACACCGTGAGAGATTGNTGATTGTTTGAATATCTTCATCATCCATAGTTGCGTATCAAGGGTTTGGGTCTTTGGTTGGGAACACCGTGAGAGATTGAGTGTTGAGGGATAAATTGATACCACGCAACACAAGAATTTCGATGTGTTCAACNTATCTTCATCATCCATAGTTGCGTATCAAGGGTTTGGGTCTTTGGTTGGGAACACCGTGAGAGATTGTGTGTTGAGGGATAAATTGATAACACGCAACACAAGAATTTCGATGGGTTCAAGGGTTCGTTGTGGTTAAAAAGTGGTTTCTCACTATTAGTTGATCAGTCTTCGTTAGAAAGACCCAATTGTGGTAGTTGTAGGTTCAATTTGCTACTCTAAATGATTCGTGTGTCACGAATACCGTCCATTTCTTTTACAGCAGTGCTTACATGGACTTCAAAGTAGTAGACCTCATATTTACAACCCATGATTGCGTTGTGGGTCCTAGTATTTATTGGCACCCACTACCTATGCGATAGTCGGGATTATCAAGTCTACTTTTTATGTCCATGTAGCTTTAGTGTTTGTTTTATGCCTTACCACCTTTCATGTTTGGCTACATTGGGCTGTGTTGTAAAAACGGGATCTTCTGCATATTTTAAAAGATTTGAGCTTTACTAACCTTCCGCTGTGTGCGTTTATTATTAGTCATCCAATAGAAGTACACTGCTAAGTATGATCGCGAATGGTCAGCGTCTCCTTGGTTTTATGAATTTTCTCTGGGAATGTCACTATCCAAGCACTCTAGGGTGAAAGGAGACTTGGTTTTGAGGACCAAGCACCGAAACTTACAACCACTATGTTTCGTATCCCCTAGTGTTGCTCGTCGTAATGCACCACAACGTTGATTTATGGATTGATATGCCATAGCTCAAACCAAAAGAGTGATTAGCATGACAAACAACGAAAAACGGACAAGTGAGGTTTTTTTTTTTGGCATTTACAATTTCTTGCATTTTCGTAAATAACATAAAACAAAAAAAATAGTCCTAAACTTGCTACAACAAAGGAAAAATAGTGCAACTGTAAAAAATCGTAAAATAAATGCCCACCTTGAAATCAAAACCCTTTTTGGATTTTCAATTGTGTTTTTCATTAACTAAGAACAAAAAAAGACAAATAAATAATTACATGCAAAAATAACTTAGCCCCTAATGCATGGTATGTCGTGGTATGCTCCTAGCGCTAAGCCGACTTTGGGGGAGTGGATTAGGTTTTGGTGAACTCGTGAGAGGTTCCCCGCTCTTTTTTTTACCACGAAAGGTGTTTCGCATCAAAAAATAACTTATTGTTTTCACTTATACACTTGTGATTTGATGCACACGCACGCACTATGTGTTTGATAGAATGATTGTTTGAATATCTTCATCATCCATAGTTGCGTATCAAGGGTTTGGGTCTTTGGTTGGGAACACCGTGAGAGATTGTGTGTTGAGGGATAAATTGATAACACGCAACACAAGAATTTCGATGGGTTCAAGGGTTCGTTGTGGTTAAAAAGTGGTTTCTCACTATTAGTTGATCAGTCTTCGTTAGAAAGACCCAATTGTGGTAGTAGTAGGTTCAATTTGCTACTCTAAACGATTCGTGTGTCACGAATACTGTCCATTTCTTTTAGAGCAGTGCTTACATGGACTTCAAAGTAGTAGACCTCATATTTACAACCCATGATTGCGTTGTGGGTCCTAGTATTTATTGGCACCCACTACCTATGCGATAGTCGGGATTATCAAGTCTACTTTTTATGTCCATGTAGCTTTAGTGTTTGTTTTATGCCTTACCACCTTTCATGTTTGGCTACATTGGGCTGTGTTGTAAAAACGGGATCTTCTGCATATTTTAAAAGATTTGAGCTTTACTAACCTTCCGCTGTGTGCGTTTATTATTAGTCATCCAATAGAAGTACACTGCTAAGTATGATCGCGAATGGTCAGCGTCTCCTTGGTTTTATGAATTTTCTCTGGGAATGTCACTATCCAAGCACTCTAGGGTGAAAGGAGACTTGGTTTTGAGGACCAAGCACCGAAACTTACAACCACTATGTTTCGTATCCCCTAGTGTTGCTCGTCGTAATGCACCACAACGTTGATTTATGGATTGATATGCCATAGCTCAAACCAAAAGAGTGATTAGCATGACAAACAACGAAAAACGGACAAGTGAGGTTTTTTTTTTTGGCATTTACAATTTCTTGCATTTTCGTAAATAACATAAAACAAAAAAAATAGTCCTAAACTTGCTACAACAAAGGAAAAATAGTGCAACTGTAAAAAATCGTAAAATAAATGCCCACCTTGAAATCAAAACCCTTTTTGGATTTTCAATTGTGTTTTTCATTAACTAAGAACAAAAAAAGACAAATAAATAATTACATGCAAAAATAACTTAGCCCCTAATGCATGGTATGTCGTGGTATGCTCCTAGCGCTAAGCCGACTTTGGGGGAGTGGATTAGGTTTTGGTGAACTCGTGAGAGGTTCCCCGCTCTTTTTTTTACCACGAAAGGTGTTTCGCATCAAAAAATAACTTATTGTTTTCACTTATACACTTGTGATTTGATGCACACGCACGCACTATGTGTTTGATAGAATGATTGTTTGAATATCTTCTTCATCCATAGTTGCGTATCAAAAGTTTGGGTGTTTGATTGGGAACACCGTGAGAGATTGGGTGTTGAGGGATAAATTGATAACACGCAACACAAGAATTTCGATGGGTTCAAGGGTTCGTTGTGGTTAAAAAGTGGTTTCTCACTATTAGTTGATCAGTCTTCGTTAGAAAGACCCAATTGTGGTAGTAGTAGGTTCAATTTGCTACTCTAAACGATTCGTGTGTCACGAATACTGTCCATTTCTTTTAGAGCAGTGCTTACATGGACTTCAAAGTAGTAGACCTCATATT
The DNA here is from genome assembly GCA_963454935.2 of Ilex paraguariensis. Classification (NCBI taxonomy): domain Eukaryota; kingdom Viridiplantae; phylum Streptophyta; class Magnoliopsida; order Aquifoliales; family Aquifoliaceae; genus Ilex; species Ilex paraguariensis. Next base: position 77,207 of record CAUOFW020000836.1, on the reverse strand, counting down.
TACAACCCATGATTGCGTTGTGGGTCCTAGTATTTATTGGCACCCACTACCTATGCGATAGTCGGGATTATCAAGTCTACTTTTTATGTCCATGTAGCTTTAGTGTTTGTTTTATGCCTTACCACCTTTCATGTTTGGCTACATTGGGCTGTGTTGTAAAAACGGGATCTTCTGCATATTTTAAAAGATTTGAGCTTTACTAACCTTCCGCTGTGTGCGTTTATTATTAGTCATCCAATAGAAGTACACTGCTAAGTATGATCGCGAATGGTCAGCGTCTCCTTGGTTTTATGAATTTTCTCTGGGAATGTCACTATCCAAGCACTCTAGGGTGAAAGGAGACTTGGTTTTGAGGACCAAGCACCGAAACTTACAACCGGTATGTTTCGTATCCCCTAGAATTGCTCGTCGTAATGCACCACAACGTTGATTTATGGATTGATATGCCATAGCTCNGAAAGGAGACTTGGTTTTGCGGACCAAGCACCGAAACTTACAACCACTATGTTTCGCATACCCTAGTGTTGCTAGTCGTAATGCACCACAACGTTGATTTATGGATTGATATGCCATAGCTCAAACCAAAAGAGTGATTAGCATGACAAACAACGAAAAACGGACAAGTGAGGTTTTTTTTTTTGGCATTTACAATTTCTTGCATTTTCGTAAATAACATAAAACAAAAAAAATAGTCCTAAACTTGCTACAACAAAGGAAAAATAGTGCAACTGTAAAAAATCGTAAAATAAATGCCCACCTTGAAATCAAAACTCTTTTTGGATTTTCAATTGTGTTTTTCATTAAGTAAGAACGAAAAAAAAGTAATAAATAATTACGTGCAAAAATAACTTAGCCCCTAATGCATGGTATGTCGTGGTATGCTCCTAGCGCTAAGCCGACTTTGGGGGAGTGGATTAGGTTTTGGTGAACTCGTGAGAGGTTCCCCGCTCTTTTTTTTTCCATGAAAGGTGTTTCGCATCAAAAAATAACTNCTTTGGGGGAGTGGATTAGGTTTTGGTGAACTCGTGAGAGGTTCCCCGCTCTTTTTTTTACCAGGAAAGGTGTTTCGCATCAAAAAATAACTTATTGTATTCACTTATACACTTGTGATTTGACGCACACGCGCGCACTATGTGTTTGATAGAATGATTGTTTGAATATCTTCATCATCCATAGTTGCGTATCAAGGGTTTGGGTCTTTGGTTGGGAACACCGTGAGGGATTGTGTGTTGGGGGATAAATTGAAAACACGCAACACAAGAATTTTGATGGGTTCAAGGGTTCGTTGTGGTTAAAAAGTGGTTTCTCACTATTAGTTGATCAGTCTTCGTTAGAAAGACCCAATTGTGGTAGTAGTAGGTTCAATTTGCTACTCTAAACGATTCGTGTGTCACGAATACTGTCCATTTCTTTTAGAGCAGTGCTTACATGGACTTCAAAGTAGTAGACTTCATATTTACAACCCATGATTGCGTTGTGGGTCCTAGTATTTATTGGCACCCACTACCTATGCGATAGTCGGGATTATCAAGTCTACTTTTTATGTCCATGTAGCTTTAGTGTTTGTTTTATGCCTTACCACCTTTCATGTTTGGCTACATTGGGCTGTGTTGTAAAAACGGGATCTTCTGCATATTTTAAAAGATTTGAGCTTTACTAACCTTCCGCTGTGTGCGTTTATTATTAGTCATCCAATAGAAGTACACTGCTAAGTATGATCGCGAATGGTCAGCGTCTCCTTGGTTTTATGAATTTTCTCTGGGAATGTCACTATCCAAGCACTCTAGGGTGAAAGGAGACTTGGTTTTGAGGACCAAGCACCGAAACTTACAACCACTATGTTTCGTATCCCCTAGTGTTGCTCGTCGTAATGCACCACAACGTTGATTTATGGATTGATATGCCATAGCTCAAACCAAAAGAGTGATTAGCATGACAAACAACGAAAAACGGACAAGTGAGGTTTTTTTTTTTGGCATTTACAATTTCTTGCATTTTCGTAAATAACATAAAACAAAAAAAATAGTCCTAAACTTGCTACAACAAAGGAAAAATAGTGCAACTGTAAAAAATCGTAAAATAAATGCCCACCTTGAAATCAAAACCCTTTTTGGATTTTCAATTGTGTTTTTCATTAACTAAGAACAAAAAAAGACAAATAAATAATTACATGCAAAAATAACTTAGCCCCTAATGCATGGTATGTCGTGGTATGCTCCTAGCGCTAAGCCGACTTTGGGGGAGTGGATTAGGTTTTGGTGAACTCGTGAGAGGTTCCCCGCTCTTTTTTTTACCACGAAAGGTGTTTCGCATCAAAAAATAACTTATTGTATTCACTTATACACTTGTGATTTGATGCACACGCGCGCACTATGTGTTTGATAGAATGATTGTTTGAATATCTTCATCATCCATAGTTGCGTATCAAGGGTTTGGGTCTTTGGTTGGGAACACCGTGAGAGATTGTGTGTTGAGGGATAAATTGATAACACGCAACACAAGAATTTCGATGGGTTCAAGGGTTCGTTGTGGTTAAAAAGTGGTTTCTCACTATTAGTTGATCAGTCTTCGTTAGAAAGACCCAATTGTGGTAGTAGTAGGTTCAATTTGCTACTCTAAACGATTCGTGTGTCACGAATACTGTCCATTTCTTTTAGAGCAGTGCTTACATGGACTTCAAAGTAGTAGACGTCATATTTACAACCCATGATTGCGTTGTGGGTCCTAGTATTTATTGGCACCCACTACCTATGCGATAGTCGGGATTATCAAGTCTACTTTTTATGTCCATGTAGCTTTAGTGTTTGTTTTATGCCTTACCACCTTTCATGTTTGGCTACATTGGGCTGTGTTGTAAAAACGGGATCTTCTGCATATTTTAAAAGATTTGAGCTTTACTAACCTTCCGCTGTGTGCGTTTATTATTAGTCATCCAATAGAAGTACACTGCTAAGTATGATCGCGAATGGTCAGCGTCTCCTTGGTTTTATGAATTTTCTCTGGGAATGTCACTATCCAAGCACTCTAGGGTGAAAGGAGACTTGGTTTTGAGGACCAAGCACCGAAACTTACAACCACTATGTTTCGTATCCCCTAGTGTTGCTCGTCGTAATGCACCACAACGTTGATTTATGGATTGATATGCCATAGCTCAAACCAAAAGAGTGATTAGCATGACAAACAACGAAAAACGGACAAGTGAGGTTTTTTTTTTTGGCATTTACAATTTCTTGCATTTTCGTAAATAACATAAAACAAAAAAAATAGTCCTAAACTTGCTACAACAAAGGAAAAATAGTGCAACTGTAAAAAATCGTAAAATAAATGCCCACCTTGAAATCAAAACCCTTTTTGGATTTTCAATTGTGTTTTTCATTAACTAAGAACAAAAAAAGACAAATAAATAATTACATGCAAAAATAACTTAGCCCCTAATGCATGGTATGTCGTGGTATGCTCCAAGCGCCAAACAGACTTTGGGGGAGTGGATTAGGTTTTGGTGAACTCGTGAGAGGTTCCCCGCTCTTNTTCAATTGTGTTTTTCATTAACTAAGAACAAAAAAAGACAAATAAATAATTACATGAAAAATTAACTTAGCCCCTAATGCATGGTATGTCGTGGTATGCTCCTAGCGCTAAGCCGACTTTGGGGGAGTGGATTAGGTTTTGGTGAACTCGTGAGAGGTTCCCCGCTCTTTTTTTTACCACGAAAGGTGTTTCGCATCAAAAAATAACTTATTGTATTCACTTATACACTTGTGATTTGATGCACACGCGTGCACTATGTGTTTCATACAATGATTGTTTGAATATCTTCATCATCCATAGTTGCGTATCAAGGGTTCGGGTCTTTGGTTAGGAACACCGTGAGAGATTGAGTGTTGAGGGTTAAATTGATAACACGCAACACAAGAATTTCGATGGGTTCAAGGGTTCGTTGTGGTTAAAAAGTGGTTTCTCACTATTAGTTGATCAGTCTTCGTTAGAAAGACCCAATTGTGGTAGTAGTAGGTTCAATTTGCTACTCTAAACGATTCGTGTGTCACGAATACTGTCCATTTCTTTTAGAGCAGTGCTTACATGGACTTCAAAGTAGTAGACCTCATATTTACAACCCATGATTGCGTTGTGGGTCCTAGTATTTATTGGCACCCACTACCTATGCGATAGTCGGGATTATCAAGTCTACTTTTTATGTCCATGTAGCTTTAGTGTTTGTTTTATGCCTTACCACCTTTCATGTTTGGCTACATTGGGCTGTGTTGTAAAAACGGGATCTTCTGCATATTTTAAGAGAATTGAGCTTTACTAACCTTCCGCTGTGTGCGTTTATTATTAGTCATCCAATAGAAGTACACTGCTAAGTATGATCGCGAATGGTCAGCGTCTCCTTGGTTTTATGAATTTTCTCTGGGAATGTCACTATCCAAGCACTCTAGGGTGAAAGGAGACTTGGTTTTGAGGACCAAGCACCGAAACTTACAACCACTATGTTTCGTATCCCCTAGTGTTGCTCGTCGTAATGCACCACAACGTTGATTTATGGATTGATATGCCATAGCTCAAACCAAAAGAGTGATTAGCATGACAAACAACGAAAAACGGACAAGTGAGGTTTTTTTTTTTGGCATTTACAATTTCTTGCATTTTCGTAAATAACATAAAACAAAAAAAATAGTCCTAAACTTGCTACAACAAAGGAAAAATAGTGCAACTGTAAAAAATCGTAAAATAAATGCCCACCTTGAAATCAAAACCCTTTTTGGATTTTCAATTGTGTTTTTCATTAACTAAGAACAAAAAAAGACAAATAAATAATTACATGCAAAAATAACTTAGCCCCTAATGCATGGTATGTCGTGGTATGCTCCTAGCGCTAAGCCGACTTTGGGGGAGTGGATTAGGTTTTGGTGAACTCGTGAGAGGTTCCCCGCTCTTTTTTTTACCACGAAAGGTGTTTCGCATCAAAAAATAACTTATTGTATTCACTTATACACTTGTGATTTGATGCACACGCACGCACTATGTGTTTGATAGAATGATTGTTTGAATATCTTCATCATCCATAGTTGCGTATCAAGGGTTTGGGTCTTTGGTTGGGAACACCGTGAGAGATTGAGTGTTGAGGGATAAATTGATAACACGCAACACAAGAATTTCGATGGGTTCAAGGGTTCGTTGTGGTTAAAAAGTGGTTTCTCACTATTAGTTGATCAGTCTTCGTTAGAAAGACCCAATTGTGGTAGTAGTAGGTTCAATTTGCTACTCTAAACGATTCGTGTGTCACGAATACTGTCCATTTCTTTTAGAGCAGTGCTTACATGGACTTCAAAGTAGTAGACCTCATATTTACAACCCATGATTGCGTTGTGGGTCCTAGTATTTATTGGCACCCACTACCTATGCGATAGTCGGGATTATCAAGTCTACTTTTTATGTCCATGTAGCTTTAGTGTTTGTTTTATGCCTTACCACCTTTCATGTTTGGCTACATTGGGCTGTGTTGTAAAAACGGGATCTTCTGCATATTTTAAAAGATTTGAGCTTTACTAACCTTCCGCTGTGTGCGTTTATTATTAGTCATCCAATAGAAGTACACTGCTAAGTATGATCGCGAATGGTCAGCGTCTCCTTGGTTTTATGAATTTTCTCTGGGAATGTCACTATCCAAGCACTCTAGGGTGAAAGGAGACTTGGTTTTGAGGACCAAGCACCGAAACTTACAACCACTATGTTTCGTATCCCCTAGTATTGCTCGTCGTAATGCACCACAACGTTGATTTATGGATTGATATGCCATAGCTCAAACCAAAAGAGTGATTAGCATGACAAACAACGAAAAACGGACAAGTGAGGTTTTTTTTTTTGGCATTTACAATTTCTTGCATTTTCGTAAATAACATAAAACAAAAAAAATAGTCCTAAACTTGCTACAACAAAGGAAAAATAGTGCAACTGTAAAAAATCGTAAAATAAATGCCCACCTTGAAATCAAAACTCTTTTTGGATTTTCAATTGTGTTTTTCATTAACTAAGAACAAAAAAAGACAAATAAATAATTACATGCAAAAATAACTTAGCCCCTAATGCATGGTATGTCGTGGTATGCTCCTAGCGCTAAGCCGACTTTGGGGGAGTGGATTAGGTTTTGGTGAACTCGTGAGAGGTTCCCCGCTCTTTTTTTTACCACGAAAGGTGTTTCGCATCAAAAAATAACTTATTGTATTCACTTATACACTTGTGATTTGATGCACACGCACGCACTATGTGTTTGATAGAATGATTGTTTGAATATCTTCATCATCCATAGTTGCGTATCAAGGGTTTGGGTCTTTGGTTGGGAACACCGTGAGAGATTGAGTGTTGAGGGATAAATTGATAACACGCAACACAAGAATTTCGATGGGTTCAAGGGTTCGTTGTGGTTAAAAAGTGGTTTCTCACTATTAGTTGATCAGTCTTCGTTAGAAAGACCCAATTGTGGTAGTAGTAGGTTCAATTTGCTACTCTAAACGATTCGTGTGTCACGAATACTGTCCATTTCTTTTAGAGCAGTGCTTACATGGACTTCAAAGTAGTAGACTTCATATTTACAACCCATGATTGCGTTGTGGGTCCTAGTATTTATTGGCACCCACTACCTATGCGATAGTCGGGATTATCAAGTCTACTTTTTATGTCCATGTAGCTTTAGTGTTTGTTTTATGCCTTACCACCTTTCATGTTTGGCTACATTGGGCTGTGTTGTAAAAACGGGATCTTCTGCATATTTTAAAAGATTTGAGCTTTACTAACCTTCCGCTGTGTGCGTTTATTATTAGTCATCCAATAGAAGTACACTGCTAAGTATGATCGCGAATGGTCAGCGTCTCCTTGGTTTTATGAATTTTCTCTGGGAATGTCACTATCCAAGCACTCTAGGGTGAAAGGAGACTTGGTTTTGAGGACCAAGCACCGAAACTTACAACCACTATGTTTCGTATCCCCTAGTATTGCTCGTCGTAATGCACCACAACGTTGATTTATGGATTGATATGCCATAGCTCAAACCAAAAGAGTGATTAGCATGACAAACAACGAAAAACGGACAAGTGAGGTTTTTTTTTTTGGCATTTACAATTTCTTGCATTTTCGTAAATAACATAAAACAAAAAAAATAGTCCTAAACTTGCTACAACAAAGGAAAAATAGTGCAACTGTAAAAAATCGTAAAATAAATGCCCACCTTGAAATCAAAACTCTTTTTGGATTTTCAATTGTGTTTTTCATTAACTAAGAACAAAAAAAGACAAATAAATAATTACATGCAAAAATAACTTAGCCCCTAATGCATGGTATGTCGTGGTATGCTCCTAGCGCTAAGCCGACTTTGGGGGAGTGGATTAGGTTTTGGTGAACTCGTGAGAGGTTCCCCGCTCTTTTTTTTACCACGAAAGGTGTTTCGCATCAAAAAATAACTTATTGTATTCACTTATACACTTGTGATTTGATGCACACGCACGCACTATGTGTTTGATAGAATGATTGTTTGAATATCTTCATCATCCATAGTTGCGTATCAAGGGTTTGGGTCTTTGGTTGGGAACACCGTGAGAGATTGAGTGTTGAGGGATAAATTGATAACACGCAACACAAGAATTTCGATGGGTTCAAGGGTTCGTTGTGGTTAAAAAGTGGTTTCTCACTATTAGTTGATCAGTCTTCGTTAGAAAGACCCAATTGTGGTAGTAGTAGGTTCAATTTGCTACTCTAAACGATTCGTGTGTCACGAATACTGTCCATTTCTTTTAGAGCAGTGCTTACATGGACTTCAAAGTAGTAGACTTCATATTTACAACCCATGATTGCGTTGTGGGTCCTAGTATTTATTGGCACCCACTACCTATGCGATAGTCGGGATTATCAAGTCTACTTTTTATGTCCATGTAGCTTTAGTGTTTGTTTTATGCCTTACCACCTTTCATGTTTGGCTACATTGGGCTGTGTTGTAAAAACGGGATCTTCTGCATATTTTAAAAGATTTGAGCTTTACTAACCTTCCGCTGTGTGCGTTTATTATTAGTCATCCAATAGAAGTACACTGCTAAGTATGATCGCGAATGGTCAGCGTCTCCTTGGTTTTATGAATTTTCTCTGGGAATGTCACTATCCAAGCACTCTAGGGTGAAAGGAGACTTGGTTTTGAGGACCAAGCACCGAAACTTACAACCACTATGTTTCGTATCCCCTAGTATTGCTCGTCGTAATGCACCACAACGTTGATTTATGGATTGATATGCCATAGCTCAAACCAAAAGAGTGATTAGCATGACAAACAACGAAAAACGGACAAGTGAGGTTTTTTTTTTTGGCATTTACAATTTCTTGCATTTTCGTAAATAACATAAAACAAAAAAAATAGTCCTAAACTTGCTACAACAAAGGAAAAATAGTGCAACTGTAAAAAATCGTAAAATAAATGCCCACCTTGAAATCAAAACTCTTTTTGGATTTTCAATTGTGTTTTTCATTAACTAAGAACAAAAAAAGACAAATAAATAATTACATGCAAAAATAACTTAGCCCCTAATGCATGGTATGTCGTGGTATGCTCCTAGCGCTAAGCCGACTTTGGGGGAGTGGATTAGGTTTTGGTGAACTCGTGAGAGGTTCCCCGCTCTTTTTTTTACCACGAAAGGTGTTTCGCATCAAAAAATAACTTATTGTATTCACTTATACACTTGTGATTTGATGCACACGCACGCACTATGTGTTTGATAGAATGATTGTTTGAATATCTTCATCATCCATAGTTGCGTATCAAGGGTTTGGGTCTTTGGTTGGGAACACCGTGAGAGATTGAGTGTTGAGGGATAAATTGATAACACGCAACACAAGAATTTCGATGGGTTCAAGGGTTCGTTGTGGTTAAAAAGTGGTTTCTCACTATTAGTTGATCAGTCTTCGTTAGAAAGACCCAATTGTGGTAGTAGTAGGTTCAATTTGCTACTCTAAACGATTCGTGTGTCACGAATACTGTCCATTTCTTTTAGAGCAGTGCTTACATGGACTTCAAAGTAGTAGACTTCATATTTACAACCCATGATTGCGTTGTGGGTCCTAGTATTTATTGGCACCCACTACCTATGCGATAGTCGGGATTATCAAGTCTACTTTTTATGTCCATGTAGCTTTAGTGTTTGTTTTATGCCTTACCACCTTTCATGTTTGGCTACATTGGGCTGTGTTGTAAAAACGGGATCTTCTGCATATTTTAAAAGATTTGAGCTTTACTAACCTTCCGCTGTGTGCGTTTATTATTAGTCATCCAATAGAAGTACACTGCTAAGTATGATCGCGAATGGTCAGCGTCTCCTTGGTTTTATGAATTTTCTCTGGGAATGTCACTATCCAAGCACTCTAGGGTGAAAGGAGACTTGGTTTTGAGGACCAAGCACCGAAACTTACAACCACTATGTTTCGTATCCCCTAGTATTGCTCGTCGTAATGCACCACAACGTTGATTTATGGATTGATATGCCATAGCTCAAACCAAAAGAGTGATTAGCATGACAAACAACGAAAAACGGACAAGTGAGGTTTTTTTTTTTGGCATTTACAATTTCTTGCATTTTCGTAAATAACATAAAACAAAAAAAATAGTCCTAAACTTGCTACAACAAAGGAAAAATAGTGCAACTGTAAAAAATCGTAAAATAAATGCCCACCTTGAAATCAAAACTCTTTTTGGATTTTCAATTGTGTTTTTCATTAACTAAGAACAAAAAAAGACAAATAAATAATTACATGCAAAAATAACTTAGCCCCTAATGCATGGTATGTCGTGGTATGCTCCTAGCGCTAAGCCGACTTTGGGGGAGTGGATTAGGTTTTGGTGAACTCGTGAGAGGTTCCCCGCTCTTTTTTTTACCACGAAAGGTGTTTCGCATCAAAAAATAACTTATTGTATTCACTTATACACTTGTGATTTGATGCACACGCACGCACTATGTGTTTGATAGAATGATTGTTTGAATATCTTCATCATCCATAGTTGCGTATCAAGGGTTTGGGTCTTTGGTTGGGAACACCGTGAGAGATTGAGTGTTGAGGGATAAATTGATAACACGCAACACAAGAATTTCGATGGGTTCAAGGGTTCGTTGTGGTTAAAAAGTGGTTTCTCACTATTAGTTGATCAGTCTTCGTTAGAAAGACCCAATTGTGGTAGTAGTAGGTTCAATTTGCTACTCTAAACGATTCGTGTGTCACGAATACTGTCCATTTCTTTTAGAGCAGTGCTTACATGGACTTCAAAGTAGTAGACTTCATATTTACAACCCATGATTGCGTTGTGGGTCCTAGTATTTATTGGCACCCACTACCTATGCGATAGTCGGGATTATCAAGTCTACTTTTTATGTCCATGTAGCTTTAGTGTTTGTTTTATGCCTTACCACCTTTCATGTTTGGCTACATTGGGCTGTGTTGTAAAAACGGGATCTTCTGCATATTTTAAAAGATTTGAGCTTTACTAACCTTCCGCTGTGTGCGTTTATTATTAGTCATCCAATAGAAGTACACTGCTAAGTATGATCGCGAATGGTCAGCGTCTCCTTGGTTTTATGAATTTTCTCTGGGAATGTCACTATCCAAGCACTCTAGGGTGAAAGGAGACTTGGTTTTGAGGACCAAGCACCGAAACTTACAACCACTATGTTTCGTATCCCCTAGTGTTGCTCGTCGTAATGCACCACAACGTTGATTTATGGATTGATATGCCATAGCTCAAACCAAAAGAGTGATTAGCATGACAAACAACGAAAAACGGACAAGTGAGGTTTTTTTTTTTGGCATTTACAATTTCTTGCATTTTCGTAAATAACATAAAACAAAAAAAATAGTCCTAAACTTGCTACAACAAAGGAAAAATAGTGCAACTGTAAAAAATCGTAAAATAAATGCCCACCTTGAAATCAAAACTCTTTTTGGATTTTCAATTGTGTTTTTCATTAACTAAGAACAAAAAAAGACAAATAAATAATTACATGCAAAAATAACTTAGCCCCTAATGCATGGTATGTCGTGGTATGCTCCTAGCGCTAAGCCGACTTTGGGGGAGTGGATTAGGTTTTGGTGAACTCGTGAGAGGTTCCCCGCTCTTTTTTTTACCACGAAAGGTGTTTCGCATCAAAAAATAACTTATTGTACTCACTTATACACTTGTGATTTGATGCACACGCGCGCAATATGTGTTTGATAAAATGATTGTATGAATATCTTCATCATCCATAGTTGCGTATCAAGGGTTTGGGTCTTTGGTTGGGAACACCGTGAGAGATTGTGTGTTGAGGGATAAATTGATAACACGCAACACAAGAATTTCGATGGGTTCAAGGGTTCGTTGTGGTTAAAAAGTGGTTTCTCACTATTAGTTGATCAGTCTTCGTTAGAAAGACCCAATTGTGGTAGTAGTAGGTTCAATTTGCTACTCTAAACGATTCGTGTGTCACGAATACTGTCCATTTCTTTTAGAGCAGTGCTTACATGGACTTCAAAGTAGTAGACCTCATATTTACAACCCATGATTGCGTTGTGGGTCCTAGTATTTATTGGCACCCACTACCTATGCGATAGTCGGGATTATCAAGTCTACTTTTTATGTCCATGTAGCTTTAGTGTTTGTTTTATGCCTTACCACCTTTCATGTTTGGCTACATTGGGCTGTGTTGTAAAAACGGGATCTTCTGCATATTTTAAAAGATTTGAGCTTTACTAACCTTCCGCTGTGTGCGTTTATTATTAGTCATCCAATAGAAGTACACTGCTAAGTATGATCGCGAATGGTCAGCGTCTCCTTGGTTTTATGAATTTTCTCTGGGAATGTCACTATCCAAGCACTCTAGGGTGAAAGGAGACTTGGTTTTGAGGACCAAGCACCGAAACTTACAACCACTATGTTTCGTATCCCCTAGTGTTGCTCGTCGTAATGCACCACAACGTTGATTTATGGATTGATATGCCATAGCTCAAACCAAAAGAGTGATTAGCATGACAAACAACGAAAAACGGACAAGTGAGGTTTTTTTTTTTGGCATTTACAATTTCTTGCATTTTCGTAAATAACATAAAACAAAAAAAATAGTCCTAAACTTGCTACAACAAAGGAAAAATAGTGCAACTGTAAAAAATCGTAAAATAAATGCCCACCTTGAAATCAAAACCCTTTTTGGATTTTCAATTGTGTTTTTCATTAACTAAGAACAAAAAAAGACAAATAAATAATTACATGCAAAAATAACTTAGCCCCTAATGCATGGTATGTCGTGGTATGCTCCTAGCGCTAAGCCGACTTTGGGGGAGTGGATTAGGTTTTGGTGAACTCGTGAGAGGTTCCCCGCTCTTTTTTTTACCACGAAAGGTGTTTCGCATCAAAAAATAACTTATTGTTTTCACTTATACACTTGTGATTTGATGCACACGCACGCACTATGTGTTTGATAGAATGATTGTTTGAATATCTTCATCATCCATAGTTGCGTATCAAGGGTTTGGGTCTTTGGTTGGGAACACCGTGAGAGATTGTGTGTTGAGGGATAAATTGATAACACGCAACACAAGAATTTCGATGGGTTCAAGGGTTCGTTGTGGTTAAAAAGTGGTTTCTCACTATTAGTTGATCAGTCTTCGTTAGAAAGACCCAATTGTGGTAGTAGTAGGTTCAATTTGCTACTCTAAACGATTCGTGTGTCACGAATACTGTCCATTTCTTTTAGAGCAGTGCTTACATGGACTTCAAAGTAGTAGACCTCATATTTACAACCCATGATTGCGTTGTGGGTCCTAGTATTTATTGGCACCCACTACCTATGCGATAGTCGGGATTATCAAGTCTACTTTTTATGTCCATGTAGCTTTAGTGTTTGTTTTATGCCTTACCACCTTTCATGTTTGGCTACATTGGGCTGTGTTGTAAAAACGGGATCTTCTGCATATTTTAAAAGATTTGAGCTTTACTAACCTTCCGCTGTGTGCGTTTATTATTAGTCATCCAATAGAAGTACACTGCTAAGTATGATCGCGAATGGTCAGCGTCTCCTTGGTTTTATGAATTTTCTCTGGGAATGTCACTATCCAAGCACTCTAGGGTGAAAGGAGACTTGGTTTTGAGGACCAAGCACCGAAACTTACAACCACTATGTTTCGTATCCCCTAGTGTTGCTCGTCGTAATGCACCACAACGTTGATTTATGGATTGATATGCCATAGCTCAAACCAAAAGAGTGATTAGCATGACAAACAACGAAAAACGGACAAGTGGGGTTTTTTTTTTTTGGCATTTACAATTTCTTGCATTTTCGTAAATAACATAAAACAAAAAAAATAGTCCTAAACTTGCTACAACAAAGGAAAAATAGTGCAACTGTAAAAAATCGTAAAATAAATGCCCACCTTGAAATCAAAACTCTTTTTGGATTTTCAATTGTGTTTTTCATTAATTAAGAACAAAAAAACACAAATAAATAATTACATGCAAAAATAACTTAGCCCGTAATGCATGGGTATGTCGTGGTGAGCACCTAGCGCTAAGCTGACTTTGGGGGAGTGGATTAGGCTTTGGTGAACTCGTGAGATGTTCCCCGCTCTTTTTTTTTTTGCCACGAAAGGTGGTTCGCATCAAAAAATAACTTACTGTTTTCACTTATACACTTGTGATTTGATGCACANTTGCGCTAAGCCGACTTTGCGGGAGTGGATTAGGTTTTGGTGAACTCGTGAGATGTTCCCCGCTCTTTTTTTTTTCACGAAAGGTGTTTCGCATCAAAAAATAACTTATTGTTTTCACTTATACACTTGTGATTTGATGCACACGCACGCACTATGTGTTTGATAGAATGATTGTTTGAATATCTTCATCATCCATAGTTGCGTATCAAGGGTTTGGGTCTTTGGTTGGGAACACCGTGAGAGATTGAGTGTTGAGGGATAAATTGATAACACGCAACACAAGAATTTCGATGGGTCAAGGTGTTCGTTGTGGTTAAAAAGCGGTTTCTCACTATTAGTTGATCAGTCTTCGTTAGAAAGACCCAATTGTGGTAGTAGTAGGTTCAATTTGCTACTCTAAACGATTCGTGTGTCACGAATACTGGCCATTTGTTTTAGAGCAGTGCTTACATGGACTTCAAAGTGGTAGACTTCATATTTACAACCCATGATTGCGTTGTGGGTGCTAGTATTTATTGGCACCCACTACCTATGCGATAGTCGGGATTATCAAGTCTACTTTTTATGTCCATGTAGCTTTAGTGTTTGTTTTATGCCTTACCACCTTTCATGTTTGGCTACATTGGGCTGTGTTGTAAAAACGGGATCTTCTGCATATTTTAAAAGATTTGAGCTTTACTAACCTTCCGCTGTGTGCGTTTATTATTAGTCATCCAATAGAAGTACACTGCTAAGTATGATCGCGAATGGTCAGCGTCTCCTTGGTTTTATGAATTTTCTCTGGGAATGTCACTATCCAAGCACTCTAGGGTGAAAGGAGACTTGGTTTTGAGGACCAAGCACCGAAACTTACAACCACTATGTTTCGTATCCCCTAGTGTTGCTCGTCGTAATGCACCACAACGTTGATTTATGGATTGATATGCCATAGCTCAAACCAAAAGAGTGATTAGCATGACAAACAACGAAAAACGGACAAGTGAGGTTTTTTTTTTTGGCATTTACAATTTCTTGCATTTTCGTAAATAACATAAAACAAAAAAAATAGTCCTAAACTTGCTACAACAAAGGAAAAATAGTGCAACTGTAAAAAATCGTAAAATAAATGCCCACCTTGAAATCAAAACTCTTTTTGGATTTTCAATTGTGTTTTTCATTAACTAAGAACAAAAAAAGACAAATAAATAATTACATGCAAAAATAACTTAGCCCCTAATGCATGGTATGTCGTGGTATGCTCCTAGCGCTAAGCCGACTTTGGGGGAGTGGATTAGGTTTTGGTGAACTCGTGAGAGGTTCCCCGCTCTTTTTTTTACCACGAAAGGTGTTTCGCATCAAAAAATAACTTATTGTATTCACTTATACACTTGTGATTTGATGCACACGCACGCACTATGTGTTTGATAGAATGATTGTTTGAATATCTTCATCATCCATAGTTGCGTATCAAGGGTTTGGGTCTTTGGTTGGGAACACCGTGAGAGATTGAGTGTTGAGGGATAAATTGATAACACGCAACACAAGAATTTCGATGGGTTCAAGGGTTCGTTGTGGTTAAAAAGTGGTTTCTCACTATTAGTTGATCAGTCTTCGTTAGAAAGACCCAATTGTGGTAGTAGTAGGTTCAATTTGCTACTCTAAACGATTCGTGTGTCACGAATACTGTCCATTTCTTTTAGAGCAGTGCTTACATGGACTTCAAAGTAGTAGACTTCATATTTACAACCCATGATTGCGTTGTGGGTCCTAGTATTTATTGGCACCCACTACCTATGCGATAGTCGGGATTATCAAGTCTACTTTTTATGTCCATGTAGCTTTAGTGTTTGTTTTATGCCTTACCACCTTTCATGTTTGGCTACATTGGGCTGTGTTGTAAAAACGGGATCTTCTGCATATTTTAAAAGATTTGAGCTTTACTAACCTTCCGCTGTGTGCGTTTATTATTAGTCATCCAATAGAAGTACACTGCTAAGTATGATCGCGAATGGTCAGCGTCTCCTTGGTTTTATGAATTTTCTCTGGGAATGTCACTATCCAAGCACTCTAGGGTGAAAGGAGACTTGGTTTTGAGGACCAAGCACCGAAACTTACAACCACTATGTTTCGTATCCCCTAGTATTGCTCGTCGTAATGCACCACAACGTTGATTTATGGATTGATATGCCATAGCTCAAACCAAAAGAGTGATTAGCATGACAAACAACGAAAAACGGACAAGTGAGGTTTTTTTTTTTGGCATTTACAATTTCTTGCATTTTCGTAAATAACATAAAACAAAAAAAATAGTCCTAAACTTGCTACAACAAAGGAAAAATAGTGCAACTGTAAAAAATCGTAAAATAAATGCCCACCTTGAAATCAAAACTCTTTTTGGATTTTCAATTGTGTTTTTCATTAATTAAGAACAAAAAAAGACAAATAAATAATTACATATAATAATAACTTAGCCCCAAATGCGTGGTATGTCGTGGTATGCTCCAAGCGCTAAGCCGAATTTGGGGGAGTGGATTAGGTTTTGGTGAACCCGTGAGAGGTTCCCCGCTCTTTTTTTTACCACGAAAGGTGTTTCGCATCAAAAAATAACTTATTGTTTTCACTTATACACTTGTGATTTGATGCACACGCACGCACTATGTGTTTGATAGAATGATTGTTTGAATATCTTCATCATCCATAGTTGCGTATCAAGGGTTTGGGTCTTTGGTTGGGAACACCGTGAGGGATTGGGTGTTGAGGGATAAATTGATAACACGCAACACAAGAATTTCGATGGGTTCAAGGGTTCGTTGTGGTTAAAAAGTAGTTTCTCACTATTAGTTGATCAGTCTTCATTAGAAAGACCCAATTGTGGTAGTAGTAGGTTTAACTTGCTACTCTAAACGATTCGTGTGTCACGAATACTGTCCATTTGTTTTAGAGCAGTGCTTACATGGACTTCAAAGTAGTAGACTTCATATTTACAACCCATGATTGCGTTGTGGGTCCTAGTATTTATTGGCACCCACTACCTATGCGATAGTCGGGATTATCAAGTCTACTTTTTATGTCCATGTAGCTTTAGTGTTTGTTTTATGCCTTACCACCTTTCATGTTTGGCTACATTGGGCTGTGTTGTAAAAACGGGATCTTCTGCATATTTTAAAAGATTTGAGCTTTACTAACCTTCCGCTGTGTGCGTTTATTATTAGTCATCCAATAGAAGTACACTGCTAAGTATGATCGCGAATGGTCAGCGTCTCCTTGGTTTTATGAATTTTCTCTGGGAATGTCACTATCCAAGCACTCTAGGGTGAAAGGAGACTTGGTTTTGAGGACCAAGCACCGAAACTTACAACCACTATGTTTCGTATCCCCTAGTGTTGCTCGTCGTAATGCACCACAACGTTGATTTATGGATTGATATGCCATAGCTCAAACCAAAAGAGTGATTAGCATGACAAACAACGAAAAACGGACAAGTGAGGTTTTTTTTTTTGGCATTTACAATTTCTTGCATTTTCGTAAATAACATAAAACAAAAAAAATAGTCCTAAACTTGCTACAACAAAGGAAAAATAGTGCAACTGTAAAAAATCGTAAAATAAATGCCCACCTTGAAATCAAAACTCTTTTTGGATTTTCAATTGTGTTTTTCATTAACTAAGAACAAAAAAAGACAAATAAATAATTACATGCAAAAATAACTTAGCCCCTAATGCATGGTATGTCGTGGTATGCTCCTAGCGCTAAGCCGACTTTGGGGGAGTGGATTAGGTTTTGGTGAACTCGTGAGAGGTTCCCCGCTCTTTTTTTTACCACGAAAGGTGTTTCGCATCAAAAAATAACTTATTGTATTCACTTATACACTTGTGATTTGATGCACACGCACGCACTATGTGTTTGATAGAATGATTGTTTGAATATCTTCATCATCCATAGTTGCGTATCAAGGGTTTGGGTCTTTGGTTGGGAACACCGTGAGAGATTGAGTGTTGAGGGATAAATTGATAACACGCAACACAAGAATTTCGATGGGTTCAAGGGTTCGTTGTGGTTAAAAAGTGGTTTCTCACTATTAGTTGATCAGTCTTCGTTAGAAAGACCCAATTGTGGTAGTAGTAGGTTCAATTTGCTACTCTAAACGATTCGTGTGTCACGAATACTGTCCATTTCTTTTAGAGCAGTGCTTACATGGACTTCAAAGTAGTAGACTTCATATTTACAACCCATGATTGCGTTGTGGGTCCTAGTATTTATTGGCACCCACTACCTATGCGATAGTCGGGATTATCAAGTCTACTTTTTATGTCCATGTAGCTTTAGTGTTTGTTTTATGCCTTACCACCTTTCATGTTTGGCTACATTGGGCTGTGTTGTAAAAACGGGATCTTCTGCATATTTTAAAAGATTTGAGCTTTACTAACCTTCCGCTGTGTGCGTTTATTATTAGTCATCCAATAGAAGTACACTGCTAAGTATGATCGCGAATGGTCAGTGTCTCCTTGGTTTTATGAATTTTCCCTGGAAATGTCACTATCCAAGCACTCCAGGGTGAAAGGAGACTTGGTTTTGAGGACCAAGCACCGAAACTTACAACCACTATGTTTCGTATCCCCTAGTATTGCTCGTCGTAATGCACCACAACGTTGATTTATGGATTGATATGCCATAGCTCAAACCAAAAGAGTGATTAGCATGACAAACAACGAAAAATGGACAAGTGGGGTTTTTTTTTTTTGGGCANCCACCACAACGTTGATTTATGGATTGATATGCATAGCTCAAACCAAAAGAGTGATTAGCATGACAAACAACGAAAAATGGACAAGTGGGGTTTTTTTTTTTTGGCATTTACAATTTCTTGCATTTTCGTAAATAACATAAAACAAAAAAAATAGTCCTAAACTTGCTACAACAAAGGAAAAATAGTGCAACTGTAAAAAATCGTAAAATAAATGCCCACCTTGAAATCAAAACTCTTTTTGGATTTTCAATTGTGTTTTTCATTAATTAAGAACAAAAAAAGACAAATAAATAATTACATGCAACAATAACTTAGCCCCTAATGCATGGGATGTCGTGGTATGCTCCTAGCGCTAAGCCGACTTTGGGGGAGTGGATTAGGTTTTGGTGAACTCGTGAGAGGTTCCCCGCTCTTTTTTTTACCACGAAAGGTGTTTCGCATCAAAAAATAACTTATTGTTTTCACTTATACACTTGTGATTTGATGCACACGCACGCACTATGTGTTTGATAGAATGATTGTTTGAATATCTTCATCATCCATAGTTGCGTATCAAGGGTTTGGGTCTTCGGTTGGGAACACCGTGAGGGATTGGGTGTTGAGGGATAAATTGATAGCACGCAACACAAGAATTTTGATGGGTTCAAGGGTTTGTTGTGGTTAAAAAGTGGTTTCTCACTATTAGTTGATCAGTCTTCGTTAGAAAGACCCAATTGTGGTAGTAGTAGGTTCAATTTGCTACTCTAAACGATTCGTGTGTCACGAATACTGTCCATTTCTTTTAGAGCAGTGCTTACATGGACTTCAAAGTAGTAGACCTCATATTTACAACCCATGATTGCGTTGTGGGTCCTAGTATTTATTGGCACCCACTACCTATGCGATAGTCGGGATTATCAAGTCTACTTTTTATGTCCATGTAGCTTTAGTGTTTGTTTTATGCCTTACCACCTTTCATGTTTGGCTACATTGGGCTGTGTTGTAAAAACGGGATCTTCTGCATATTTTAAAAGATTTGAGCTTTACTAACCTTCCGCTGTGTGCGTTTATTATTAGTCATCCAATAGAAGTACACTGCTAAGTATGATCGCGAATGGTCAGCGTCTCCTTGGTTTTATGAATTTTCTCTGGGAATGTCACTATCCAAGCACTCTAGGGTGAAAGGAGACTTGGTTTTGAGGACCAAGCACCGAAACTTACAACCACTATGTTTCGTATCCCCTAGTGTTGCTCGTCGTAATGCACCACAACGTTGATTTATGGATTGATATGCCATAGCTCAAACCAAAAGAGTGATTAGCATGACAAACAACGAAAAACGGACAAGTGAGGTTTTTTTTTTTGGCATTTACAATTTCTTGCATTTTCGTAAATAACATAAAACAAAAAAAATAGTCCTAAACTTGCTACAACAAAGGAAAAATAGTGCAACTGTAAAAAATCGTAAAATAAATGCCCACCTTGAAATCAAAACCCTTTTTGGATTTTCAATTGTGTTTTTCATTAACTAAGAACAAAAAAAGACAAATAAATAATTACATGCAAAAATAACTTAGCCCCTAATGCATGGTATGTCGTGGTATGCTCCTAGCGCTAAGCCGACTTTGGGGGAGTGGATTAGGTTTTGGTGAACTCGTGAGAGGTTCCCCGCTCTTTTTTTTACCACGAAAGGTGTTTCGCATCAAAAAATAACTTATTGTTTTCACTTATACACTTGTGATTTGATGCACACGCACGCACTATGTGTTTGATAGAATGATTGTTTGAATATCTTCATCATCCATAGTTGCGTATCAAGGGTTTGGGTCTTTGGTTGGGAACACCGTGAGAGATTGTGTGTTGAGGGATAAATTGATAACACGCAACACAAGAATTTCGATGGGTTCAAGGGTTCGTTGTGGTTAAAAAGTGGTTTCTCACTATTAGTTGATCAGTCTTCGTTAGAAAGACCCAATTGTGGTAGTAGTAGGTTCAATTTGCTACTCTAAACGATTCGTGTGTCACGAATACTGTCCATTTCTTTTAGAGCAGTGCTTACATGGACTTCAAAGTAGTAGACCTCATATTTACAACCCATGATTGCGTTGTGGGTCCTAGTATTTATTGGCACCCACTACCTATGCGATAGTCGGGATTATCAAGTCTACTTTTTATGTCCATGTAGCTTTAGTGTTTGTTTTATGCCTTACCACCTTTCATGTTTGGCTACATTGGGCTGTGTTGTAAAAACGAGATCTTCTGCATATTTTAAAAGATTTGAGATTTACGAACCTTCCGCTGTGTGCGTTTATTATTAGTCATCCAATAGAAGTGCACTGCTAAGTATGATCGCGAATGGTCAGCGTCTCCTTGGTTTTATGAATTTTCTCTGGGAATGTCACTATCCAAGCACTCTAGGGTGAAAGGAGACTTGGTTTTGAGGACCAAGCACCGAAACTTACAACCACTATGTTTCGTATCCCCTAGT
>CAUOFW020000836.1:34570-56213 GCA_963454935.2 Ilex paraguariensis | reverse complement strand
GTCAGCGGCTCCTTGGTTTTCTGAATTTTCTCTGGGAATGTAACTATCCAAGCACGCTAGGGTGAAAGGAGACTTGGTTTTGAGGACCAATCACCGAAACTTACAACCACTATGTTTCGTATCCCCTAGTGTTGCTCGTCGTAATGCACCACAACGTTGATTTATGGATTGATATGCCATAGCTCAAACCAAAAGAGTGATTAGCATGACAAACAACGAAAAACGGACAAGTGAGGTTTTTTTTTTTGGCATTTACAATTTCTTGCATTTTCGTAAATAACATAAAAAAAAAAAAATAGTCCTAAACTTGCTACAACAAAGGAAAAATAGTGCAACTGTAAAAAATCGTAAAATAAATGCCCACCTTGAAATCAAAACCCTTTTTGGATTTTCAATTGTGTTTTTCATTAACTAAGAACAAAAAAAGACAAATAAATAATTACATGCAAAAATAACTTAGCCCCTTATGCATGTTATGTCGTGGTATACTCCAAGCGCCAAGCCGACTTTGGGGGAGTGGATTAGGTTTTGGTGAACTCGTGAGAGGTTCCCCGCTCTTTTTTTTACCACGAAAGGTGTTTCGCATCAAAAAATAACTTATTGTTTTCACTTATACACTTGTGATTTGATGCACACGCACGCACTATGTGTTTGATAGAATGATTGTTTGAATATCTTCATCATCCATAGTTGCGTATCAAGGGTTTGGGTCTTTGGTTGGGAACACCGTGAGAGATTGTGTGTTGAGGGATAAATTGATAACACGCAACACAAGAATTTCGATGGGTTCAAGGGTTCGTTGTGGTTAAAAAGTGGTTTCTCACTATTAGTTGATCAGTCTTCGTTAGAAAGACCCAATTGTGGTAGTAGTAGGTTCAATTTGCTACTCTAAACGATTCGTGTGTCACGAATACTGTCCATTTCTTTTAGAGCAGTGCTTACATGGACTTCAAAGTAGTAGACCTCATATTTACAACCCATGATTGCGTTGTGGGTCCTAGTATTTATTGGCACCCACTACCTATGCGATAGTCGGGATTATCAAGTCTACTTTTTATGTCCATGTAGCTTTAGTGTTTGTTTTATGCCTTACCACCTTTCATGTTTGGCTACATTGGGCTGTGTTGTAAAAACGGGATCTTCTGCATATTTTAAAAGATTTGAGCTTTACTAACCTTCCGCTGTGTGCGTTTATTATTAGTCATCCAATAGAAGTACACTGCTAAGTATGATCGCGAATGGTCAGCGTCTCCTTGGTTTTATGAATTTTCTCTGGGAATCTCACTATCCAAGCACTCTAGGGTGAAAGGAGACTTGGGTTTGAGGACCAAGCACCGAAACTTACAACCACTATGTTTCGTATCCCCTAGTGTTGCTCGTCGTAATGCACCACAACGTTGATTTATGGATTGATATGCCATAGCTCAAACCAAAAGAGTGATTAGCATGACAAACAACGAAAAACGGACAAGTGAGGTTTTTTTTTTTGGGCATTTACAATTTCTTGCATTTTCGTAAATAACATAAAACAAAAAAAATAGTCCTAAACTTGCTACAACAAAGGAAAAATAGTGCAACTGTAAAAAATCGTAAAATAAATGCCCACCTTGAAATCAAAACCCTTTTTGGATTTTCAATTGTGTTTTTCATTAACTAAGAACAAAAAAAGACAAATAAATAATTACATGCAAAAATAACTTAGCCCCTAATGCATGGTATGTCGTGGTATGCTCCTAGCGCTAAGCCGACTTTGGGGGAGTGGATTAGGTTTTGGTGAACTCGTGAGAGGTTCCCCGCTCTTTTTTTTACCACGAAAGGTGTTTCGCATCAAAAAATAACTTATTGTATTCACTTATACACTTGTGATTTGATGCACACGCGCGCACTATGTGTTTGATAGAATGATTGTTTGAATATCTTCATCATCCATAGTTGCGTATCAAGGGTTTGGGTCTTTGGTTGGGAACACCGTGAGAGATTGTGTGTTGAGGGATAAATTGATAACACGCAACACAAGAATTTCGATGGGTTCAAGGGTTCGTTGTGGTTAAAAAGTGGTTTCTCACTATTAGTTGATCAGTCTTCGTTAGAAAGACCCAATTGTGGTAGTAGTAGGTTCAATTTGCTACTCTAAACGATTCGTGTGTCACGAATACTGTCCATTTCTTTTAGAGCAGTGCTTACATGGACTTCAAAGTAGTAGACCTCATATTTACAACCCATGATTGCGTTGTGGGTCCTAGTATTTATTGGCACCCACTACCTATGCGATAGTCGGGATTATCAAGTCTACTTTTTATGTCCATGTAGCTTTAGTGTTTGTTTTATGCCTTACCACCTTTCATGTTTGGCTACATTGGGCTGTGTTGTAAAAACGGGATCTTCTGCATATTTTAAAAGATTTGAGCTTTACTAACCTTCCGCTGTGTGCGTTTATTATTAGTCATCCAATAGAAGTACACTGCTAAGTATGATCGCGAATGGTCAGCGTCTCCTTGGTTTTATGAATTTTCTCTGGGAATGTCACTATCCAAGCACTCTAGGGTGAAAGGAGACTTGGTTTTGAGGACCAAGCACCGAAACTTACAACCACTATGTTTCGTATCCCCTAGTGTTGCTCGTCGTAATGCACCACAACGTTGATTTATGGATTGATATGCCATAGCTCAAACCAAAAGAGTGATTAGCATGACAAACAACGAAAAACGGACAAGTGAGGTTTTTTTTTTTGGCATTTACAATTTCTTGCATTTTCGTAAATAACATAAAACAAAAAAAATAGTCCTAAACTTGCTACAACAAAGGAAAAATAGTGCAACTGTAAAAAATCGTAGAATAAATGCCCACGTTGAAATCAAAACCCTTTTTGGATTTTCAATTGTGTTTTTCATTAACTAAGAACAAAAAAAGACAAATAAATAATTATATGCAAAAATAACTTAGCCCCTAATGCATGGGTATGTCGTGGAGTGCTCTAGCGCTAAGCCGACTTTGGGGGAGTGGATTAGGTTTTGGTGAACTCGTGAGAGGCCCCGCTCTTTTTTTTTTACCACGAAAGGTGTTTCGCATCAAAAAATAACTTACTATTTTCACTTATACACTTGTGATTTGATGCACACGCACGCACTATTAGTTTGATAGAATGATTGTTTGAATATCTTCATCATCCATAGTTGCGTATCAAGGGTTTGGGTCTTTGGTTGGGAACACCGTGAGAGATTGGGTGTTGAGGGATAAATTGATAACACGCAACACAAGAATTTCGATGGGTTCAAGGGTTCGTTGTGGTTAAAAAGTGGTTTCTCACTATTAGTTGATCAGTCTTCGTTAGAAAGACCCAATTGTGGTAGTAGTAGGTTCAATTTGCTACTCTAAACGATTCGTGTGTCACGAATACTGTCCATTTGTTTTAGAGCAGTGCTTAGATGGACTTCAAAGTAGTAGACTTCATATTTACAACCCATGATTGCGTTGTGGGTCCTAGTATTTATTGGCACCCACTACCTATGCGATAGTCGGGATTATCAAGTCTACTTTTTATGTCCATGTAGCTTTAGTGTTTGTTTTATGCCTTACCACCTTTCATGTTTGGCTACATTGGGCTGTGTTGTAAAAACGGGATCTTCTGCATATTTTAAAAGATTTGAGCTTTACTAACCTTCCGCTGTGTGCGTTTATTATTAGTCATCCAATAGAAGTACACTGCTAAGTATGATCGCGAATGGTCAGCGTCTCCTTGGTTTTATGAATTTTCTCTGGGAATGTCACTATCCAAGCACTCTAGGGTGAAAGGAGACTTGGTTTTGAGGACCAAGCACCGAAACTTACAACCACTATGTTTCGTATCCCCTAGTGTTGCTCGTCGTAATGCACCACAACGTTGATTTATGGATTGATATGCCATAGCTCAAACCAAAAGAGTGATTAGCATGACAAACAACGAAAAACGGACAAGTGAGGTTTTTTTTTTTGGCATTTACAATTTCTTGCATTTTCGTAAATAACATAAAACAAAAAAAATAGTCCTAAACTTGCTACAACAAAGGAAAAATAGTGCAACTGTAAAAAATCGTAAAATAAATGCCCACCTTGAAATCAAAACCCTTTTTGGATTTTCAATTGTGTTTTTCATTAACTAAGAACAAAAAAAGACAAATAAATAATTACATGCAAAAATAACTTAGCCCCTAATGCATGGTATGTCGTGGTATGCTCCTAGCGCTAAGCCGACTTTGGGGGAGTGGATTAGGTTTTGGTGAACTCGTGAGAGGTTCCCCGCTCTTTTTTTTACCACGAAAGGTGTTTCGCATCAAAAAATAACTTATTGTATTCACTTATACACTTGTGATTTGATGCACACGCGCGCACTATGTGTTTGATAGAATGATTGTTTGAATATCTTCATCATCCATAGTTGCGTATCAAGGGTTTGGGTCTTTGGTTGGGAACACCGTGAGAGATTGTGTGTTGAGGGATAAATTGATAACACGCAACACAAGAATTTCGATGGGTTCAAGGGTTCGTTGTGGTTAAAAAGTGGTTTCTCACTATTAGTTGATCAGTCTTCGTTAGAAAGACCCAATTGTGGTAGTAGTAGGTTCAATTTGCTACTCTAAACGATTCGTGTGTCACGAATACTGTCCATTTCTTTTAGAGCAGTGCTTACATGGACTTCAAAGTAGTAGACGTCATATTTACAACCCATGATTGCGTTGTGGGTCCTAGTATTTATTGGCACCCACTACCTATGCGATAGTCGGGATTATCAAGTCTACTTTTTATGTCCATGTAGCTTTAGTGTTTGTTTTATGCCTTACCACCTTTCATGTTTGGCTACATTGGGCTGTGTTGTAAAAACGGGATCTTCTGCATATTTTAAAAGATTTGAGCTTTACTAACCTTCCGCTGTGTGCGTTTATTATTAGTCATCCAATAGAAGTACACTGCTAAGTATGATCGCGAATGGTCAGCGTCTCCTTGGTTTTATGAATTTTCTCTGGGAATGTCACTATCCAAGCACTCTAGGGTGAAAGGAGACTTGGTTTTGAGGACCAAGCACCGAAACTTACAACCACTATGTTTCGTATCCCCTAGTGTTGCTCGTCGTAATGCACCACAACGTTGATTTATGGATTGATATGCCATAGCTCAAACCAAAAGAGTGATTAGCATGACAAACAACGAAAAACGGACAAGTGAGGTTTTTTTTTTTGGCATTTACAATTTCTTGCATTTTCGTAAATAACATAAAACAAAAAAAATAGTCCTAAACTTGCTACAACAAAGGAAAAATAGTGCAACTGTAAAAAATCGTAAAATAAATGCCCACCTTGAAATCAAAACCCTTTTTGGATTTTCAATTGTGTTTTTCATTAACTAAGAACAAAAAAAGACAAATAAATAATTACATGCAAAAATAACTTAGCCCCTAATGCATGGTATGTCGTGGTATGCTCCTAGCGCTAAGCCGACTTTGGGGGAGTGGATTAGGTTTTGGTGAACTCGTGAGAGGTTCCCCGCTCTTTTTTTTACCACGAAAGGTGTTTCGCATCAAAAAATAACTTATTGTATTCACTTATACACTTGTGATTTGATGCACACGCGCGCACTATGTGTTTGATAGAATGATTGTTTGAATATCTTCATCATCCATAGTTGCGTATCAAGGGTTTGGGTCTTTGGTTGGGAACACCGTGAGAGATTGAGTGTTGAGGGATAAATTGATAACACGCAACACAAGAATTTCGATGGGTTCAAGGGGTTCGTTGTGGTTAAAAAGTGGTTTCTCACTATTCGTTGATCAGTCTTCGTTAGAAAGACCCAATTCTGGTAGTAGTATGTTCAATTTGCTACTCTAAACGATTCGTGTGTCACGAATACTGTCCATTTCTTTTAGAGCAGTGCTTACATGGACTTCAAAGTAGTAGACCTCATATTTACAACCCATGATTGCGTTGTGGGTCCTAGTATTTATTGGCACCCACTACCTATGCGATAGTCGGGATTATCAAGTCTACTTTTTATGTCCATGTAGCTTTAGTGTTTGTTTTATGCCTTACCACCTTTCATGTTTGGCTACATTGGGCTGTGTTGTAAAAACGGGATCTTCTGCATATTTTAAAAGATTTGAGCTTTACTAACCTTCCGCTGTGTGCGTTTATTATTAGTCATCCAATAGAAGTACACTGCTAAGTATGATCGCGAATGGTCAGCGTCTCCTTGGTTTTATGAATTTTCTCTGGGAATGTCACTATCCAAGCACTCTAGGGTGAAAGGAGACTTGGTTTTGAGGACCAAGCACCGAAACTTACAACCACTATGTTTCGTATCCCCTAGTGTTGCTCGTCGTAATGCACCACAACGTTGATTTATGGATTGATATGCCATAGCTCAAACCAAAAGAGTGATTAGCATGACAAACAACGAAAAACGGACAAGTGAGGTTTTTTTTTTTGGCATTTACAATTTCTTGCATTTTCGTAAATAACATAAAACAAAAAAAATAGTCCTAAACTTGCTACAACAAAGGAAAAATAGTGCAACTGTAAAAAATCGTAAAATAAATGCCCACCTTGAAATCAAAACCCTTTTTGGATTTTCAATTGTGTTTTTCATTAACTAAGAACAAAAAAAGACAAATAAATAATTACATGCAAAAATAACTTAGCCCCTAATGCATGGTATGTCGTGGTATGCTCCTAGCGCTAAGCCGACTTTGGGGGAGTGGATTAGGTTTTGGTGAACTCGTGAGAGGTTCCCCGCTCTTTTTTTTACCACGAAAGGTGTTTCGCATCAAAAAATAACTTATTGTTTTCACTTATACACTTGTGATTTGATGCACACGCACGCACTATGTGTTTGATAGAATGATTGTTTGAATATCTTCATCATCCATAGTTGCGTATCAAGGGTTTGGGTCTTTGGTTGGGAACACCGTGAGGGATTGTGTGTTGAGGGATAAATTGATAACACGCAACACAAGAATTTCGATGGGTTCAAGGGTTCGTTGTGGTTAAAAAGTGGTTTCTCACTATTAGTTGATCAGTCTTCGTTAGAAAGACCCAATTGTGGTAGTAGTAGGTTCAATTTGCTACTCTAAACGATTCGTGTGTCACGAATACTGTCCATTTCTTTTAGAGCAGTGCTTACATGGACTTCAAAGTAGTAGACCTCATATTTACAACCCATGATTGCGTTGTGGGTCCTAGTATTTATTGGCACCCACTACCTATGCGATAGTCGGGATTATCAAGTCTACTTTTTATGTCCATGTAGCTTTAGTGTTTGTTTTATGCCTTACCACCTTTCATGTTTGGCTACATTGGGCTGTGTTGTAAAAACGGGATCTTCTGCATATTTTAAAAGATTTGAGCTTTACTAACCTTCCGCTGTGTGCGTTTATTATTAGTCATCCAATAGAAGTACACTGCTAAGTATGATCGCGAATGGTCAGCGTCTCCTTGGTTTTATGAATTTTCTCTGGGAATGTCACTATCCAAGCACTCTAGGGTGAAAGGAGACTTGGTTTTGAGGACCAAGCACCGAAACTTACAACCACTATGTTTCGTATCCCCTAGTGTTGCTCGTCGTAATGCACCACAACGTTGATTTATGGATTGATATGCCATAGCTCAAACCAAAAGAGTGATTAGCATGACAAACAACGAAAAACGGACAAGTGAGGTTTTTTTTTTTGGCATTTACAATTTCTTGCATTTTCGTAAATAACATAAAACAAAAAAAATAGTCCTAAACTTGCTACAACAAAGGAAAAATAGTGCAACTGTAAAAAATCGTAAAATAAATGCCCACCTTGAAATCAAAACTCTTTTTGGATTTTCAATTGTGTTTTTCATTAACTAAGAACAAAAAAAGACAAATAAATAATTACATGCAAAAATAACTTAGCCCCTAATGCATGGTATGTCGTGGTATGCTCCTAGCGCTAAGCCGACTTTGGGGGAGTGGATTAGGTTTTGGTGAACTCGTGAGATGTTCCCCGCTCTTTTTTTTTTACTACCAAAGGTGTTTCACATCAAAAAATAACTTACTGTTTTCACTTATACACTTGTGATTTGATGCACGATCTGCCTTCGTTAGAAAAACCCAATTGTGGTAGTGGTAGGTTTAATTTGCTACTCTAAACGATTCGTGTGTCACGAATACTGTCAATTTGTTTTAGAGCAGTGCTTACATGGACTTCAAAGTAGTAGACTTCATATTTACTACCCATTATTGCGTTGTGGGTCCTAGTATTTATTGGCACCCACTACCTATGCGATNAAGTGGTTTCTCACTATTAGTTGATCAGTCTTCGTTAGAAAGACCCAATTGTGGTACTAGTAGGTTCAATTTGCTACTCTAAACGTTTCGTGTGTCACGAATACTGTCCATTTCTTTTAGAGCAGTGCTTACATGGACTTCAAAGTAGTAGACCTCATATTTACAACCCATGATTGCGTTGTGGGTCCTAGTATTTATTGGCACCCACTACCTATGCGATAGTCGGGATTATCAAGTCTACTTTTTATGTCCATGTAGCTTTAGTGTTTGTTTTATGCCTTACCACCTTTCATGTTTGGCTACATTGGGCTGTGTTGTAAAAACGGGATCTTCTGCATATTTTAAAAGATTTGAGCTTTACTAACCTTCCGCTGTGTGCGTTTATTATTAGTCATCCAATAGAAGTACACTGCTAAGTATGATCGCGAATGGTCAGCGTCTCCTTGGTTTTATGAATTTTCTCTGGGAATGTCACTATCCAAGCACTCTAGGGTGAAAGGAGACTTGGTTTTGAGGACCAAGCACCGAAACTTACAACCACTATGTTTCGTATCCCCTAGTGTTGCTCGTCGTAATGCACCACAACGTTGATTTATGGATTGATATGCCATAGCTCAAACCAAAAGAGTGATTAGCATGACAAACAACGAAAAACGGACAAGTGAGGTTTTTTTTTTTGGCATTTACAATTTCTTGCATTTTCGTAAATAACATAAAACAAAAAAAATAGTCCTAAACTTGCTACAACAAAGGAAAAATAGTGCAACTGTAAAAAATCGTAAAATAAATGCCCACCTTGAAATCAAAACCCTTTTTGGATTTTCAATTGTGTTTTTCATTAACTAAGAACAAAAAAAGACAAATAAATAATTACATGCAAAAATAACTTAGCCCCTAATGCATGGTATGTCGTGGTATGCTCCTAGCGCTAAGCCGACTTTGGGGGAGTGGATTAGGTTTTGGTGAACTCGTGAGAGGTTCCCCGCTCTTTTTTTTACCACGAAAGGTGTTTCGCATCAAAAAATAACTTATTGTATTCACTTATACACTTGTGATTTGATGCACACGCGCGCACTATGTGTTTGATAGAATGATTGTTTGAATATCTTCATCATCCATAGTTGCGTATCAAGGGTTTGGGTCTTTGGTTGGGAACACCGTGAGAGATTGTGTGTTGAGGGATAAATTGATAACACGCAACACAAGAATTTCGATGGGTTCAAGGGTTCGTTGTGGTTAAAAAGTGGTTTCTCACTATTAGTTGATCAGTCTTCGTTAGAAAGACCCAATTGTGGTAGTAGTAGGTTCAATTTGCTACTCTAAACGATTCGTGTGTCACGAATACTGTCCATTTCTTTTAGAGCAGTGCTTACATGGACTTCAAAGTAGTAGACCTCATATTTACAACCCATGATTGCGTTGTGGGTCCTAGTATTTATTGGCACCCACTACCTATGCGATAGTCGGGATTATCAAGTCTACTTTTTATGTCCATGTAGCTTTAGTGTTTGTTTTATGCCTTACCACCTTTCATGTTTGGCTACATTGGGCTGTGTTGTAAAAACGGGATCTTCTGCATATTTTAAAAGATTTGAGCTTTACTAACCTTCCGCTGTGTGCGTTTATTATTAGTCATCCAATAGAAGTACACTGCTAAGTATGATCGCGAATGGTCAGCGTCTCCTTGGTTTTATGAATTTTCTCTGGGAATGTCACTATCCAAGCACTCTAGGGTGAAAGGAGACTTGGTTTTGAGGACCAAGCACCGAAACTTACAACCACTATGTTTCGTATCCCCTAGTGTTGCTCGTCGTAATGCACCACAACGTTGATTTATGGATTGATATGCCATAGCTCAAACCAAAAGAGTGATTAGCATGACAAACAACGAAAAACGGACAAGTGAGGTTTTTTTTTTTGGCATTTACAATTTCTTGCATTTTCGTAAATAACATAAAACAAAAAAAATAGTCCTAAACTTGCTACAACAAAGGAAAAATAGTGCAACTGTAAAAAATCGTAAAATAAATGCCCACCTTGAAATCAAAACCCTTTTTGGATTTTCAATTGTGTTTTTCATTAACTAAGAACAAAAAAAGACAAATAAATAATTACATGCAAAAATAACTTAGCCCCTAATGCATGGTATGTCGTGGTATGCTCCTAGCGCTAAGCCGACTTTGGGGGAGTGGATTAGGTTTTGGTGAACTCGTGAGAGGTTCCCCGCTCTTTTTTTTACCACGAAAGGTGTTTCGCATCAAAAAATAACTTATTGTATTCACTTATACACTTGTGATTTGATGCACACGCGCGCACTATGTGTTTGATAGAATGATTGTTTGAATATCTTCATCATCCATAGTTGCGTATCAAGGGTTTGGGTCTTTGGTTGGGAACACCGTGAGAGATTGTGTGTTGAGGGATAAATTGATAACACGCAACACAAGAATTTCGATGGGTTCAAGGGTTCGTTGTGGTTAAAAAGTGGTTTCTCACTATTAGTTGATCAGTCTTCGTTAGAAAGACCCAATTGTGGTAGTAGTAGGTTCAATTTGCTACTCTAAACGATTCGTGTGTCACGAATACTGTCCATTTCTTTTAGAGCAGTGCTTACATGGACTTCAAAGTAGTAGACCTCATATTTACAACCCATGATTGCGTTGTGGGTCCTAGTATTTATTGGCACCCACTACCTATGCGATAGTCGGGATTATCAAGTCTACTTTTTATGTCCATGTAGCTTTAGTGTTTGTTTTATGCCTTACCACCTTTCATGTTTGGCTACATTGGGCTGTGTTGTAAAAACGGGATCTTCTGCATATTTTAAAAGATTTGAGCTTTACTAACCTTCCGCTGTGTGCGTTTATTATTAGTCATCCAATAGAAGTACACTGCTAAGTATGATCGCGAATGGTCAGCGTCTCCTTGGTTTTATGAATTTTCTCTGGGAATGTCACTATCCAAGCACTCTAGGGTGAAAGGAGACTTGGTTTTGAGGACCAAGCACCGAAACTTACAACCACTATGTTTCGTATCCCCTAGTGTTGCTCGTCGTAATGCACCACAACGTTGATTTATGGATTGATATGCCATAGCTCAAACCAAAAGAGTGATTAGCATGACAAACAACGAAAAACGGACAAGTGAGGTTTTTTTTTTTGGCATTTACAATTTCTTGCATTTTCGTAAATAACATAAAACAAAAAAAATAGTCCTAAACTTGCTACAACAAAGGAAAAATAGTGCAACTGTAAAAAATCGTAAAATAAATGCCCACCTTGAAATCAAAACCCTTTTTGGATTTTCAATTGTGTTTTTCATTAACTAAGAACAAAAAAAGACAAATAAATAATTACATGCAAAAATAACTTAGCCCCTAATGCATGGTATGTCGTGGTATGCTCCTAGCGCTAAGCCGACTTTGGGGGAGTGGATTAGGTTTTGGTGAACTCGTGAGAGGTTCCCCGCTCTTTTTTTTACCACGAAAGGTGTTTCGCATCAAAAAATAACTTATTGTATTCACTTATACACTTGTGATTTGATGCACACGCGCGCACTATGTGTTTGATAGAATGATTGTTTGAATATCTTCATCATCCATAGTTGCGTATCAAGGGTTTGGGTCTTTGGTTGGGAACACCGTGAGAGATTGTGTGTTGAGGGATAAATTGATAACACGCAACACAAGAATTTCGATGGGTTCAAGGGTTCGTTGTGGTTAAAAAGTGGTTTCTCACTATTAGTTGATCAGTCTTCGTTAGAAAGACCCAATTGTGGTAGTAGTAGGTTCAATTTGCTACTCTAAACGATTCGTGTGTCACGAATACTGTCCATTTCTTTTAGAGCAGTGCTTACATGGACTTCAAAGTAGTAGACCTCATATTTACAACCCATGATTGCGTTGTGGGTCCTAGTATTTATTGGCACCCACTACCTATGCGATAGTCGGGATTATCAAGTCTACTTTTTATGTCCATGTAGCTTTAGTGTTTGTTTTATGCCTTACCACCTTTCATGTTTGGCTACATTGGGCTGTGTTGTAAAAACGGGATCTTCTGCATATTTTAAAAGATTTGAGCTTTACTAACCTTCCGCTGTGTGCGTTTATTATTAGTCATCCAATAGAAGTACACTGCTAAGTATGATCGCGAATGGTCAGCGTCTCCTTGGTTTTATGAATTTTCTCTGGGAATGTCACTATCCAAGCACTCTAGGGTGAAAGGAGACTTGGTTTTGAGGACCAAGCACCGAAACTTACAACCACTATGTTTCGTATCCCCTAGTGTTGCTCGTCGTAATGCACCACAACGTTGATTTATGGATTGATATGCCATAGCTCAAACCAAAAGAGTGATTAGCATGACAAACAACGAAAAACGGACAAGTGAGGTTTTTTTTTTTGGCATTTACAATTTCTTGCATTTTCGTAAATAACATAAAACAAAAAAAATAGTCCTAAACTTGCTACAACAAAGGAAAAATAGTGCAACTGTAAAAAATCGTAAAATAAATGCCCACCTTGAAATCAAAACCCTTTTTGGATTTTCAATTGTGTTTTTCATTAACTAAGAACAAAAAAAGACAAATAAATAATTACATGCAAAAATAACTTAGCCCCTAATGCATGGTATGTCGTGGTATGCTCCTAGCGCTAAGCCGACTTTGGGGGAGTGGATTAGGTTTTGGTGAACTCGTGAGAGGTTCCCCGCTCTTTTTTTTACCACGAAAGGTGTTTCGCATCAAAAAATAACTTATTGTATTCACTTATACACTTGTGATTTGATGCACACGCGCGCACTATGTGTTTGATAGAATGATTGTTTGAATATCTTCATCATCCATAGTTGCGTATCAAGGGTTTGGGTCTTTGGTTGGGAACACCGTGAGAGATTGTGTGTTGAGGGATAAATTGATAACACGCAACACAAGAATTTCGATGGGTTCAAGGGTTCGTTGTGGTTAAAAAGTGGTTTCTCACTATTAGTTGATCAGTCATCGTTAGAAAGACCCAATTGTGGTAGTATTAGGTTCAATTTGCTACTCTAAACGATTCGTGTGTCACGAATACGGTCCATCTCTTTTAGAGCAGTGCTTACATGGACTTCAAAGTAGTAGACCTCATATTTACAACCCATGATTGCGTTGTGGGTCCTAGTATTTATTGGCACCCACTACCTATGCGATAGTCGGGATTATCAAGTCTACTTTTTATGTCCATGTAGCTTTAGTGTTTGTTTTATGCCTTACCACCTTTCATGTTTGGCTACATTGGGCTGTGTTGTAAAAACGGGTTCTTCTGCATATTTTAAAAGATTTGAGCTTTACGAACCTTCCGCTGTGTGCGTTTCTTATTAGTCATCCAATAGAAGTGCACTCCTAAGTATGATCGCGAATGGTCAGCGTCTCCTTGGTTTTATGAATTTTCTCTGGGAATGTCACTATCCAAGCACTCTAGGGTGAAAGGAGACTTGGTTTTGAGGACCAAGCACCGAAACTTACAACCACTATGTTTCGTATCCCCTAGTGTTGCTCGTCGTAATGCACCACAACGTTGATTTATGGATTGATATGCCATAGCTCAAACCAAAAGAGTGATTAGCATGACAAACAACGAAAAACGGACAAGTGGGGTTTTTTTTTTTTGGCATTTACAATTTCTTGCATTTTCGTAAATAACATAAAACAAAAAAAATAGTCCTAAACTTGCTACAACAAAGGAAAAATAGTGCAACTGTAAAAAATCGTAAAATAAATGCCCACCTTGAAATCAAAACCCTTTTTGGATTTTCAATTGTGTTTTTCATTAACTAAGAACAAAAAAAGACAAATAAATAATTACATGCAAAAATAACTTAGCCCCTAATGCATGGTATGTCGTGGTATGCTCCTAGCGCTAAGCCGACTTTGGGGGAGTGGATTAGGTTTTGGTGAACTCGTGAGAGGTTCCCCGCTCTTTTTTTTACCACGAAAGGTGTTTCGCATCAAAAAATAACTTATTGTTTTCACTTATACACTTGTGATTTGATGCACACGCACGCACTATGTGTTTGATAGAATGATTGTTTGAATATCTTCATCATACATAGTTGCGTGTCAAGGGTTTGGGTCTTTGGTTGGGAAATCCGTGAGAGATTGAGTGTTGAGGGATAAATTGATAACACGCAACACAAGAATTTCGATGGGTTCAAGGGTTCGTTGTGGTTAAAAAGTGGTTTCTCACTATTAGTTGATCAGTCTTCGTTAGAAAGACCCAATTGTGGTAGTAGTAGGTTCAATTTGCTACTCTAAACGATTCGTGTGTCACGAATACTGTCCATTTCTTTTAGAGCAGTGCTTACATGGACTTCAAAGTAGTAGACCTCATATTTACAACCCATGATTGCGTTGTGGGTCCTAGTATTTATTGGCACCCACTACCTATGCGATAGTCGGGATTATCAAGTCTACTTTTTATGTCCATGTAGCTTTAGTGTTTGTTTTATGCCTTACCACCTTTCATGTTTGGCTACATTGGGCTGTGTTGTAAAAACGGGATCTTCTGCATATTTTAAAAGATTTGAGCTTTACTAACCTTCCGCTGTGTGCGTTTATTATTAGTCATCCAATAGAAGTACACTGCTAAGTATGATCGCGAATGGTCGGCGTCTCCTTGGTTTTATGAATTTTCTCTGGGAATGTCACTATCCAAGCACTCTAGGGTGAAAGGAGACTTGGTTTTGAGGACCAAGCACCGAAACTTACAACCACTATGTTTCGAATCCCCCAAGTGTCCTCGTCGTAATGCACCACAACGTTGATTTATGGATTGATATGCCATAGCTCAAACCAAAAGAGTGATTAGCATGACAAACAACGAAAAACGGACAAGTGAGGTTTTTTTTTTTGGCATTTACAATTTCTTGCATTTTCGTAAATAACATAAAACAAAAAAAATAGTCCTAAACTTGCTACAACAAAGGAAAAATAGTGCAACTGTAAAAAATCGTAAAATAAATGCCCACCTTGAAATCAAAACCCTTTTTGGATTTTCAATTGTGTTTTTCATTAACTAAGAACAAAAAAAGACAAATAAATAATTACATGCAAAAATAACTTAGCCCCTAATGCATGGTATGTCGTGGTATGCCCCTAGCGCTAAGCCGACTTTGGGGGAGTGGATTAGGTTTTGGTGAACTCGTGAGAGGTTCCCCGCTCTTTTTTTTACCAGGAAAGGTTTTTCGCATCAAAAAATTACTTATTGTATTCACTTATACACTTGTGATTTGATGCACACGCACGCACTATGTGTTTGATAGAATGATTGTTTGAATATCTTCATCATCCATAGTTGCGTATCAAGGGTTTGGGTCTTTGGTTGGGAACACCGTGAGAGATTGTGTGTTGAGGGATAAATTGATAACACGCAACACAAGAATTTCGATGGGTTCAAGGGTTCGTTGTGGTTAAAAAGTGGTTTCTCACTATTAGTTGATCAGTCTTCGTTAGAAAGACCCAATTGTGGTAGTAGTAGGTTCAATTTGCTACTCTAAACGATTCGTGTGTCACGAATACTGTCCATTTCTTTTAGAGCAGTGCTTACATGGACTTCAAAGTAGTAGACCTCATATTTACAACCCATGATTGCGTTGTGGGTCCTAGTATTTATTGGCACCCACTACCTATGCGATAGTCGGGATTATCAAGTCTACTTTTTATGTCCATGTAGCTTTAGTGTTTGTTTTATGCCTTACCACCTTTCATGTTTGGCTACATTGGGCTGTGTTGTAAAAACGGGATCTTCTGCATATTTTAAAAGATTTGAGCTTTACTAACCTTCCGCTGTGTGCGTTTATTATTAGTCATCCAATAGAAGTACACTGCTAAGTATGATCGCGAATGGTCAGCGTCTCCTTGGTTTTATGAATTTTCTCTGGGAATGTCACTATCCAAGCACTCTAGGGTGAAAGGAGACTTGGTTTTGAGGACCAAGCACCGAAACTTACAACCACTATGTTTCGTATCCCCTAGTGTTGCTCGTCGTAATGCACCACAACGTTGATTTATGGATTGATATGCCATAGCTCAAACCAAAAGAGTGATTAGCATGACAAACAACGAAAAACGGACAAGTGAGGTTTTTTTTTTTGGCATTTACAATTTCTTGCATTTTCGTAAATAACATAAAACAAAAAAAATAGTCCTAAACTTGCTACAACAAAGGAAAAATAGTGCAACTGTAAAAAATCGTAAAATAAATGCCCACCTTGAAATCAAAACCCTTTTTGGATTTTCAATTGTGTTTTTCATTAACTAAGAACAAAAAAAGACAAATAAATAATTACATGCAAAAATAACTTAGCCCCTAATGCATGGTATGTCGTGGTATGCTCCTAGCGCTAAGCCGACTTTGGGGGAGTGGATTAGGTTTTGGTGAACTCGTGAGAGGTTCCCCGCTCTTTTTTTTACCACGAAAGGTGTTTCGCATCAAAAAATAACTTATTGTATTCACTTATACACTTGTGATTTGATGCACACGCGCGCACTATGTGTTTGATAGAATGATTGTTTGAATATCTTCATCATCCATAGTTGCGTATCAAGGGTTTGGGTCTTTGGTTGGGAACACCGTGAGAGATTGAGTGTTGAGGGATAAATTGATAACACGCAACACAAGAATTTCGATGGGTTCAAGGGTTCGTTGTGGTTAAAAAGTGGTTTCTCACTATTAGTTGATCAGTCTTCGTTAGAAAGACCCAATTGTGGTAGTAGTAGGTTCAATTTGCTACTCTAAACGATTCGTGTGTCACGAATACTGTCCATTTCTTTTAGAGCAGTGCTTACATGGACTTCAAAGTAGTAGACCTCATATTTACAACCCATGATTGCGTTGTGGGTCCTAGTATTTATTGGCACCCACTACCTATGCGATAGTCGGGATTATCAAGTCTACTTTTTATGTCCATGTAGCTTTAGTGTTTGTTTTATGCCTTACCACCTTTCATGTTTGGCTACATTGGGCTGTGTTGTAAAAACGGGATCTTCTGCATATTTTAAAAGATTTGAGCTTTACTAACCTTCCGCTGTGTGCGTTTATTATTAGTCATCCAATAGAAGTACACTGCTAAGTATGATCGCGAATGGTCAGCGTCTCCTTGGTTTTATGAATTTTCTCTGGGAATGTCACTATCCAAGCACTCTAGGGTGAAAGGAGACTTGGTTTTGAGGACCAAGCACCGAAACTTACAACCACTATGTTTCGTATCCCCTAGTGTTGCTCGTCGTAATGCACCACAACGTTGATTTATGGATTGATATGCCATAGCTCAAACCAAAAGAGTGATTAGCATGACAAACAACGAAAAACGGACAAGTGAGGTTTTTTTTTTTGGCATTTACAATTTCTTGCATTTTCGTAAATAACATAAAACAAAAAAAATAGTCCTAAACTTGCTACAACAAAGGAAAAATAGTGCAACTGTAAAAAATCGTAAAATAAATGCCCACCTTGAAATCAAAACCCTTTTTGGATTTTCAATTGTGTTTTTCATTAACTAAGAACAAAAAAAGACAAATAAATAATTACATGCAAAAATAACTTAGCCCCTAATGCATGGTATGTCGTGGTATGCTCCTAGCGCTAAGCCGACTTTGGGGGAGTGGATTAGGTTTTGGTGAACTCGTGAGAGGTTCCCCGCTCTTTTTTTTACCACGAAAGGTGTTTCGCATCAAAAAATAACTTATTGTATTCACTTATACACTTGTGATTTGATGCACACGCGCGCACTATGTGTTTGATAGAATGATTGTTTGAATATCTTCATCATCCATAGTTGCGTATCAAGGGTTTGGGTCTTTGGTTGGGAACACCGTGAGAGATTGAGTGTTGAGGGATAAATTGATAACACGCAACACAAGAATTTCGATGGGTTCAAGGGTTCGTTGTGGTTAAAAAGTGGTTTCTCACTATTAGTTGATCAGTCTTCGTTAGAAAGACCCAATTGTGGTAGTAGTAGGTTCAATTTGCTACTCTAAACGATTCGTGTGTCACGAATACTGTCCATTTCTTTTAGAGCAGTGCTTACATGGACTTCAAAGTAGTAGACCTCATATTTACAACCCATGATTGCGTTGTGGGTCCTAGTATTTATTGGCACCCACTACCTATGCGATAGTCGGGATTATCAAGTCTACTTTTTATGTCCATGTAGCTTTAGTGTTTGTTTTATGCCTTACCACCTTTCATGTTTGGCTACATTGGGCTGTGTTGTAAAAACGGGATCTTCTGCATATTTTAAAAGATTTGAGCTTTACTAACCTTCCGCTGTGTGCGTTTATTATTAGTCATCCAATAGAAGTACACTGCTAAGTATGATCGCGAATGGTCAGCGTCTCCTTGGTTTTATGAATTTTCTCTGGGAATGTCACTATCCAAGCACTCTAGGGTGAAAGGAGACTTGGTTTTGAGGACCAAGCACCGAAACTTACAACCACTATGTTTCGTATCCCCTAGTGTTGCTCGTCGTAATGCACCACAACGTTGATTTATGGATTGATATGCCATAGCTCAAACCAAAAGAGTGATTAGCATGACAAACAACGAAAAACGGACAAGTGAGGTTTTTTTTTTTGGCATTTACAATTTCTTGCATTTTCGTAAATAACATAAAACAAAAAAAATAGTCCTAAACTTGCTACAACAAAGGAAAAATAGTGCAACTGTAAAAAATCGTAAAATAAATGCCCACCTTGAAATCAAAACCCTTTTTGGATTTTCAATTGTGTTTTTCATTAACTAAGAACAAAAAAAGACAAATAAATAATTACATGCAAAAATAACTTAGCCCCTAATGCATGGTATGTCGTGGTATGCTCCTAGCGCTAAGCCGACTTTGGGGGAGTGGATTAGGTTTTGGTGAACTCGTGAGAGGTTCCCCGCTCTTTTTTTTACCACGAAAGGTGTTTCGCATCAAAAAATAACTTATTGTATTCACTTATACACTTGTGATTTGATGCACACGCGCGCACTATGTGTTTGATAGAATGATTGTTTGAATATCTTCATCATCCATAGTTGCGTATCAAGGGTTTGGGTCTTTGGTTGGGAACACCGTGAGAGATTGAGTGTTGAGGGATAAATTGATAACACGCAACACAAGAATTTCGATGGGTTCAAGGGTTCGTTGTGGTTAAAAAGTGGTTTCTCACTATTAGTTGATCAGTCTTCGTTAGAAAGACCCAATTGTGGTAGTAGTAGGTTCAATTTGCTACTCTAAACGATTCGTGTGTCACGAATACTGTCCATTTCTTTTAGAGCAGTGCTTACATGGACTTCAAAGTAGTAGACCTCATATTTACAACCCATGATTGCGTTGTGGGTCCTAGTATTTATTGGCACCCACTACCTATGCGATAGTCGGGATTATCAAGTCTACTTTTTATGTCCATGTAGCTTTAGTGTTTGTTTTATGCCTTACCACCTTTCATGTTTGGCTACATTGGGCTGTGTTGTAAAAACGGGATCTTCTGCATATTTTAAAAGATTTGAGCTTTACTAACCTTCCGCTGTGTGCGTTTATTATTAGTCATCCAATAGAAGTACACTGCTAAGTATGATCGCGAATGGTCAGCGTCTCCTTGGTTTTATGAATTTTCTCTGGGAATGTCACTATCCAAGCACTCTAGGGTGAAAGGAGACTTGGTTTTGAGGACCAAGCACCGAAACTTACAACCACTATGTTTCGTATCCCCTAGTGTTGCTCGTCGTAATGCACCACAACGTTGATTTATGGATTGATATGCCATAGCTCAAACCAAAAGAGTGATTAGCATGACAAACAACGAAAAACGGACAAGTGAGGTTTTTTTTTTTGGCATTTACAATTTCTTGCATTTTCGTAAATAACATAAAACAAAAAAAATAGTCCTAAACTTGCTACAACAAAGGAAAAATAGTGCAACTGTAAAAAATCGTAAAATAAATGCCCACCTTGAAATCAAAACCCTTTTTGGATTTTCAATTGTGTTTTTCATTAACTAAGAACAAAAAAAGACAAATAAATAATTACATGCAAAAATAACTTAGCCCCTAATGCATGGTATGTCGTGGTATGCTCCTAGCGCTAAGCCGACTTTGGGGGAGTGGATTAGGTTTTGGTGAACTCGTGAGAGGTTCCCCGCTCTTTTTTTTACCACGAAAGGTGTTTCGCATCAAAAAATAACTTATTGTATTCACTTATACACTTGTGATTTGATGCACACGCGCGCACTATGTGTTTGATAGAATGATTGTTTGAATATCTTCATCATCCATAGTTGCGTATCAAGGGTTTGGGTCTTTGGTTGGGAACACCGTGAGAGATTGAGTGTTGAGGGATAAATTGATAACACGCAACACAAGAATTTCGATGGGTTCAAGGGTTCGTTGTGGTTAAAAAGTGGTTTCTCACTATTAGTTGATCAGTCTTCGTTAGAAAGACCCAATTGTGGTAGTAGTAGGTTCAATTTGCTACTCTAAACGATTCGTGTGTCACGAATACTGTCCATTTCTTTTAGAGCAGTGCTTACATGGACTTCAAAGTAGTAGACCTCATATTTACAACCCATGATTGCGTTGTGGGTCCTAGTATTTATTGGCACCCACTACCTATGCGATAGTCGGGATTATCAAGTCTACTTTTTATGTCCATGTAGCTTTAGTGTTTGTTTTATGCCTTACCACCTTTCATGTTTGGCTACATTGGGCTGTGTTGTAAAAACGGGATCTTCTGCATATTTTAAAAGATTTGAGCTTTACTAACCTTCCGCTGTGTGCGTTTATTATTAGTCATCCAATAGAAGTACACTGCTAAGTATGATCGCGAATGGTCAGCGTCTCCTTGGTTTTATGAATTTTCTCTGGGAATGTCACTATCCAAGCACTCTAGGGTGAAAGGAGACTTGGTTTTGAGGACCAAGCACCGAAACTTACAACCACTATGTTTCGTATCCCCTAGTGTTGCTCGTCGTAATGCACCACAACGTTGATTTATGGATTGATATGCCATAGCTCAAACCAAAAGAGTGATTAGCATGACAAACAACGAAAAACGGACAAGTGAGGTTTTTTTTTTTGGCATTTACAATTTCTTGCATTTTCGTAAATAACATAAAACAAAAAAAATTAGTCCTAAACGNTGTGTTTTTCATTAACAAAGAACAAAAAAAGACAAATAAATAATTACATGCAAAAATTATTTAGCCCCTAATGCATGGTATGTCGTGGTATGCTCCTAGCGCTAAGCCGACTTTGGGGGAGTGGATTAGGTTTTGGTGAACTCGTGAGAGGTTCCCCGCTCTTTTTTTTACCACGAAAGGTGTTTCGCATCAAAAAATAACTTATTGT
>CAUOFW020000836.1:8961-26894 GCA_963454935.2 Ilex paraguariensis | reverse complement strand
GTGTTGAGGGATAAATTGAGAACACGCAACACCAGAATTTCGATGGGTTCAAGGGTTCGTTGTGGTTAAAAAGGGGTTTCTCACTATTAGTTGATCAGTCTTCGTTAGAAAGACCCAATTGTGGTAGTAGTAGGTTCAATTTGCTACTCTAAACGATTCGTGTGTCACGAATACTGTCCATTTCTTTTAGAGCAGTGCTTACATGGACTTCAAAGTAGTAGACCTCATATTTACAACCCATGATTGCGTTGTGGGTCCTAGTATTTATTGGCACCCACTACCTATGCGATAGTCGGGATTATCAAGTCTACTTTTTATGTCCATGTAGCTTTAGTGTTTGTTTTATGCCTTACCACCTTTCATGTTTGGCTACATTGGGCTGTGTTGTAAAAACGGGATCTTCTGCATATTTTAAAAGATTTGAGCTTTACTAACCTTCCGCTGTGTGCGTTTATTATTAGTCATCCAATAGAAGTACACTGCTAAGTATGATCGCGAATGGTCAGCGTCTCCTTGGTTTTATGAATTTTCTCTGGGAATGTCACTATCCAAGCACTCTAGGGTGAAAGGAGACTTGGTTTTGAGGACCAAGCACCGAAACTTACAACCACTATGTTTCGTATCCCCTAGTGTTGCTCGTCGTAATGCACCACAACGTTGATTTATGGATTGATATGCCATAGCTCAAACCAAAAGAGTGATTAGCATGACAAACAACGAAAAACGGACAAGTGAGGTTTTTTTTTTTGGCATTTACAATTTCTTGCATTTTCGTAAATAACATAAAACAAAAAAAATAGTCCTAAACTTGCTACAACAAAGGAAAAATAGTGCAACTGTAAAAAATCGTAAAATAAATGCCCACCTTGAAATCAAAACCCTTTTTGGATTTTCAATTGTGTTTTTCATTAACTAAGAACAAAAAAAGACAAATAAATAATTACATGCAAAAATAACTTAGCCCCTAATGCATGGTATGTCGTGGTATGCTCCTAGCGCTAAGCCGACTTTGGGGGAGTGGATTAGGTTTT
Source organism: Ilex paraguariensis (assembly GCA_963454935.2). Classification (NCBI taxonomy): domain Eukaryota; kingdom Viridiplantae; phylum Streptophyta; class Magnoliopsida; order Aquifoliales; family Aquifoliaceae; genus Ilex; species Ilex paraguariensis. The sequence continues at coordinate 25,863 of CAUOFW020000836.1, read as the reverse complement.
GGTGAACTCGTGAGAGGTTCCCCGCTCTTTTTTTTACCACGAAAGGTGTTTCGCATCAAAAAATAACTTATTGTTTTCACTTATACACTTGTGATTTGATGCACACGCACGCACTATGTGTTTGATAGAATGATTGTTTGAATATCTTCATCATCCATAGTTGCGTATCAAGGGTTTGGGTCTTTGGTTGGGAACACCGTGAGAGATTGTGTGTTGAGGGATAAATTGATAACACGCAACACAAGAATTTCGATGGGTTCAAGGGTTCGTTGTGGTTAAAAAGTGGTTTCTCACTATTAGTTGATCAGTCTTCGTTAGAAAGACCCAATTGTGGTAGTAGTAGGTTCAATTTGCTACTCTAAACGATTCGTGTGTCACGAATACTGTCCATTTCTTTTAGAGCAGTGCTTACATGGACTTCAAAGTAGTAGACCTCATATTTACAACCCATGATTGCGTTGTGGGTCCTAGTATTTATTGGCACCCACTACCTATGCGATAGTCGGGATTATCAAGTCTACTTTTTATGTCCATGTAGCTTTAGTGTTTGTTTTATGCCTTACCACCTTTCATGTTTGGCTACATTGGGCTGTGTTGTAAAAACGGGATCTTCTGCATATTTTAAAAGATTTGAGCTTTACTAACCTTCCGCTGTGTGCGTTTATTATTAGTCATCCAATAGAAGTACACTGCTAAGTATGATCGCGAATGGTCAGCGTCTCCTTGGTTTTATGAATTTTCTCTGGGAATGTCACTATCCAAGCACTCTAGGGTGAAAGGAGACTTGGTTTTGAGGACCAAGCACCGAAACTTACAACCACTATGTTTCGTATCCCCTAGTGTTGCTCGTCGTAATGCACCACAACGTTGATTTATGGATTGATATGCCATAGCTCAAACCAAAAGAGTGATTAGCATGACAAACAACGAAAAACGGACAAGTGAGGTTTTTTTTTTTGGCATTTACAATTTCTTGCATTTTCGTAAATAACATAAAACAAAAAAAATAGTCCTAAACTTGCTACAACAAAGGAAAAATAGTGCAACTGTAAAAAATCGTAAAATAAATGCCCACCTTGAAATCAAAACCCTTTTTGGATTTTCAATTGTGTTTTTCATTAACTAAGAACAAAAAAAGACAAATAAATAATTACATGCAAAAATAACTTAGCCCCTAATGCATGGTATGTCGTGGTATGCTCCTAGCGCTAAGCCGACTTTGGGGGAGTGGATTAGGTTTTGGTGAACTCGTGAGAGGTTCCCCGCTCTTTTTTTTACCACGAAAGGTGTTTCGCATCAAAAAATAACTTATTGTTTTCACTTATACACTTGTGATTTGATGCACACGCACGCACTATGTGTTTGATAGAATGATTGTTTGAATATCTTCATCATCCATAGTTGCGTATCAAGGGTTTGGGTCTTTGGTTGGGAACACCGTGAGAGATTGTGTGTTGAGGGATAAATTGATAACACGCAACACAAGAATTTCGATGGGTTCAAGGGTTCGTTGTGGTTAAAAAGTGGTTTCTCACTATTAGTTGATCAGTCTTCGTTAGAAAGACCCAATTGTGGTAGTAGTAGGTTCAATTTGCTACTCTAAACGATTCGTGTGTCACGAATACTGTCCATTTCTTTTAGAGCAGTGCTTACATGGACTTCAAAGTAGTAGACCTCATATTTACAACCCATGATTGCGTTGTGGGTCCTAGTATTTATTGGCACCCACTACCTATGCGATAGTCGGGATTATCAAGTCTACTTTTTATGTCCATGTAGCTTTAGTGTTTGTTTTATGCCTTACCACCTTTCATGTTTGGCTACATTGGGCTGTGTTGTAAAAACGGGATCTTCTGCATATTTTAAAAGATTTGAGCTTTACTAACCTTCCGCTGTGTGCGTTTATTATTAGTCATCCAATAGAAGTACACTGCTAAGTATGATCGCGAATGGTCAGCGTCTCCTTGGTTTTATGAATTTTCTCTGGGAATGTCACTATCCAAGCACTCTAGGGTGAAAGGAGACTTGGTTTTGAGGACCAAGCACCGAAACTTACAACCACTATGTTTCGTATCCCCTAGTGTTGCTCGTCGTAATGCACCACAACGTTGATTTATGGATTGATATGCCATAGCTCAAACCAAAAGAGTGATTAGCATGACAAACAACGAAAAACGGACAAGTGAGGTTTTTTTTTTTGGCATTTACAATTTCTTGCATTTTCGTAAATAACATAAAACAAAAAAAATAGTCCTAAACTTGCTACAACAAAGGAAAAATAGTGCAACTGTAAAAAATCGTAAAATAAATGCCCACCTTGAAATCAAAACCCTTTTTGGATTTTCAATTGTGTTTTTCATTAACTAAGAACAAAAAAAGACAAATAAATAATTACATGCAAAAATAACTTAGCCCCTAATGCATGGTATGTCGTGGTATGCTCCTAGCGCTAAGCCGACTTTGGGGGAGTGGATTAGGTTTTGGTGAACTCGTGAGAGGTTCCCCGCTCTTTTTTTTACCACGAAAGGTGTTTCGCATCAAAAAATAACTTATTGTTTTCACTTATACACTTGTGATTTGATGCACACGCACGCACTATGTGTTTGATAGAATGATTGTTTGAATATCTTCATCATCCATAGTTGCGTATCAAGGGTTTGGGTCTTTGGTTGGGAACACCGTGAGAGATTGTGTGTTGAGGGATAAATTGATAACACGCAACACAAGAATTTCGATGGGTTCAAGGGTTCGTTGTGGTTAAAAAGTGGTTTCTCACTATTAGTTGATCAGTCTTCGTTAGAAAGACCCAATTGTGGTAGTAGTAGGTTCAATTTGCTACTCTAAACGATTCGTGTGTCACGAATACTGTCCATTTCTTTTAGAGCAGTGCTTACATGGACTTCAAAGTAGTAGACCTCATATTTACAACCCATGATTGCGTTGTGGGTCCTAGTATTTATTGGCACCCACTACCTATGCGATAGTCGGGATTATCAAGTCTACTTTTTATGTCCATGTAGCTTTAGTGTTTGTTTTATGCCTTACCACCTTTCATGTTTGGCTACATTGGGCTGTGTTGTAAAAACGGGATCTTCTGCATATTTTAAAAGATTTGAGCTTTACTAACCTTCCGCTGTGTGCGTTTATTATTAGTCATCCAATAGAAGTACACTGCTAAGTATGATCGCGAATGGTCAGCGTCTCCTTGGTTTTATGAATTTTCTCTGGGAATGTCACTATCCAAGCACTCTAGGGTGAAAGGAGACTTGGTTTTGAGGACCAAGCACCGAAACTTACAACCACTATGTTTCGTATCCCCTAGTGTTGCTCGTCGTAATGCACCACAACGTTGATTTATGGATTGATATGCCATAGCTCAAACCAAAAGAGTGATTAGCATGACAAACAACGAAAAACGGACAAGTGAGGTTTTTTTTTTTGGCATTTACAATTTCTTGCATTTTCGTAAATAACATAAAACAAAAAAAATAGTCCTAAACTTGCTACAACAAAGGAAAAATAGTGCAACTGTAAAAAATCGTAAAATAAATGCCCACCTTGAAATCAAAACCCTTTTTGGATTTTCAATTGTGTTTTTCATTAACTAAGAACAAAAAAAGACAAATAAATAATTACATGCAAAAATAACTTAGCCCCTAATGCATGGTATGTCGTGGTATGCTCCTAGCGCTAAGCCGACTTTGGGGGAGTGGATTAGGTTTTGGTGAACTCGTGAGAGGTTCCCCGCTCTTTTTTTTACCACGAAAGGTGTTTCGCATCAAAAAATAACTTATTGTTTTCACTTATACACTTGTGATTTGATGCACACGCACGCACTATGTGTTTGATAGAATGATTGTTTGAATATCTTCATCATCCATAGTTGCGTATCAAGGGTTTGGGTCTTTGGTTGGGAACACCGTGAGAGATTGTGTGTTGAGGGATAAATTGATAACACGCAACACAAGAATTTCGATGGGTTCAAGGGTTCGTTGTGGTTAAAAAGTGGTTTCTCACTATTAGTTGATCAGTCTTCGTTAGAAAGACCCAATTGTGGTAGTAGTAGGTTCAATTTGCTACTCTAAACGATTCGTGTGTCACGAATACTGTCCATTTCTTTTAGAGCAGTGCTTACATGGACTTCAAAGTAGTAGACCTCATATTTACAACCCATGATTGCGTTGTGGGTCCTAGTATTTATTGGCACCCACTACCTATGCGATAGTCGGGATTATCAAGTCTACTTTTTATGTCCATGTAGCTTTAGTGTTTGTTTTATGCCTTACCACCTTTCATGTTTGGCTACATTGGGCTGTGTTGTAAAAACGGGATCTTCTGCATATTTTAAAAGATTTGAGCTTTACTAACCTTCCGCTGTGTGCGTTTATTATTAGTCATCCAATAGAAGTACACTGCTAAGTATGATCGCGAATGGTCAGCGTCTCCTTGGTTTTATGAATTTTCTCTGGGAATGTCACTATCCAAGCACTCTAGGGTGAAAGGAGACTTGGTTTTGAGGACCAAGCACCGAAACTTACAACCACTATGTTTCGTATCCCCTAGTGTTGCTCGTCGTAATGCACCACAACGTTGATTTATGGATTGATATGCCATAGCTCAAACCAAAAGAGTGATTAGCATGACAAACAACGAAAAACGGACAAGTGAGGTTTTTTTTTTTGGCATTTACAATTTCTTGCATTTTCGTAAATAACATAAAACAAAAAAAATAGTCCTAAACTTGCTACAACAAAGGAAAAATAGTGCAACTGTAAAAAATCGTAAAATAAATGCCCACCTTGAAATCAAAACCCTTTTTGGATTTTCAATTGTGTTTTTCATTAACTAAGAACAAAAAAAGACAAATAAATAATTACATGCAAAAATAACTTAGCCCCTAATGCATGGTATGTCGTGGTATGCTCCTAGCGCTAAGCCGACTTTGGGGGAGTGGATTAGGTTTTGGTGAACTCGTGAGAGGTTCCCCGCTCTTTTTTTTACCACGAAAGGTGTTTCGCATCAAAAAATAACTTATTGTTTTCACTTATACACTTGTGATTTGATGCACACGCACGCACTATGTGTTTGATAGAATGATTGTTTGAATATCTTCATCATCCATAGTTGCGTATCAAGGGTTTGGGTCTTTGGTTGGGAACACCGTGAGAGATTGTGTGTTGAGGGATAAATTGATAACACGCAACACAAGAATTTCGATGGGTTCAAGGGTTCGTTGTGGTTAAAAAGTGGTTTCTCACTATTAGTTGATCAGTCTTCGTTAGAAAGACCCAATTGTGGTAGTAGTAGGTTCAATTTGCTACTCTAAACGATTCGTGTGTCACGAATACTGTCCATTTCTTTTAGAGCAGTGCTTACATGGACTTCAAAGTAGTAGACCTCATATTTACAACCCATGATTGCGTTGTGGGTCCTAGTATTTATTGGCACCCACTACCTATGCGATAGTCGGGATTATCAAGTCTACTTTTTATGTCCATGTAGCTTTAGTGTTTGTTTTATGCCTTACCACCTTTCATGTTTGGCTACATTGGGCTGTGTTGTAAAAACTGGATCTTCTGCATATTTTAAAAGATTTGAGCTTTACTAACCTTCCGCTGTGTGCGTTTATTATTAGTCATCCAATAGAAGTACACTGCTAAGTATGATCGCGAATGGTCAGCGTCTCCTTGGTTTTATGAATTTTCTCTGGGAATGTCACTATCCAAGCACTCTAGGGTGAAAGGAGACTTGGTTTTGAGGACCAAGCACCGAAACTTACAACCACTATGTTTCGTATCCCCTAGTGTTGCTCGTCGTAATGCACCACAACGTTGATTTATGGATTGATATGCCATAGCTCAAACCAAAAGAGTGATTAGCATGACAAACAACGAAAAACGGACAAGTGGGGTTTTTTTTTTTGGCATTTACAATTTCTTGCATTTTCGTAAATAACATAAAACAAAAAAAATAGTCCTAAACTTGCTACAACAAAGGAAAAATAGTGCAACTGTAAAAAATCGTAAAATAAATGCCCACCTTGAAATCAAAACCCTTTTTGGATTTTCAATTGTGTTTTTCATTAACTAAGAACAAAAAAAGACAAATAAATAATTACATGCAAAAATCTGCAAAAATAACTTAGCCCCTAACGCATGGTATGCTCCTAGCGCTAAGCCGACTTTGGGGGAGTGGATTAGGTTTTGGTGAACTCGTGAGAGGTTCCCCGCTCTTTTTTTTACCACGAAAGGTGTTTCGCATCAAAAAATAACTTATTGTTTTCACTTATACACTTGTGATTTGATGCACACGCACGCACTATGTGTTTGATAGAATGATTGTTTGAATATCTTCATCATCCATAGTTGCGTATCAAGGGTTTGGGTCTTTGGTTGGGAACACCGTGAGAGATTGTGTGTTGAGGGATAAATTGATAACACGCAACACAAGAATTTCGATGGGTTCAAGGGTTCGTTGTGGTTAAAAAGTGGTTTCTCACTATTAGTTGATCAGTCTTCGTTAGAAAGACCCAATTGTGGTAGTAGTAGGTTCAATTTGCTACTCTAAACGATTCGTGTGTCACGAATACTGTCCATTTCTTTTAGAGCAGTGCTTACATGGACTTCAAAGTAGTAGACCTCATATTTACAACCCATGATTGCGTTGTGGGTCCTAGTATTTATTGGCACCCACTACCTATGCGATAGTCGGGATTATCAAGTCTACTTTTTATGTCCATGTAGCTTTAGTGTTTGTTTTATGCCTTACCACCTTTCATGTTTGGCTACATTGGGCTGTGTTGTAAAAACGGGATCTTCTGCATATTTTAAAAGATTTGAGCTTTACTAACCTTCCGCTGTGTGCGTTTATTATTAGTCATCCAATAGAAGTACACTGCTAAGTATGATCGCGAATGGTCAGCGTCTCCTTGGTTTTATGAATTTTCTCTGGGAATGTCACTATCCAAGCACTCTAGGGTGAAAGGAGACTTGGTTTTGAGGACCAAGCACCGAAACTTACAACCACTATGTTTCGTATCCCCTAGTATTGCTCGTCGTAATGCACCACAACGTTGATTTATGGATTGATATCCCATAGCTCAAACCAAAAGAGTGATTAGCATGACAAACAACGAAAAACAGACCAGTGAGTTTTTTTTTTTGGCCTTTACAATTTCTTGCATTTTCGTAAATAACATAAAACAAAAAAAATAGTCCTAAACTTGCTACAACAAAGGCAAAATAGTGCAACTATAAAAAATCGTAAAATAAATGCCCACCTTGAAATCAAAACTCTTTTTGGATTTTCAATTGTGTTTTTCATTAATTAAGAACAAAAAAAGACAAATAAATAATTACAGGCAAATATAACTGAGCCCCTAATGCATGGTATGTCGGGGTATGCTCCTAGTGCTAAGCCGACTTTGGGGGAGTGGATTTGGCTTTGGTGAACCCGTGAGATGTTCCCGGTTCTTTTTTTTCCAATGAAAGGTGTTTCGCAGCTAAAAATAACTTATTGTTTTCACTTATACACTTGTGATTTGATGCACACGCACGCACTATGTGTTTGATAGAATGATTGTTTGAATATCTTCATCATCCATAGTTGCGTATCAAGGGTTTGGGTCTTTGGTTGGGAACACCGTGAGGGATTGTGTGTTGAGGGATAAATTGATAACACGCAACACAAGAATTTCGATGGGTTCAAGGGTTCGTTGTGGTTAAAAAGTGGTTTCTCACTATTAGTTGATCAGTCTTCGTTAGAAAGACCCAATTGTGGTAGTAGTAGGTTCAATTTGCTACTCTAAACGATTCGTGTGTCACGAATACTGTCCATTTCTTTTAGAGCAGTGCTTACATGGACTTCAAAGTAGTAGACCTCATATTTACAACCCATGATTGCGTTGTGGGTCCTAGTATTTATTGGCACCCACTACCTATGCGATAGTCGGGATTATCAAGTCTACTTTTTATGTCCATGTAGCTTTAGTGTTTGTTTTATGCCTTACCACCTTTCATGTTTGGCTACATTGGGCTGTGTTGTAAAAACGGGATCTTCTGCATATTTTAAAAGATTTGAGCTTTACTAACCTTCCGCTGTGTGCGTTTATTATTAGTCATCCAATAGAAGTGCACTCCTAAGTATGATCGCGAATGGTCAGCGTCTCCTTGGGTTTTTGAATTTTTTCTGGGAATGTCACTATCCAAGCACTCTAGGGTGAAAGGAGACTTGGTTTTGAGCACCAAGCACCGAAACTTACAACCACTATGTTTCGTATCCCCTAGTGTTGCTCGTCGTAATGCACCACAACGTTGATTTATGGATTGATATGCCATAGCTCAAACCAAAAGAGTGATTAGCATGACAAACAACGAAAAACGGACAAGTGAGGTTTTTTTTTTTGGCATTTACAATTTCTTGCATTTTCGTAAATAACATAAAACAAAAAAAATAGTCCTAAACTTGCTACAACAAAGGAAAAATAGTGCAACTGTAAAAAATCGTAAAATAAATGCCCACCTTGAAATCAAAACCCTTTTTGGATTTTCAATTGTGTTTTTCATTAACTAAGAACAAAAAAAGACAAATAAATAATTACATGCAAAAATAACTTAGCCCCTAATGCATGGTATGTCGTGGTATGCTCCTAGCGCTAAGCCGACTTTGGGGGAGTGGATTAGGTTTTGGTGAACTCGTGAGAGGTTCCCCGCTCTTTTTTTTACCACGAAAGGTGTTTCGCATCAAAAAATAACTTATTGTTTTCACTTATACACTTGTGATTTGATGCACACGCACGCACTATGTGTTTGATAGAATGATTGTTTGAATATCTTCATCATCCATAGTTGCGTATCAAGGGTTTGGGTCTTTGGTTGGGAACACCGTGAGAGATTGTGTGTTGAGGGATAAATTGATAACACGCAACACAAGAATTTCGATGGGTTCAAGGGTTCGTTGTGGTTAAAAAGTGGTTTCTCACTATTAGTTGATCAGTCTTCGTTAGAAAGACCCAATTGTGGTAGTAGTAGGTTCAATTTGCTACTCTAAACGATTCGTGTGTCACGAATACTGTCCATTTCTTTTAGAGCAGTGCTTACATGGACTTCAAAGTAGTAGACCTCATATTTACAACCCATGATTGCGTTGTGGGTCCTAGTATTTATTGGCACCCACTACCTATGCGATAGTCGGGATTATCAAGTCTACTTTTTATGTCCATGTAGCTTTAGTGTTTGTTTTATGCCTTACCACCTTTCATGTTTGGCTACATTGGGCTGTGTTGTAAAAACGGGATCTTCTGCATATTTTAAAAGATTTGAGCTTTACTAACCTTCCGCTGTGTGCGTTTATTATTAGTCATCCAATAGAAGTACACTGCTAAGTATGATCGCGAATGGTCAGCGTCTCCTTGGTTTTATGAATTTTCTCTGGGAATGTCACTATCCAAGCACTCTAGGGTGAAAGGAGACTTGGTTTTGAGGACCAAGCACCGAAACTTACAACCACTATGTTTCGTATCCCCTAGTGTTGCTCGTCGTAATGCACCACAACGTTGATTTATGGATTGATATGCCATAGCTCAAACCAAAAGAGTGATTAGCATGACAAACAACGAAAAACGGACAAGTGAGGTTTTTTTTTTTGGCATTTACAATTTCTTGCATTTTCGTAAATAACATAAAACAAAAAAAATAGTCCTAAACTTGCTACAACAAAGGAAAAATAGTGCAACTGTAAAAAATCGTAAAATAAATGCCCACCTTGAAATCAAAACCCTTTTTGGATTTTCAATTGTGTTTTTCATTAACTAAGAACAAAAAAAGACAAATAAATAATTACATGCAAAAATAACTTAGCCCCTAATGCATGGTATGTCGTGGTATGCTCCTAGCGCTAAGCCGACTTTGGGGGAGTGGATTAGGTTTTGGTGAACTCGTGAGAGGTTCCCCGCTCTTTTTTTTACCACGAAAGGTGTTTCGCATCAAAAAATAACTTATTGTTTTCACTTATACACTTGTGATTTGATGCACACGCACGCACTATGTGTTTGATAGAATGATTGTTTGAATATCTTCATCATCCATAGTTGCGTATCAAGGGTTTGGGTCTTTGGTTGGGAACACCGTGAGAGATTGTGTGTTGAGGGATAAATTGATAACACGCAACACAAGAATTTCGATGGGTTCAAGGGTTCGTTGTGGTTAAAAAGTGGTTTCTCACTATTAGTTGATCAGTCTTCGTTTGAAAGACCCAATTGTGGTCGTAGTAGGTTCAATTTGCTACTCTAAACGATTCTTGTGTCACGAATACGGTCCATTTCGTTTACAGCAGTGCTTACATGGTTTTCAAAGTAGTAGACCTCATATTTACAACCCATGATTGCGTTGTGGGTCCTAGTATTTATTGGCACCCACTACCTATGCGATAGTCGGGATTATCAAGTCTACTTTTTATGTCCATGTAGCTTTAGTGTTTGTTTTATGCCTTACCACCTTTCATGTTTGGCTACATTGGGCTGTGTTGTAAAAACGGGATTTTCTGCATATTTTAAAAGATTTGAGCTTTACTAACCTTCCCCTCTGTGCGTTTATTATTAGTCATCCAATAGAAGTACACTGCTAAGTATGATCGCGAATGGTCAGCGTCTCCTTGGTTTTATGAATTTTCTCTGGGAATGTCACTATCCAAGCACTCTAGGGTGAAAGGAGACTTGGTTTTGAGGACCAAGCACCGAAACTTACAACCACTATGTTTCGTATCCCCTAGTGTTGCTCGTCGTAATGCACCACAACGTTGATTTATGGATTGATATGCCATAGCTCAAACCAAAAGAGTGATTAGCATGACAAACAACGAAAAACGGACAAGTGAGGTTTTTTTTTTTGGCATTTACAATTTCTTGCATTTTCGTAAATAACATAAAACAAAAAAAATAGTCCTAAACTTGCTACAACAAAGGAAAAATAGTGCAACTGTAAAAAATCGTAAAATAAATGCCCACCTTGAAATCAAAACCCTTTTTGGATTTTCAATTGTGTTTTTCATTAACTAAGAACAAAAAAAGACAAATAAATAATTACATGCAAAAATAACTTAGCCCCTAATGCATGGTATGTCGTGGTATGCTCCTAGCGCTAAGCCGACTTTGGGGGAGTGGATTAGGTTTTGGTGAACTCGTGAGAGGTTCCCCGCTCTTTTTTTTACCACGAAAGGTGTTTCGCATCAAAAAATAACTTATTGTTTTCACTTATACACTTGTGATTTGATGCACACGCACGCACTATGTGTTTGATAGAATGATTGTTTGAATATCTTCATCATCCATAGTTGCGTATCAAGGGTTTGGGTCTTTGGTTGGGAACACCGTGAGAGATTGTGTGTTGAGGGATAAATTGATAACACGCAACACAAGAATTTCGATGGGTTCAAGGGTTCGTTGTGGTTAAAAAGTGGTTTCTCACTATTAGTTGATCAGTCTTCGTTAGAAAGACCCAATTGTGGTAGTAGTAGGTTCAATTTGCTACTCTAAACGATTCGTGTGTCACGAATACTGTCCATTTCTTTTAGAGCAGTGCTTACATGGACTTCAAAGTAGTAGACCTCATATTTACAACCCATGATTGCGTTGTGGGTCCTAGTATTTATTGGCACCCACTACCTATGCGATAGTCGGGATTATCAAGTCTACTTTTTATGTCCATGTAGCTTTAGTGTTTGTTTTATGCCTTACCACCTTTCATGTTTGGCTACATTGGGCTGTGTTGTAAAAACGGGATCTTCTGCATATTTTAAAAGATTTGAGCTTTACTAACCTTCCGCTGTGTGCGTTTATTATTAGTCATCCAATAGAAGTACACTGCTAAGTATGATCGCGAATGGTCAGCGTCTCCTTGGTTTTATGAATTTTCTCTGGGAATGTCACTATCCAAGCACTCTAGGGTGAAAGGAGACTTGGTTTTGAGGACCAAGCACCGAAACTTACAACCACTATGTTTCGTATCCCCTAGTGTTGCTCGTCGTAATGCACCACAACGTTGATTTATGGATTGATATGCCATAGCTCAAACCAAAAGAGTGATTAGCATGACAAACAACGAAAAACGGACAAGTGAGGTTTTTTTTTTTGGCATTTACAATTTCTTGCATTTTCGTAAATAACATAAAACAAAAAAAATAGTCCTAAACTTGCTACAACAAAGGAAAAATAGTGCAACTGTAAAAAATCGTAAAATAAATGCCCACCTTGAAATCAAAACCCTTTTTGGATTTTCAATTGTGTTTTTCATTAACTAAGAACAAAAAAAGACAAATAAATAATTACATGCAAAAATAACTTAGCCCCTAATGCATGGTATGTCGTGGTATGCTCCTAGCGCTAAGCCGACTTTGGGGGAGTGGATTAGGTTTTGGTGAACTCGTGAGAGGTTCCCCGCTCTTTTTTTTACCACGAAAGGTGTTTCGCATCAAAAAATAACTTATTGTATTCACTTATACACTTGTGATTTGATGCACACGCACGCACTATGTGTTTGATAGAATGATTGTTTGAATATCTTCATCATCCATAGTTGCGTATCAAGGGTTTGGGTCTTTGGTTGGGAACACCGTGAGGGATTGTGTGTTGAGGGATAAATTGATAACACGCAACACAAGAATTTCGATGGGTTCAAGGGTTCGTTGTGGTTAAAAAGTGGTTTCTCACTATTAGTTGATCAGTCTTCGTTAGAAAGACCCAATTGTGGTAGTAGTAGGTTCAATTTGCTACTCTAAACGATTCGTGTGTCACGAATACTGTCCATTTCTTTTAGAGCAGTGCTTACATGGACTTCAAAGTAGTAGACCTCATATTTACAACCCATGATTGCGTTGTGGGTCCTAGTATTTATTGGCACCCACTACCTATGCGATAGTCGGGATTATCAAGTCTACTTTTTATGTCCATGTAGCTTTAGTGTTTGTTTTATGCCTTACCACCTTTCATGTTTGGCTACATTGGGCTGTGTTGTAAAAACGGGATCTTCTGCATATTTTAAAAGATTTGAGCTTTACTAACCTTCCGCTGTGTGCGTTTATTATTAGTCATCCAATAGAAGTACACTGCTAAGTATGATCGCGAATGGTCAGCGTCTCCTTGGTTTTATGAATTTTCTCTGGGAATGTCACTATCCAAGCACTCTAGGGTGAAAGGAGACTTGGTTTTGAGGACCAAGCACCGAAACTTACAACCACTATGTTTCGTATCCCCTAGTGTTGCTCGTCGTAATGCACCACAACGTTGATTTATGGATTGATATGCCATAGCTCAAACCAAAAGAGTGATTAGCATGACAAACAACGAAAAACGGACAAGTGGGGTTTTTTTTTTTGGCATTTACAATTTCTTGCATTTTCGTAAATAACATAAAACAAAAAAAATAGTCCTAAACTTGCTACAACAAAGGAAAAATAGTGCAACTGTAAAAAATCGTAAAATAAATGCCCACCTTGAAATCAAAACCCTTTTTGGATTTTCAATTGTGTTTTTCATTAACTAAGAACAAAAAAAGACAAATAAATAATTACATGCAAAAATAACTTAGCCCCTAATGCATGGTATGTCGTGGTATGCTCCTAGCGCTAAGCCGACTTTGGGGGAGTGGATTAGGTTTTGGTGAACTCGTGAGAGGTTCCCCGCTCTTTTTTTTACCACGAAAGGTGTTTCGCATCAAAAAATAACTTATTGTTTTCACTTATACACTTGTGATTTGATGCACACGCACGCACTATGTGTTTGATAGAATGATTGTTTGAATATCTTCATCATCCATAGTTGCGTATCAAGGGTTTGGGTCTTTGGTTGGGAACACCGTGAGAGATTGTGTGTTGAGGGATAAATTGATAACACGCAACACAAGAATTTCGATGGGTTCAAGGGTTCGTTGTGGTTAAAAAGTGGTTTCTCACTATTAGTTGATCAGTCTTCGTTAGAAAGACCCAATTGTGGTAGTAGTAGGTTCAATTTGCTACTCTAAACGATTCGTGTGTCACGAATACTGTCCATTTCTTTTAGAGCAGTGCTTACATGGACTTCAAAGTAGTAGACCTCATATTTACAACCCATGATTGCGTTGTGGGTCCTAGTATTTATTGGCACCCACTACCTATGCGATAGTCGGGATTATCAAGTCTACTTTTTATGTCCATGTAGCTTTAGTGTTTGTTTTATGCCTTACCACCTTTCATGTTTGGCTACATTGGGCTGTGTTGTAAAAACGGGATCTTCTGCATATTTTAAAAGATTTGAGCTTTACTAACCTTCCGCTGTGTGCGTTTATTATTAGTCATCCAATAGAAGTACACTGCTAAGTATGATCGCGAATGGTCAGCGTCTCCTTGGTTTTATGAATTTTCTCTGGGAATGTCACTATCCAAGCACTCTAGGGTGAAAGGAGACTTGGTTTTGAGGACCAAGCACCGAAACTTACAACCACTATGTTTCGTATCCCCTAGTGTTGCTCGTCGTAATGCACCACAACGTTGATTTATGGATTGATATGCCATAGCTCAAACCAAAAGAGTGATTAGCATGACAAACAACGAAAAACGGACAAGTGGGGTTTTTTTTTTTGGCATTTACAATTTCTTGCATTTTCGTAAATAACATAAAACAAAAAAAATAGTCCTAAACTTGCTACAACAAAGGAAAAATAGTGCAACTGTAAAAAATCGTAAAATAAATGCCCACCTTGAAATCAAAACCCTTTTTGGATTTTCAATTGTGTTTTTCATTAACTAAGAACAAAAAAAGACAAATAAATAATTACATGCAAAAATAACTTAGCCCCTAATGCATGGTATGTCGTGGTATGCTCCTAGCGCTAAGCCGACTTTGGGGGAGTGGATTAGGTTTTGGTGAACTCGTGAGAGGTTCCCCGCTCTTTTTTTTACCACGAAAGGTGTTTCGCATCAAAAAATAACTTATTGTTTTCACTTATACACTTGTGATTTGATGCACACGCACGCACTATGTGTTTGATAGAATGATTGTTTGAATATCTTCATCATCCATAGTTGCGTATCAAGGGTTTGGGTCTTTGGTTGGGAACACCGTGAGAGATTGTGTGTTGAGGGATAAATTGATAACACGCAACACAAGAATTTCGATGGGTTCAAGGGTTCGTTGTGGTTAAAAAGTGGTTTCTCACTATTAGTTGATCAGTCTTCGTTAGAAAGACCCAATTGTGGTAGTAGTAGGTTCAATTTGCTACTCTAAACGATTCGTGTGTCACGAATACTGTCCATTTCTTTTAGAGCAGTGCTTACATGGACTTCAAAGTAGTAGACCTCATATTTACAACCCATGATTGCGTTGTGGGTCCTAGTATTTATTGGCACCCACTACCTATGCGATAGTCGGGATTATCAAGTCTACTTTTTATGTCCATGTAGCTTTAGTGTTTGTTTTATGCCTTACCACCTTTCATGTTTGGCTACATTGGGCTGTGTTGTAAAAACGGGATCTTCTGCATATTTTAAAAGATTTGAGCTTTACTAACCTTCCGCTGTGTGCGTTTATTATTAGTCATCCAATAGAAGTACACTGCTAAGTATGATCGCGAATGGTCAGCGTCTCCTTGGTTTTATGAATTTTCTCTGGGAATGTCACTATCCAAGCACTCTAGGGTGAAAGGAGACTTGGTTTTGAGGACCAAGCACCGAAACTTACAACCACTATGTTTCGTATCCCCTAGTGTTGCTCGTCGTAATGCACCACAACGTTGATTTATGGATTGATATGCCATAGCTCAAACCAAAAGAGTGATTAGCATGACAAACAACGAAAAACGGACAAGTGAGGTTTTTTTTTTTGGCATTTACAATTTCTTGCATTTTCGTAAATAACATAAAACAAAAAAAATAGTCCTAAACTTGCTACAACAAAGGAAAAATAGTGCAACTGTAAAAAATCGTAAAATAAATGCCCACCTTGAAATCAAAACCCTTTTTGGATTTTCAATTGTGTTTTTCATTAACTAAGAACAAAAAAAGACAAATAAATAATTACATGCAAAAATAACTTAGCCCCTAATGCATGGTATGTCGTGGTATGCTCCTAGCGCTAAGCCGACTTTGGGGGAGTGGATTAGGTTTTGGTGAACTCGTGAGAGGTTCCCCGCTCTTTTTTTTACCACGAAAGGTGTTTCGCATCAAAAAATAACTTATTGTATTCACTTATACACTTGTGATTTGATGCACACGCGCGCACTATGTGTTTGATAGAAGGATTGTTTGAATATCTTCATCTTCCATAGTTGCATGTCAAGGGTTTGGGTCTTTGGTTGGGAACACGGTGAGAGATTGTGTGTTGAGGGATNTTTCGTATACCCTAGTGTTGCTCGTCGTAATGCACCACAACGTTGATTTATGGATTCATATGCCATAGCTCAAACCAAAAGAGTGATTCGCATGACAAACAACGAAAATCGGACAAGTGAGGTTTTTTTTTTTTGGCATTTACAATTTCTTGCATTTTCGTAAATAACATAAAACAAAAAAAATAGTCCTAAACTTGCTACAACAAAGGAAAAATAGTGCAACTGTAAAAAATCGTAAAATAAATGCCCACCTTGAAATCAAAACCCTTTTTGGATTTTCAATTGTGTTTTTCATTAACTAAGAACAAAAAAAGACAAATAAATAATTACATGCAAAAATAACTTAGCCCCTAATGCATGGTATGTCGTGGTATGCTCCTAGCGCTAAGCCGACTTTGGGGGAGTGGATTAGGTTTTGGTGAACTCGTGAGAGGTTCCCCGCTCTTTTTTTTACCACGAAAGGTGTTTCGCATAAAAAAATAACTTATCGTTTTCACTTATACACTTGTGATTTGATGCACACGCACGCACTATGTGATTGATAGAA
>CAUOFW020000835.1:0-183094 GCA_963454935.2 Ilex paraguariensis | reverse complement strand
GGTGGATGGATTGGACGGTCCTTGAGAAAAAACTTTGTGGAGGTGGATTTGGTGAAAAATTCTGTGGTGGTGGGTTTGACAAATACCCTTGTGGATTGGTCCGGGGGTATTGAGAGCTAGATGCTTGCCCTTGGCCATGGTATTGGTTTTGCTTGGGAGGCATGGGAGATGCATATGCACTTGAACCATGAGGAATGGGGTTTTCATTTCTCCAACTAAAATTTGGGTGATTACTCCAACCCGGATTGTAAGTATTTGAATTGGGAGAAAATGATTGCCTCATTTGGTTGAATGCATGGACTTGTTTCATGGTGCGCTTCTTTAAGGGTCGGAATGTTTGGGCAATCCGATAGGGAATGCTCCATACATTCGTAAATTGAACAACCCTCCTCGGTTCGTGACACATTAGACACCTCGTGTCTCTTATTGACTTCAAGACTCTCAACTTTCCTTGACAATTTAGCAATTTTTGAAAACAAGTCTTCCCGGTTCTCAAATCATAAATCCCTCCCCCTTGAGTTTGGCTAGTCTTTTGAGGAGAAGACCTTGGTACATCGGTGGGATCTGTAATATCCCATGATTGTGCATTTTGTGCCAATGTATCAAAGTAATCTAAGGCCTCATCAGGGTCTTGTTCAAAAACTCCCCATTACACATCATGTCAATGAACTGTCGATGGCTCGGTGTGATTCCTTCATAAAAGAAACTCACCAATTGCCATGGTTCAAAGCCATGATGTGGAAGGGATTGTAGCAATTCCTTGTACCTCTCCCAACATTGATAGAATTGCTCATTGGGCTTTTCCGAAAAGTTTTGAATTTGCTTTTTTAGGGTAGTGGTTTTATGCACTGGAAAGAATTTGTTCAAAAACTCAGAAATTATTTGGCTCCACGATGTGATGGTTCGAGGCCTTAAGGAAATAAGCCACGTTTTTGCCTTGTCTTTCAGGGAAAAGGGAAATAATTTCATTTCTAGCTATCTCTTCCATCCCATGATTGGGGAGGAAAGTTGCAACCATTTCCTCAAAATCCCTTATGTGTGAACAGGGGCTCTAAGTTTCAAATCCGTTGAATGTGGTAATTAGTTGCAACATCCCTGGCTTAACTATGAAAAGATGAGCTTGGACCGGAAGGAGGATGCATGATGGTGTGGTGCTTCGTGTTGGTTGTAGGAAATCCCTTATTGACCTCACCAGGGGATTCATTTGAAAATTATTCCCCTCATTCACGGGACGGGGAAAATTCATTCTCGGATTGGGTATTTGGGGTTCTTGTGGTCCCCTACCCCTTTGGATATTTGGATTTGCACCTATATTGTCAAAATTGTCACCCGCATCCTCGGGTTGTTCTTGCTCAATATTCATGGTAGGGGCCAAGTTTTGTCTAACAAGTCGGTTTCGGTCGTTCCGCCTCCACATAAAACAAAATATATACAAACAAAGTTATACACAAACAAGATTATGTACATGGAACAACGTACCTCAGCCCATGATAAAGATCAGGGGACTTACCTCCGTCGTCCGAAAATCACCTTCTTGGTTTGACACTTGCCTTCCCCGACAACGGTGCCAAAAATGCTTGACAAATTTCCTTGTTGTTTCCTAACCTATAAAATATCACCTTTTAGCATGTATAGTATATGAATAAAGAGGAGTGTCACTCTCCTAGGGATGATGTCAAAAGAAAGGGCAACGGAATGGTGGATGAATGAGATTTCAAATGTGAGTATGTGTGAACAAAAGTGCTCCCCAAGCGCAAGGATACTTTCATGGATCGTGTTTTACTTGGTGGTATTCCAAGGTCGTTTCCACAGGGAAGGAAGTAAACCGAGGGGAAGGTGATTTTGGGAGAAAGAAAGTGTAAAATCTTTGATTGTTGGAAGTTGTTTGGTGAAGTTGTTTTGATGCTAGTAAAATGAGAAACAAATGTTGGCAAATCCAAGAGGTCACTCCAATAGGAATACCGTCTCAACTCAAAACCCTCCTCCAATAGAGCATGAATGAACGATTGATTCGTGGAAGCTAGGGGTAAGATTGGTGAGTATTTAAGCATAAATCGTGACTAGGCCTACGGAATATCGAAGACTCACCAAGTTATCCACCCTCAACCCAGTCAAACTGAACCATTGAACTCTGAAAAGAGAGGAGAATGAGTTGAAAGTTGAAATGTTATACCCAAGTGGAGGTTCCTCTTGGTTTTGCCAACTAAGAGATTTAGCTATTCATGCTTAAAATAAAGACAACAATATGATGAGAAGACATTATAAAAAAAAATAAAGACTAAAACTAAGCATAAACGAATTGTATAAATTTAACTTCCGGATAACCACCTCTTACTAAAGATTGGATGAGAAACTACTCACTCTTCATAGCTTTGTTAAAACTAGAAAAGTGAGTGATGCTCATCCCTCAAAGTAGAGGAGTTACAAGGTAACACATTTTACACAATGAGCCGATCTTTGACAAAGAATGAGTGAATCACGTTCCACCCTTCACGGCTTTGGTAAAGCTCTAGAAAGTGGAAGAGTTTCACTCCTCTAAGGGAAGAAGGCAGCTCAAGCAATGGAAGTAAAGAAAAGCAATAATACAATAAAAGAAAGCAATACTTAAAGTAAAAGAAAGTAATAAATTAAAAGGAAGCAAGAATACAATAAAAGAAAGCTATAAGCAATAAGGAAAACAATAATACTTTTGGAGGGTTTTTCACTACCAAAAGATGAATGCTTTACAAGTCCTAAGGGGTGGTATTTATAGGCAACAAGGAGGGTGAAAGTCTTGTTAGGTGACTTTGAATCTTGTTAGGTGGACTTGAAGAGTCTTGTTAGGTGGACTTGAAAATCTTGTTAGGTGACTTTGAATCTTGTTAGGTGGACTTGAAAATCTTGTTAGGTGGCCTTGAATTCTTTGATCCTCCTTTGTTTTGAGCTTTGATAATTGGCACCCCAGTAGTTTGTAGCTTTAATACAATTGGCTCCCCAGTAGTTTGTAGCTTTGACGCACAAAATCCTGAAAAGAACAACAATTAATGCATTATCCTTTATTCACACACTAATTCTAATTTGATTTATTTTGACTAGTTTAACTTTATTCAACTAACACAATTTACCTATTAAATTATGCCTTAATTAGGGTTAATCAATGTGCATGTTATCCTCTTCTCAAACCTTATAACAAACATAAACTTCAACCTGAAACAACCCAATGTATTTTCTTAGGTTATCCTTTTGATTACAAAGGTTACCTTTGCTATGATCCTAAATCCAACAAGATCTTTATCTCCAGATATGTAATATTTGATGAAACATTGTTTCCCTTTTCTGATTCTGTTCACTTTCCACAATTTACTCCTCCTAATCTTGATCACTAGTTGCCTTCTTCTTCTAATGACACATCCTCATCTCCAACTTTAGTGTTGGGACCACATCCTTCTACTCATCCTTCCCCTGTTCAGTATGATGTGTCTCCTTTTCTTCTTAATCATTTATCTTCAGTCCTACAATCCTCTCAGTCTTAAAGTTCAATTCCACCATCTTCTCTTTCTAATGTCGTATCACCTACTACATCAAAGAGTCCTATACTCATAGAGTCTTCAGTTTCTATACCTCCAGTTTTACCTCCATTAGCAATAATTCCTTCTACTCATCATATGACAACAAGATCCAAGTCTGGTATTTTCAAACCAAAGGTCTACTCAGCTACTACAACTTTGGCTGAACCTACCTCCTTTACCTCAGCATCCAAGTCTCTTGAATGGAGATAGGCAATGTCCGAAGAGTTTTTTGCACTGCAGCAGCAAGGTACCTGGTCCTTGGTTCCACCATCTCCTCATCAGAATCTTATTGGTTGTAAATGGGTCTATCGCATTAAACAAAAATTATGATGGTTTAATCTTTAGCTACAAAGCAAGACTTGTTGCTAAAGGCTTTCATCAAGAACCTGGCATTGATTACAGTGAAAATTTTAGTCCTGTGGTGAAACATGCCATTGTCAAACTCATTCTTGCTCTTTCTACAAATTTTAATTGGCCTATCCACTAGTTGGATGTCAAGAATGCCTTTTTACATGGTTCTCTTCATAAAGATGTCTATATGGCCTAGCCCCCAGGTTTCCTTGATCCTCTTACTCCTCATTATGTTTGCAAACTTCACAAATCTCTTTATGGTTTCAAACAGGCTCCTATAGCTTGGTTTGAGAAATTCACTACTCATCTTCACACTTATTCTTTTCATGCTTCTCCAGCTGATCCATCTTTATTCATTAGATCTATTTTAGGTTCTCTCACCATCTTACTTCTTTATGTGGATGATATTATCATCACTGGTAATGATTTTACATACATTCAAACTCTTAAGTCCAATCTTAATAAATCTTTTGAGATGAAAGACTTAGGTCCTCTTCATTACTTTCTTGGAATACAAGTTTAGTCCACCTCTATAGGACTTTTTCTTACTTAGTAGAAATATGTTACTGATTTGCTTCACAAAGCCAAGATGGGTTGATTGTAAGCCTTGCAAAACACCTTCTACAGCCTCCTCTAGACTTAGCAAAGACTGTTGGTGTTCTTCTTCCAGATCCCTCATTGTATAGAAGTCTAGTGGGCTCCTTACAGTATCTTACATTCACTAGACCAGATATCACTTATGCTATTAATCATGTCTGTCAATACATGAATCAGCCTCTAGACATTCATTTTGTGGCAGTCAAACGTATTCTCAGGTATCTTAAAGGAAAAGGTACCTTTGGTCTTCTCTATCAATCTAGTTCTCTTAGTCTTTCAGCATTTTTTGACGCTGATTGGGCAGAAGATCCTAATGATCGCAGATCTACAACAGGTTTTCTTTTGTATCTGGGTGATAATCCTATTCACTGGTCCACTAAGAAGCAGTAGACTATCTCCAGATCATCCACAGAGGCAGAATTTAGAGCACTTGCTCATACTATAACTGAGGTTATTTGGGTATAGAAATTGCTACAGAGTCTTCATATTCAACCTTCCTCTCCTCCCAAGCTTTGGTGTGACAATATTTCCGCTTTGGCTCTTGCCTCAAATCCAATGTTCCATGCCAGAACCAAACACATAGGGATTGATTTTCACTTTATTCGTGAGAGGGTAGCTCAGAAATCTCTTGCAGTCCATTATATTTCTACCAAGGAACAACTAGCTGATATTTTCACCAAAAGTCTTCCCACAGCTAGGTTTTTTGATGCTCAGAGACAAACTTATGGTTGTTCCCCCCCATAAGTTTGAGGGGGTGTATTAACCAATTGAGCTTCCTCACTATTAGTTACAATGAACCTCAGCACACTACAACTGCTCAACCAAATCCAGCTGATCAACACATGTGAAACTGTTGTAACTAACTCCTGTCTAGCTTAGCAAGATCTGTAACAGAGTTGACAGTTTGTTAGTCTAAGAATTGTGTATAAATACAACATTATGTATAGAGTAAGTTGTAATGAAAAATAAATCAGCAATGAAAGTTCTCTGTCTTCATCTTCTTCATCTTTCTGAAACTGTGTATTTCAACAATTTTCTGGTCTCTTTTGGCTGGTTTTAGTCGCAGTCCAAGTTGTCTTGAATCTTAGCTTGCTGTTATTTTTAAGTTATCAAGTTCTAGAGTCCTTTAGGGTGGTGTATTTTCGTTTCTAGCTTATCAAATTACCATGTAAAATAACCAAAACCTTCCCTAGACTTGGGAACAGGGTTTCCTATGTCAACAAGAGTCAACTAATGGAATGCAAGCTCAACTTGAGAAGCTTCACCACCTTGTTACTACTTGACAAGTAAATGCCCCTTCCTAAAGCTAAGTTAAAGTTGATAAGGAACCTAGAGGGGTAGTTGATGAAAGTGACTAGGGGATTGATGTTGAAGAAGTTGCTCATAATCTAGAAAATAGAGGTCATAGAATAGATGATAGGCCTCTTAAACGTGACAACAATTGGGACCATGGCCTCAAGATTGATGTAGATGAGTTTGAAGGTCGTCTACAACCTAAGGAGTTCTTCAATTGGGTTGATAATGTAACACCCCTAAAACCGAGAGTCATTATTTAACTCATTGACCACCCGTCAACCCGCAGAATTGCCCGTGAGTGTCGCTTGATTCGACATCACACTGTTATTATTCCATTACCTAAAATTTTAACTCACACTCCTTTAATCATTTAATCCGACCAAGGTCCAATATACCTTATTTAATGTCCATTTGTATCATTGGAACCAAGGAAAACAAAGCCCAAAAGTATGGAAAAATAATTTAAAAATTTTAGATTTTAGGAGACAGTACCGGTACTGTGTATCGGTACGGCTTGTCTTCTGGACAGACAGTACCGGTACGCTTTTCCTTCTGGACAGATTATACCGGTACGCAGTACCGGTATACTTTGTCCAGTTTTTCCCAATTCACCTGTTGTCAATTTTAACCCATTCCAAAACCTACATTTTTCATCCAAAACATATTAAATCATGTTTTTCACATATAATCTAATATATACAACATCTAATACAACCCATTCCATACATTTACATGCCTAAAGGGTTTTAAACAAAAGTTTTTACAAAACTTGTTTCCAAAAGCCACAAATCGACTTTTCTTCATCTTTAAGGCCCCGAATGTGAGTCCTCCATCGGTACGAACCCCGCACTTGAAGTGTGTTCCCGTATAGGGTGAGCCCTTCCCGGCTCCTCAACACATGCCATGTCAATGTGTATTAACATCGAGCTTTTCTAGCTCCGGCTATCTACCTTCACCCCATGCTATGCAGTGAGTATCAAAATTGGGCTCTCCAAGCCCCCGCCATTTGTGTTACACACCCAATGGCTAACTAAAATCTCCGGGTCTTTCTTGGGGTGGGTATTTATGGAATTACATCGACAGTCACCCAACAGACACGAAATTCATGGACTTTCACCAACGGTTCTGCGTACACCGATACACTTTATGAGCTCTTATACCAACGGAAGTGCATCCAAATACCGGATCTCTCACCCGAGGGATAGTCTAACCCTTCTTGCTACCCCGACCCAAGTCTTTTTCATGTTATTGTGCGACTTAGTCGGACATTCAATCCAACTTTTTTGAGCCCACCCATCATCCACCTACGTGGTGTTTGATGCCAACCATGCACCCACACCCATAAATTGCAATGTTTATATGTATATGCAATGTAATGCATCATTGCCATTCCAATATCATGCCCACATGTAATGAATGTCATATGAGAAATTTTAAACCACATGTCTACATGTTCCATGGAAATTCATATCATAAGCATATAAATTCCATTAGTCATCACAATGTCAATATCTCAATGAGCATATATTAGCATTTCTTTCCAACACATTTTTTCTAAGCATGTTATGCATCATTACGTCATAACAACTTGATTCATACATAGGCATTTGGCAAACACCATCAAAGCAATAATTCATGTTATCACACAAGAATTTTCACCTCATTCACAAGCATGATATAAAACATATAGTATGCCCACATAACACCCATTTTCCATAGAATTTCACAATAATTGCAACTCACCAATTCCAATCTAGGAATTTTTCTTAATTTAGGTCAAATTCACATACCCAATTCACCAATCACCCAATTCTATCAATTTCACAACCATAGACAAGTGATATGTATAGCTATCCATCTACCCATTACATATAACACTAGGTTGTAAAATAAATCCAAGTAAGAAGGAACCCTACCTCTTGAAGCGTAAACCCACTTGGTAGAAGCCCTCAAGACTCAAATTCTCACCCCAAGTCCTTGATTTCACCAAGCTTGGTTTTGAAACTTTGGTAAAATTCCTCATTTTTGGTGTGGTCGTGTAGCCCTCGACGAGGAGATCGACTTTTGTTCTTGTCCCGAGTGAATTTGAGCACCGTATCCTTGTAGATCGTAGAGAGAAGGTAGAGTTTTTTTCCTCACTTTCCCTCTCTTTCTCTCAACGTTAATGGCCGGCTGAAGAAATGGGGGAAAATCTGATTTTTCTCCCTATTTATACTCTTAGAATGCTTGGCCCACAACGCGCCACACAACTCTTTTATTTCCGGGTCCGTTTTCATTCTGAAATGATTAAATTTTATCCCGGTTTAAATTTAAATTAATTTTATTTTAATTTACCTTAAATTATTTTCCAACTTTCAAAATTTTATTGAAAATCCCATTTTTGGGTTACTCAAGACTCGACCGACCGCCTTGTAAAACGTAAAAAATCTAACAATCTCAAAATTCGATGGAATTTGACGTGGTAACTGGGTTTCGCGAAATGAATCCAATGGTGAGGTCCGTTTTGTCATCCGAGATCTTGAAAATTTTAAGTTTTCAACCCGTACTATAGTGACAAAATTATCATTTTGCCCTTATTTACAAAAGTTTAAATTTACTGGATTTTACAAATAAGGTAGATCAATTATTTACGTGGAAAGAGATGCCCGATGATAAGAAAGTCAAGTTTGTTAGTCTAAAACTTAAGGGGCATGCTCTTGTTTGGTGGAAAAAACTCCAATATAGTAGAGTGGACAAGGGTAAAGGGAAGATTAGATCATGGCATTGCATGAAAAAGAAACTTGAGGGAAAGTTTCTCCCATCTAACTACCGCCAAAATAACAAAACTGTGGATGAATACACTAAGAAGGAGGTCTACATGCTTCAAGCTTAAAATGACTTAGGATAGGATGAGTAGCAAAGTGTAGCCCATTATTTGGTGGGACTATGACTTCCTATTTAGGACCAAGTTGTGCTACATAACTTGGTCAAGGTAGATGATGCATACCTTCGTGCACTTAAAATACAGATTTAACTTAAATGGTTAGCAACTTGTAGGATGGATCTAGGACATGGTGAAATGATTTTTTGGAGGACTCAAGCTAGGAGTGTACCCATTGATGCCCCAAATGTGCCATCCTCTAGGTCAAACCAACCAAATCATCCTCAAGCACCTAAGGGTAAAGGCATCCTAGGTGCAAAACCCTCTTCATATAATTGTTTTAAGTGTAGTCAACTAGGGCATATATCCTCAACTTGTCCAAGGAGAAAATTTGTTCCTCAGTCAAATTTAATAGAGCAAGAGTCAAATAAACCCCATCCTGAGAATAAGCCTAACCTTGAGGAATCAAGTGGTGAGGAAGAACTAAATACTGGCATTGAGGAAGTAGAGGGTAATGTAGATGGTCAATTTCTTGTGATTCTTTGTGTTATGTTGGCTTCTAAAGTCCCATTGACTAATACATGGTTGAGACAAAGTCTCTTTCACACTACTGGCACCAGTGAAGTTAAGTTATGTTTTGTTGTCATTAATAGTGGAAGCATCGAAAACTTTGTTTCCCCATAAATGGTTGATTAAGAAGCTTGCTAAACCATACAAAGGAAGGTGGTGAAGTACCAGTCACACATTGTTGTCTAGTGAAATTCTCTATTGGGAAGAATTATAGGGACGAAGTTTAGTGTGGTGTGGTTCCTTTGTAGGTGTGTCACATTTTGGTTGGATTACCTTGGCAATTTGACATGAAGACTTTGAATGATGGGGAAAATAATACCTATACCTTCAAAATGGGTAGTCTTAAGTTATTATTGTGTCCTAAAAAATGATGCAAGATTGCCTTGAAAGCAGGTTGACCAACCATTAACTTAAAATAAAGTCCAACATAAATCTTTCATGATCCTTAATGAAAATCAATTGAAACAGAATTAAAAGAGTCTCAAGTTGTTTGTTTCCTAGTAGTTTAAGAGGTCAACAACGAGTATGAAACTCCTAAGGAAGTTTAACCATTGCTTAATGAATTTGAGGACATTCTTCTTGAGGAACTTCCTAATGGACTAGTGCGACTTAGAGATATCCAACATTGCATAGACCTCATTAGAACATGAGG
This sequence comes from Ilex paraguariensis, assembly GCA_963454935.2. Classification (NCBI taxonomy): domain Eukaryota; kingdom Viridiplantae; phylum Streptophyta; class Magnoliopsida; order Aquifoliales; family Aquifoliaceae; genus Ilex; species Ilex paraguariensis. The sequence goes on along the minus strand of CAUOFW020000835.1, from coordinate 173,220 downwards.
AGTTGCATAAGAAGGTGTCAAAGTTTCTTGGGAAGGAACATATTAGAGAGAGTATGAGTCTTTGTGCAGTCCAGTCCTTCTTACACCAAAGAAGTATGGTAATTGGAGAATATGCATTGATAGTCGCTCCATTAACAAAATCACTATTAAGTACAGTTTTCTCATATCTATTGTTGATGATATACTTGATATGTTGGGTGGTGCAAAAATATTTTGAAATATTTACCTTATGAAGGGCTACCATCAAATCAGGATATGACCTGGGGGATAAATGGAAGACAACTTTTAAGACTTGAGAGAGTCTTTATGAGTGGTTGGTCATGCCATTTGGTTTGTCTAACGCTCATGAAACTTTGACGATATCTTGACATATAGTACTTTCCCAAAGGAACACTGAGCACATTAAAGGCATGTATTGTGGACCCTAAGGCATATTGAGCTCTAGGTCAATCTCACAAAGAACACATTCTTCACTGATAGTTTGACATTTCTTGGATGCATTGTCTTTGTTGATGGCTTTAAGGTTTAACCTTTCAAAATTGAAGCTCTCCAAGATTGGCCTTATCCTATTACAATTACTGAGATTCAGAGCTTTCATGGGTTAGCTCCATTTTATAGGTGATTCCTTAAAAAGTTTAGCTCTCTAATTGTTCCCTTGATTGATTGCCTTAAGAAGGTTTCTTTTAAGTGGACCCCAACAACTAATAAATGTCTTTTGCTTGTGAAGATCGAAATACTATTGCACTAGTTCTAGCACTCCCTAATTTTGATAAGGTTTTTAAGGTTGATTGTGATGCCTCCTATATAGGGAACGGATCCGTATTGACTCAGAAAAGACCGTCGATTGCATTTTTTAGTGAAAAGCTTAATGAGGCCCGCACTTAGTATTTTGTGTATGATCTAGAGTTCTATGTCATTGTTCAAGATTTCAAACATTGGAGGAATTATCTTACCCCTAGGGAGTTTGTGTTGAACTCTGACCATGAAGCCTTAAAACATTTGAACTCCCGGAGAATCTAAATAAAAGACATGCCAAGTGGTGTTCTTTCTTGAAAGAATGCTCATTCGACCTTGTTAGACAATGTTTTCATTGGCTAATTTCATGCATTCCAATGTAAATATCAATCTATTCCATGGTCTTGATGCTACAATGATTGAAGATCTGAAAGCATCATTGAAGGGAGGAGATCAAACGTCAAAGCTACATCATTTACACTCTGAATACCTTCAAGCTTAAGACAAAGATAATGACCTAGAGACCTAAGATGATCCTTTGGTTTAATAGACTTAGAAGGACTAGAGTTAAAATGGAATTGGATTAATCCGTGTATGGGTCCTAGGTGCTTTTCAATGAATATTTTTTTTAAAACCATTTTGTGTTTTTGAAAACGTAGTTTGAGCCATTAGTGGACCTATATTGAGCAACACCATTTAGAGATCAAGAGGGGACTTCAGATCAATGTTGTAGTTTCAAATTCAACATCCTATACTCTTGTTTCATATTTTTTTGTAAAAAATTCAGTGTAACCCAATTTTTAGGATGAGATATATTGTAAAGCTTAGTAGCAAACTCATAGAGATGAGGAAAATCCTCAATTGTAGATCTGTAAAGTGCATCTATCTCTAACTTCTGTAGGCCAATTGTGGTAGAAATGAGATCAGCTAAAAATGTGAACTCAACCCCTCGAACATATGTGACAAAGAACATAAGTTTTTTTTTCTTGGTTTAGGCTTAAAAAACTAATAGAGACTGCCTTGTGCTTGCTAGACTTTGCTAGAGTGCTCTCTGTCACACCCTGACTTGACCTAAGCATGCAACTCGATCCGCAGAAACATTTAATAAAATTAGAGTACTACAACATAGCATAGTGATGGGTATATAATATTGCGTATTAATTACTTATAATTAGTCAAAGTTATGAATAAAGTGAAAATTTTGATGTTGTAGGTAATTACAGTATAAATGATGGCTTTTGGAACCCTGCAACTAAGTATGAATTTGTGGTGAAGAGATGGAAAGATTAGATGAGGATTGGAAGGTGAAGAATTCAAGAAAAATGCATTTAGAAGAAAACCTTCCGGAAGTTTTTGCCCACTGGAATTGAAAGGTTTTGACACAATACCTCTTTCTTCCCCATTTTTGACCATGCCCCACTTCGAATCTGAAAAAGTGCAAAACATAAAGGTTGTAGATCTGGAGGTACTCTTTATGGTATCAAAATTTCAGCTCAATCCAATAGTTGAATCCAAAATTATGACAATTCTACTATAACTGGTCTTGAGCTGTCACCTTTCGGAAGGTTTAGCCTATTGGAATAAACCTTCTGGAAGCCTGCAACTCATGCTCCACTTGCTTGAGGGTCCCATCATTGATTATCCCACTTGTCCCTTGACATCCCTTACATATATATATATGCCTTCTACACACTAGTTGAAGACTTTGGAGGCAATGACATTAATAAGGATGGGAGAGAAGGGGGTAGCATGTCCAATGCATCAAATCACCTCCCATTGATGGCAGATCTGCTCTCATAGGCTAGGGAAGCCTCATGGACAAAATTTGAAGTCTCTCTACACTATATATTCAACATTCCACAAGCTTTGAAAGAGAGGCTACCTAAGCTTAGAATGCTCTAAGGAAGAAGATGAATAGTAGAAATAGAAAGCTTAGATTTTTGCATTTCTTCCCTCCATTTCACTTGTAATATTTTGTAAGGATCTTGTAAGCTTCATTATTTAATTTTAATGTCATTTATTTCAAGTTCTTTGCAAGTTTAGTTGAGTATCTTAGTTTCTACCATTGTTGTATTAAGTTTAAAGTGGGTATTGAATATTTTTATTCATAGTTTAAGATTTCTTGCATTAAGTTGAGTTCTAATCTTCATTTCTTCATTATGTCTCTTTACATTGTGCATGTCTTTCCTTTTAGTATGAATAGCTAGATTTTAAGTTAGCTAATCCAAGGGAGACCTCCTTTTGGGTATGCCATTTCAAATCATTTTCTTTCCCCCTCGTAGTGTACGTTGGTTCGGTTTGACTGGGTTGAGTGTGGATTGCATTAATTTGAGTTCTAATCTTCATTTCTTCATTATGTATCTTTACATTTTGCATATCTTTCCTTTTAGTATGTGTAGCTAGAGTTTAAGTTAGCTAATCCTAGGGAGACCTCCTCTTGGGTATGCCATTTCAACTCATTTTCTTTTCCCCTCGTAGTGTATGTTAGTTCGGTTTGACTGGGTTGAGTGTGGACATAGATGTGAGTCTTTGATACATCGTAGACATTGTCACGGGGTATGCTTGGATCCTCACTTCCATCCTAGTCCCACGCTTCCCACGAATCAATCGAACATCTAAACATTATTGGAAGAAGGTCTCAAGTTGGGTTGGCATTACCATTGGAATGAACCTTTTGGATTAGCCAACACTTGTTTCCCATTTTATTTTCATCACGACACAATCACAAACCAAACTTAAACAACAAAATATTTTTACACTTTACCCTTTTTCACCAAAATCACATTCACACAATTCCCTTCTTTCCCTGAGGAGATGACCTTGGAATACTCATTTCCAAGTAAAACACGACACTCAAAAGTCTCTATGTGCTTGGGGAGCACTTTTGTACACACACACACACACATTTCATTCCACTATTATTCCATTTCCCCATTTCTTGCATCATTCCGAGGGAGAGTGACACTCCCCCATTCCAATAAGCCATACACATATTGAGGGATGATGTCTAAAGATTAGGGAGTACAACGCAAACCATCCAAGCACATAGCGAACCAACCCATTTAGACATTCTAAAGCATTCATTGCATAAATAAACATAGTACATGTCATACAACCATCTTCTTACATTCCCTAGACCTTAAGAGACATGGTGTCTATACCAAAGTTACTTTTATTATATATAAATGCTCATTACAGTCAGACATAAACTATTCAAGAGTTCAAGCAGTTTGTTATTTATAGACTCCTTTGCATCCTGTTAATCTGAAAATGGGAAATATTGTAAGGTAACCATCAATAGCTTAGTAGAATTACCTTCTACAACCTGGAGCATAAACCCTCTACCGCTCAACCTATGTGCCCTTATATTTCGTTTAAAAGGATCCCAGAGTTCCAATTAGTATGAAAAATATAATCAATATGATCATTTCAAATATTAGTGCGAACCGCACTCAGAAACCCTAATTAGGTTCCGAATCCAAATCAATATTCAAAATATCAAATCATATATTTCAAAACATGTAAAACAATCATAACTAAAATAAGGAATAATTCACAAACAAGTTTAAAAGGATCACCTATTCTGGAATTGAGAAACCCTATTTGTCATAGTATTTGGGTCTGAAATGACCAAAAATGAAACGGTGTTTTCAATAAAATTTCATATACATACTCAATTTAACTAGTTTTCAAGAATATCATCACAGGCCAAGTGCGTGAACCAAGTAACCGGGCCTTGCACCCAACGGAGGATCTATCCCTTCTTGCTTCAGCCGACCCATGTTTCTAATGCAACCTGTACAACTTAGTTGAACCTAGGTCCAACTTTCACAAGTCCACGTATCAACCCACCAAGGAATGGTGTTTGATTAAAACATGCACTCATACCCACACTCATGTCAAATGCCCACGAATGCGATGTCGCCCGTGCATATGCAAATATAGTGTAATTGCAATTACCATATCATGTTTAATATGTCATGAGCATATTATGAACAATTTCAATGTCTATCAACATTTTTCAATTTCATCAATTGTCAATTATATCATAAGCATATAATTACAATCCACAGCATTATCAAAGCATGTTTTATTAATTTCATTCAAATAACATACTGATATCATTTAAGGCATTTTATCAAACACTCGCAAGGCTCAAAATTATGTAAACACAAAACATGCCCAATTCATCACATTTCTCATGAAATTACAAGCACACAATTTCAACAAGCCCAATTAATGCAAAATTGGTTTAACATGTTTCTATTTACATTTTTCCTACTCTAGTTACACTAGGAATATATTAAACAAAAGATTTTATCTCTAATCATACTACCCATTTCATATACAACCCTAGGTTTAAAATAAACCTAGTTAGGAAAAAAATTCTACCTCTTGAAGCATAATACCACATAGAAAAAGCATTAAAATACCCAAATTTAGCTTCAAGGCTTTGGTCCCAACAATCCCATCGTTTAGATTTTAACTAAACCTGTAATCTTTGGTACGTACTCGTAGCTCTCATTGCATAGAACATTTTTTGTTCTTGGCTTGAAGAATCCGAAGGGTGGATTGATTAGCACAAAATATTGCACATCATTTATACATTTACACCCCTTTTAGACTTGTTTTTGTGGTAAATATAAGAGGAATTGCATTATTTCTACAATTAATGAGGTTTCGGTATGTTTACAGGCAAATAGTTGGAAATTGCATGAGTTAAGCCCCCATTGTAGTGCTTAAAGTCAATGGAGATGAAAGGGAGGCTTGGCGATGTCATGGAAGCTGAAAAGACCAAGAATTGAGCAAAACAAGTAAAAACTTACCAGTAGGTTTTATCTATTGGAGTTGGTTCTAGTGGAAACCTTCCAGAAGATTTTGGCTACTAGAGTAAAACCTACTGATAGGTTTGGCCAACGACCTACCGGTAGGTTTTGCTGAAAAATGCCTGAAGCCTGCAATTCAAGTTCTGTCACTTGGGGGTCCCATCTATGACTCTCCCACTTGTCCTTGACATCCCTTACACACATACATGCCCCCCCACACCTAAGGGTGGACTTTGGAGGCTTGATTAGCACAAAAACATTGCCTATTTCATGGGCTAATCATTCCATTTTCACTTGCTTTTGAGGATTAAATGATTGGAATTGCGCTACTGGAGCTATTAACGAAGATATTTGGTGTTTGCAGGAAAAGAGGAGATAAATGATGCTTCATAAGGCCTTCCCAAATAATTTAAGGTGAATGAGGATGAAAGAGTGGATAGAAGATGGCTCAGGTGTTGAAGAAATCAGAAAATTAGACAAATAGTAGAGACAGTACTAGTACGCAGTACCGATACGATTTGGCCTCTGTAACAGACAGTACTAGTACGGTTTTGCCTCTGGAGTTTGGGGTACCTGTACACAGTAGTTGTTGTCCGAATTTGATATTGACAATTTACGTGCAAGTATACACGATCAACAAGTAATTTAGTGATAAGTAGAGTATCGTTCCCACGGAGAATTATTGCTAATAATATCCAAGTACTAACTTTATATCAATTCAATTTTATTTAAACAATTGGAATTGAACTATGAAATTTAGTAATTTAAAACTAAACCTAAACTTAATAATCAAGGGTTGAATTTACTAGCGAAAAAAAGTTAAGATTACAACTTTTCCTAATGCTTCGTATAATCTTTCTAACTCTCTTTCTTGTTAATTGATCAAAATAAGTTGTTAACTGAGAACTCAAAGTATTTATCAAACATCTTCCGATAGTTAGATAAAATTATCTCTCCCAATTAAATTACTATATTCCTATGCAAAATAAGTTGTAAAAGATTCATTAAGTTCAAACTCTCATAAAAGTTACATACGACATATAGGTATGTTCCTATCCTATACACAAACCCAACTATTCAATCCTAAGAAGAATAAACTAGACGCATGTCATCATATTCCGATCTAAACCTAGAATTCATCTCCCAATTTCATCTAGGTTATCAAATTAATTGTTGGCTACACAATCATACATCAATCACAAAATATGACAAACAACTCATATAAGATCAATAAGAACTAGAAACGAGAATAGATTAATTTAACTATACATAGGTTCCATTGCAATCTTAATAATAATTTAGTTCATAACGTAATTGAAGAACATCATTCTAAAATTGAACAACATCTTAGAAAATCAAGAAATAAAAGTAAGAGAAAAGAATGAAAACTTAGGTGCAATCTTCAATCCTTCTTTAGCCTTCAAGACCAATTTTCTTTGTGTTGAATCCTTTGATTCTTGTCTTCAATTTCCTTCCAATTCCTTGGCTTTTCTAGATGTTTTCAGCCCCCAAAAGTTAGAATATTCATCCCCGCACAAACTCTAGCATATATGTAGCTTTAGAGTCTAATTTCGGGTCAAAAACTAATTAAAATTCATGTCACGGACTAACACAAGCTCGGGGGCACCATAAATCTGTGCAGGGGCGCCATATGGACGGTAAGTTGGTGTAGGGGCACGCCCCCCTCTACAGGCCTAAAATTGCCCTTTAGCTCCCTCTTCCAAAAATCCACTTTTTAGGCTCCAAATTGACCAAGTTTCTCCCCTTTTTATCATGATTCCTTCCAAATGATCATTCCTAAAAAATAACATTAAAACACACAAAAAAAATAAAATTGAACATAAAATAATTGAAAACTTACAATTTCATCAAATCAAAAATACTCAATTCGTAGGTATAAAACCCACTCATCAAATACCCCCAAACTTAAATCTTTGCTTGTCCTCAAGCAAAATACTAAGCACAAAAACATAAAAATTTAACCCTAACAACCAACTACTCAAACAATGGATCAAGATGAATTTGAATAATGGCCCCTTAAAGTTACTACAAATAATAATTCACTGGAAACTTAAAAATAGTGCAAAGTCTATCAATTTAACATACTCCTTAATTTTACCTCCGCTCATGACCCTTTAAATACATGGACATATCCGGACTATCAAGCTAGTCATCACCCAAATACATTTATGTAATCAAATGCTTCATAGGAGATACTCAATATCAACTCTATAAACTTACGTTTCATATCAACCTCCACTCATTAAGGCAAACATATAAATAGAAGGACCGAAGATTTTTCTTTTATCTCTCACTCTCTTTTTTTCTTTTCGTTTGGTGAGTGCATTTTATGCTCCATCTCACCTCCTATTGAGCGAGTGCATTTTACGCTCCATCTCGCCTTTTCTTGAACGAGTGCGTTTTACGCTCCATCTCGTTCTCAACATATGTTTATGAGTGAGTGCATTTTATGCTCCATCTCTACTCACCATATGCCCCTTTCTTTTTTTTTTCTTTCTTTTTTTTTTTAACTCATGAAGGATCAAATCAAAATAATTTTTAAAAACTCAGTTATTTTTTTTTTCTATACTAACCCATCATAACCAATATTTCCCCAAACTTATATGAATACCTCAATTCGCTTTGAATGATGCTTAAATAAGTTTTCTAAAGTTTCAATGATATCTCCCACAAGCATTTAACCAAATAAATTCTCTAAATAATAACTAACCAAATAGATGAATATGTGCTCATGAATGAAAGGATCACAAACAGTGTAAAATCAACTAGTATGTCAAACTACAGACTCAACATGTTCATCAATTTCCCTTAAATTGACAATTAATTTCATTCATCATTGGCCATGATCAAATTCAATCAACCCATTGCTCAAGTTGTTTTAAAACATGTTAATTAAGTGCAAAACATGCTATTTAAATGCATACCTAATAGTGCAAATGCAAATAAGAAAACACCCCCAAACTTAAACTAAACATTGTCCTCAATGTATAAAGTAGAAAAAAATTAAGACAGAGGACTCCCCTAAGACTTCGGTAATTGGCATCATCGTCAGCATCTTCATTGTCCGCTAAGTCAGGAGTGTATTCGGGAAACATAGGTGGACTAGGAAACTGTATTGGAGATGTGCCCGAGTTGAATCCACAATTGTTAAATATTTGGACTAGTGTGGAATTGAATTCCATTGAATACTCCATGAATGAGTCCATTCGATGTGCAAGTCGATCATTACGTCTAGCTTCACGTCGAGATTCCCTACGTAGCTTTTGTGTCTCTCTGCATAACTCCTGTGTGTCTTGACGCAATCCATGCATCTCAACAACTAGATTCTCCATAGGTGATTGAGATGCGACAATAGTAGGCTGAGGAGGCTCCAATGGTTGTCCTGAATTTTGAGGCATATCCACCATAACAAACCCGACACCCCTATGATCAGAAAAACCTCCCTTCCATACTTTAAAACGGCTTATGGTTTGATGATCGATTGGCACCTGCGGTTGTTAAACTAATTCATCACCCGTCCATGTGACTTTTGCCTTCTTGCATAATCCGCAAATCAATGATGGGTGAGGCAATCTGGTATTTGAACCTCTCTTAATAGCCTTTGAGATTGAATCTTCAATAACTTGCCCCACATTAATGGTTTTTCCTATGACAATGCAATATAGCAATACTGCCCTATCCCGGAGTATTTTCGAAAAGTGTGTGGTAGGCATCAACTTAGCACAAAGAAAGTAGTACCATGCCTTCCCAAACCGGCTCAGCTTGCCGTGTGAAAAGTGAACCTTCTCTGTCCCCTTTAACGTCCACTTAGCACCTGGCTTACATAGATAATTGATCACCCCCTCCAAGTCAAGTTCTTCAATTCTGTATTGTGTATACTCATCATCATTTGACATATTTTCTATGTTGTAATAAGCATTGATGCGTTCCTTAGCAAACGACACTGCTCTATGCCGGACTTGAACCACATGGTTGTCGCACTCTCTGGCATTGGCATAAAATTCTTTTATAATGGGGATTATGGCGGCCTCCGGCTGTTCTGTGAAATCCAACCAACCACGCTCCATAATCATGTCATGTACACACCCATCATATGTCGCATCTGGGCGAAGACTGCATTTGGGAATCAATACTTTTTTTACCAACCATGTATGAAATCTCTCCGATGTTGCTTCGCTAACAAATCTCTTTTTGGCATATGTCTTGGAAGATTTAGAGGTTTCCCCTCTTTGGCATTTTGAAGACATTTTGGATATGCAATGCTAAGCCCTCACAATAACTTAAATTAGTTCACAAAGTAACTAACTAATGGTTGTTTCCTCTTGGGTAATTTAACAAACACCTTGTGTGCGTTGCTCAATGCTTCAACAATAAGGTATCCCAAATTGTATGAGCACCACCAAAGAAGACACCCAACAATCTCTCACAATTATTTAAATAAACTTAAACATCACCCATGGAGAATGATACCTTAAATTGCAAAGTTTGGTCTTTACCCATGGAGAATGGAATATCACTTGTTGCTAGTTGATGCTCATTGATTCCACTTGAGAGGTGAGAATGTTGTGTTAAATAGGTGGAGATAATGAGTGGATGAAATTTTTGGAAGAATAGGAGTGGGTGGGTATGTACGTTTAGAGGTTTGAAATTTTGTGGTGGTGATAGGAGGTAATTTGGGTTGATGTATGTAGAGTAGATGGGTATTTTATAATGCTGAAAATCTGAGTTTGGGAGCTGTTTTTGAGGTGGAGAATGCTGAAAAGCTGATTTTGGGAATTGGTTTGGAGTGCAGAAATTCTGAGTTGGAGAGCTGTTTTTGATGTTGGTGTGCAGAAATCTGAGTTTGAGAGCTGTTTTGTTGATGTTGGAGTGCAGAAATCTGAGTTTTAAAGGTGTTTTTGGGTGTTGGCAGCCACCTGGGCTCGCAAGGGCACCCAATCTGGCGCCTAGGCGCTGCCTTGCTAGTTGTGGACAGTAAAGGGGCGTAGCCCTACTACTCTGTGAACAGAAAGGCAGCATTGGGGCTCTGTTTCTTGGTGCCTAGGCGCTGACTTTCTGGTCTTTGGCTCCCTTCTGCTCGTTCAAACTCCATTTTCTTTACTCTTTTATGTTATTTGATGTTCCTTTTCGATCATCGATACCTACAAGCATTTAACCCACTATTAAAAATATACTAATAATCTAAGAACTAAATTGAAAAAAACAAAGAATTAAAATTAAAAGCTAAACTCTGGGTTGCCTCCCAAATAGCACTTGGTTTAAAGTCAATTGCTTGACTACTCCCTGTTGTCATTTCGGATCGGTGAGAGTTATTGCAGTCTTTTGACGATCCACGCCGCCACCCCAATAGTGTTTCAATCTTTGCCCGTTCACCTTAAACGTTCTCTTCGAGTTGGGTTCTTCGACTTCAATTTCTCCATGCGGGAATACTTTAGTAACCAGAAATGGTCCCGACCACCTTGATTTGAGTTTACCTGGGAAGAGTTTTAACCTTGAATTGAACAGAAGTACCTCTTGTCCCTGTTGAAACTTTTGCTTAATGATCTTCTTATCATGCCACCTTTTTACCTTCTCTTTATAAAGTTTTGCATTCTCGTATGCTTGGAGACGGAACTCATCCATCTCATTCAACTGTAAGAGACACTTCTCACCCGCTGCATGCAAGTGAAAATTAAGTTTCCGAATAGCCCAGTATACATTATGCTCTAATTCTACCGGCAGATGACAAGCTTTGCCCTACACCAGCTTTATACGCTGTTTGATAGGCCCACAGGGCATCATCTAGTTTCTTCGACCAGTCTTTTCGGTTGGGATTAACAATTTTCTCCAGAATCCTCTTCACTTCTCTATTCAAAACTTCTGCTTAGTCGCTAGTCTGGGGGTGATAAGCTGTGGCAACCTTATGGGTGATCCCATATTTAGTGAGAAGAGCTGCAAAATATTTATTATAGAAATGCATACCTTCATCACTAATGATTGCTCTCGGTGTACCAAACCTCGTGAGGATGTTTCTTCGGAGGAAATTTAACACCACCTTTGCATCATTGGTAGGCAAAGCAGCTGCTTCAACCCAGTTAGAGACATAATCCATCGCAACTAATATGTAAAGGTTATTGTATGACGATGAAAACGGGCCCATGAAATCTATACCCCATACGTCAAAGATCTCAACCTCCAAGGTATTGTTTAAGGGCATCTCATGTCGCTTGGAAATATTTCTAGTGCGTTGACATCTGTCGTACTTTAATGCAAAAAAATGGGCATCCTTGAAGAGAGTTGGCCAATAAAAACCTGATTGAAGGACTTTTGCTGCGGTTCTCTCTCCCCCATAATGTCCTCCATAACATGATGAGTGGCAATGCTACAATATTCCTTCGATTTCTTCCTGGGGTACACATCTTCTTAGCATCTGATCTGCACATTGTTTAAATAGGAATGGTTCATCCCAGATGTAATGCTTCACCTTGTGCAAGAACTTTTTCCTTTGTTGGGTGCTCATTTTAGGGGGAAGCACATGATTCACTATATAGTTCACATAATATGCATACCATGGTGCTCCCTCTGCAACATAGACTAGTTGCTCATCCGGATATGATTCATTGATCATTACATCGTCCCCCTTTTTCTGTCCAGTTTTCTCAAGTCTGGAGAGATGATTTGCCACTTGGTTTTCTGTCCCTAATCTCTAGATCAAACTCTTGAAGCAAAAGAACCCATCGAATCAATCGTGGCTTGGCGTCCTTTTTCAAGATCAAATACTTAATGGCAGAATGATCTATGAACACTATCACCTTGGTACCAATGAGATAGGATCGGAATTTGTCAAAGGCAAAAACAACTGCTAATAATTCTTTCTCAGTGGTTGTGTAGTTGAGTTGTGCATCCGATTATGTCTTGCTAGAATAATGGATAGCATTAAACATTTTTTTCTTTCCGTTGACCTAAAACTGCACCAACTGCAAAGTCGTTAGCATCGCACATTAGCTAAAACGACAAATCCCAATTTGGTGCCACTATCACGGGGGCAATAATGAGCTTCTTTTTCAACACCTCGAAGGCCTCTATGCATGCCTTATCAAAATTGAACGGCATGTCTTTCTCTAAAAGGTTGCATAGAGGCTTCGTGATCTTGGAAAAGTCCTTTATGAATCGTCTATAAAATTCAGCATGTCCCTAAAAACTCCGAATTCCCTTGACTGATGTCAGTGGTGGTAGATTTTCAATTTCTCTATTTTTACCCTGTCCACCTCTATCCCAATAGCAGAAACTTTATGCCCTAGAATAATGCCTTATTTAACCATGAAATGACACTTTTCCCAATTTAATACCAAGTTTGTTTCCACACATCTTTTCAGCACAAGAGTTAGGTTCTCTAAACACAGGTCAAAGCTATCTCCAAATACCAAAAAATCATCCATAAATACCTCAAGATTTTGTTCGACCATGTCGGAGAATATTGCCATCATGCATCGTTGAAACGTTGCAGGTGCGTTGCATGGTCCAAAAGGCATCATTTGGAATGCAAAGGTTCCATAAAGGCAGGTAAACGTAGTCTTCTCTTGATCCTTGGGTGCTATGGCTATCTGATTATAACCGGAATAACCATCCAAGAGGCAGTAGAATGCATGCTCAGCCAATCTGTCAACCATCTGATCAATAAACAGTAGAGGGAAGTGATCTTTTCAAGTTGCCTTATTAAGTTTGCGATAATCCATACATACTCGCCACCCAGTCACTGTCCATGTTGGAATTAATTCATTGTTCTCATTGGACACTACCGTCATGCCTCCTTTCTTAGGAACACATTGAACTGGACTAACCCATGAACTGTCTGAGATAGGGTATACAATTTTGGCATCCAACCACTTGATGATTTCTTTCTTAACCACCTCCTTCATGATAGGATTTAATCGGCGTTGTTGCTCAATCACAGACTTAGCATCATCTTCAAGAAAAATTTTGTGCATACATATTGAGGAACTAATACCCCTAATATTTGTGATAGACCATCCTAAAGCCATTTTGTACTCACGAAGAACTCACAACAACTTACTTTCCTAAAATTCATCAAGTGAAGCAGAAATAATAATAGGTAAAGTAAAAGAATCACCTAAATACGCATACCACAAATGATTTGGAAGAGGTTTAAGCTCCAATACGTGTGGTTCTTCCAAAGATGACTTTAAACGAGTAGAGCTTCCTGAATGATCCAAAGTCTTGAATTGTTGCTTGAACCTGACAACCCGTGGAGCAGCATTCAACCACTGTACATACTCTAGAGGAGCAGGGTGGTCCGAAACAGTGGAATTAACAAGTGATGCCTCAACGGGATCTAAAATACAGCTCCTTACAAATATCTCATTTACTGTATCTTCCATCAAATCGACCCGAAAACATTATGCCACTTCCTTAGGAAATTTCATAGCCGAAAATACATTATGTCACCTCTTCATCTTGGACTCGCATAGTTAGCTCACCCTTTTGTACATCGATAAGTGTTCTCCCTGTTGCTAAGAATGGTCACCCAAGAATAATAGGTATTTCTCTATCTTCCTCAGAATCTAAGACTATGAAATCAGCTGGAAAAATGAACTTATCCACTTTAACTAGAATATTCTCAACTATGCTTCGTGGATAAGTGAGTGATCTATCTACTTGTTGCAATGTAACATTGGTAGGCTTTGCTTCATTCAAACCCAATTGCTGATAAATTGAGAGTGGCATCAAATTGATGCTAGCTCCCAAGTCACACAATGCTTTCCTAGAAAATTGGCTACCTATTGTGCATGAAATTGTAAAGCTACCCCGATTTTTGAGCTTTAGTGGTAGCTTCTTTTAAAGAATAGCACTACACTCCTTCGTAAGTGCTACTGTCTCAAAATCACCCAGTTTTCTCTTCCTTGATAGAATTTCCTTCATAAATTTAACGTAGCTAGGCATTTGCTCTAATGCATCTGCGAAAGGGATATTAATTTGGAGATTCTTAAACACTTCCAAAAATTTGGAGAACTATTTATCCAACTTCTATTTCTGCAAACGTTGTGGAAATGGCACGAGAGGCACAATAAGACTCTGCTTGACTCCCTTAGAACGTGCACTTGGATCCTCTTCTTTCTTCTCATGCTCCACATTCTTGCTATCTTTATCTTCATCCATACCATCCTCTTCAAGTGATTATTTTGGAGTTTCACCAACGACTATAGGTAACTCTTTTCCACTTCGTAATGCAATAGCCATGCAATGCTCCTTACCTTCCCTCTTAGGATTGATCTCCGTGTCACTCGATAATGTGCCTTGAGGTCGATTGTTAATGGCATTAGTAAGCTTTCCCATTTGATTTTCTAGGTTTTAAATTGATACTTCCTGACTATTTATCCTTGTCTCATTCTGTGCTATGTACCTGGAAAGCAGATCCTCCAAATTCGACTTCTTTTCTTGCTGTGGTGGAGCTTGATTTTGCAAGCCTGGTGGGTATGATTGTCTTGGAGCAGAAGGTTGAGCTTGATTATTATTCCATGAAAAATCTGGATGATTCCTCCAACCAGGGTTGTAGTTGTTGGAATTGTTGCTATATTGTTTCCTGTTGTGGTTACCAATGAATTGTACCGACTTTGGATTGATTACGCATTGATCATTCGGTTCCCAACACACAATTAACAAATGACTGCCACACTTTGAATAGGTTGCACCCCTAAAGCATCAATCTTCTTTGTCAATGTAGCAACCTGTGCAACTAATGCAGTAACTACATCCACTTCATAATCCTTGCTACCTTTGACTGATTGATCCTTGTAGAGGGCCACCGATAATTGTTAGCAGCCATCGTCTCCAACAACTCGTAAGCTTCATCAAAAATTTTCCCCATTAATGCCCCACCTGCAGCTGCATCGATACTAGTCTGGGTAGCACTAAACAACCTATTGTAGAATGTCTGAACTTGCAACCACTTAGGAATACTATGGTGAGGACATTTTTGTAGTAAGTCTTTGAATCACTCCCAAGCTTCATAAAGAGTCTCAGAATCATGTTGTGTGAATGATGTGATGTTGTTCCTCATCCTTGCAGTTTTAGATGGTGGAAAAAATTTAGCTAAAAATGTTTGAGCTAAATCTGTCTACGTAGTAATAGAACCCGATGGTAATGAATGTAACCAACTCTTCGCCTTATCATGAAGTGTGAAAGGGAAAAGTCAGAGTCTAATTGCATCTTCAAAAACCCCATTGTATTTGAAAGCGTCGTAAATTTCCAGAAAACTCATCAAATGATCATTTGGGTCGTCGTTAGGGAAACCCCCAAACTGCACTGAATTTTGAATCATTTGGATAGTACTCGGCTTGATTTCAAAACTGTTTGCTTGAATTGCGGGCCTTTGAATGCTTGATTGTATTACTGTAACAAGTGGCATAGCATAATCCCTTAGCGATTTCTGTTCTTCTTCAGCCATAGCTTCTTGGTTGTTTACTTCTTGACACTGCTTTTGCAAGTTTTGGAGCCTTCTTTCGATTTCGTCTTCAAACGGTAGTAGCTCCTGACCTGTGGATTGTGTTTGCATACAAAATTCAAGAGTGCTTACGAAAACAATTTAACAGTAAGGTAAAACAAAAAATTAAATAAACTAAGATCAAATTGATTGAAATTAATATTGAAATAATTACTAGAATAGTTCCCCGGCAACGGCGCCAAAAACTTGTCCGAATTTGATATTGACAATTTACGTGCAAGTATAAACTATCAACAAGTAATAAAGTGATAAGTAGAGTATCGTTCCCACGAAGAATTATTGCTAATAATATCCAAGTACTAACTTTATATCAATTCAATTTTATTTAAATAATTGGAATTGAACTATGAAATTTACTAATTTAAAACTAAACCTAAACTTAATAATCAAGGGTTGAATTTACTAGAGAAAAGAAGTTAAGATTACAACTTCCCCTAATGCTTCATATAAATCTTTCTAACTCTCTTCTTGTTAATTGATCAAAATAAGTTGTTAACTGAGAACTTAAAGTATTTATCAAACCTCTTCCGATAGTTAGATAAAATTATCTCTCCCAATTAAATTACCATATTCCTATGCAAAATAAGTTGGAATAGATTCATTAAGTTCAAACTCTCATAAAAGTTACACACGGCATATAGGTATATTTCTATCTTATACACAAACTCAACTATTCAATCCTAAGAAGAATAAACTAGACGCATGTCATCATATTCCGATCTAATTCTAGAATTCATCTCCCAATTTTATCTAGGTTATCAAATTAATTGTTGGCCACATAATCATACATCAATCACAAAATATGACAAACAACTCATATAAGATCAATAAGAACTAGAAACGAGAATATATTAATTTAACTAGACATAGGTTTCATTGCAATCTTAATAATAATTTAGTTCATAATGTAATTGAAGAACATCATTCTAAAATTGAACAACATCTTAGAAAATCAAGAAATAAAAGTAAGAGAAAAGAATGAAAATTTAGGTGCAATCTTCAATTTCCTTCCAATTTCTTGGTTTTTTCAGATTTTTTCAGCCCCCAAAAGTCAGAATATTCATCCCCACACAAACCCTAGCATATATGTAGCTTTAGAGTCCAATTTCGGGTCAAAAACTAGTTAAAATTCGCGTTACGGACTAACACAAGCGCATGGCTTGGCAGGCTAGGAGAGTGCTTAGCCTGCAACCATTATGGCTTCCCCTTCTCTCCCATCCTCATCAATGTCATTGCCTCCAAAGTCTTCTCCTAGGGTTTAGGGGACATGTAAATATGTAAGGGATGTCAGGGGACAAGTGGAAGAATCAATGGTGGGACCCCCAAGCAAGTAGAGTATGAGTTGTAGGTGTTCTGGGTATTCTGCGCAAAACCTTCCAGAAGGTTTTTTTGTAAACCTTCTGGAAGGTCGATTATAGTAGGCAGAACCTTCTGAAAGGTCTTTCGAAAGGTGACAACTTAGAACCACATTTAATAAAATTGGCATAAATTTTGATCCAACCGTTGGAGTGAGCTGAGCTTTTGACACCATACAGAAGACATCCAGATATACAACTTTTATGTTTTGCACTTGTTCATATTCGAAGTAGATCATCATCAAACATGGGAAAAATACGGTACTGTGTCAAGACCTTGGGAAACCAGTGGCCTAAACCTTCCAGAAGGTTTATGACAAAACCTTCCATGAGGTTTTCATCCAAATTGTATTTTTCTTGGTTTCTTCACCTTTCAAGCCTCCATATCCTCATTTAATGTGTCCCCACACATTCACACTTAGTTGCAAAGCTCGAAAAGCCATCATTTATGCCATAATTACTTGCAACATCAAAATTTCCACATTATTCCTAACTTTAACTAATTCTAAATAATTAATATGCAAATTTAAGTTAAAAATCATGAAATGAGGCCAATAACTATGCAATGTTTTGAGCTCATCACTCGGTCCCCTCTGCCTCCACAGTGATTTTGATAGAGTTGATGATGATGATGATGATGGAGTGAGAGATGAGGGGTAGGGAGTTATAGTGTATGTCTTTTCTTTTTGCTTTGGATTGTACATCCCTTGGAGTGGAGTAACTGGCCGTTTAGAAGAATCCTTAGGTCTTAGGTCATTTTGTCTCTTTTTGATGTTTGACTCCATGTACTCCAACTTTGAATCACATTAATGAAATACCACAATTTTTGTTCCATTTGTGCCAAATTCATTACATTAATTGCATTATGATTTTGATATTTTACATGTTTGATGGATGAGTTGTAGAAATGGTTTGTTGCATTATTATACTTGTTATCTTGCTTTGAGAATAAATTTTGCTAGGGACTAGAAAAACTCAAGTTGGGGGTGTGATTAGCACACAACATTGCATATTTAAAGTGCTTTTGCATCCCTGTTGTGCTGGCTGTTGAGGTTAATATGAGTTGATATGCATTGTTTGTGTTATTTATAGAATTTCATTGTGGTTGCAGACAAAAGGTGATAAATGGTGCTTCTTAAAGCCTTCTCATAGTGTTTGAGATGAATGATGATGAAAGGATGGGTTGACGATAGCTCAGGAGGTGAAGAAACAAAGAAATCAGCAAAACAAGGGAAAACCTACCAATAGACAATACTGGTAGGTTTCAGCTACTGGACCTGCACCTACCGCCTGACCTACCGATAGTTTGAGTCCACTGGAGTGGAACCTACCGGTAGGTTTTACTGAAAAGTGCCAGATTCTACATCTAAAGCTCTACAGCCATAGGAGTCCCACTAGACATTCTCCTACCTGCCCCTAGCACTCCCAACACACTGGACATCTCTTATACACCTCTTCTTGGACTTTTGAATGCTTGATCATTAATGACGAAAGAGGAGAAAGAAGGTGTTGGATGTGGAGACAAGGCCTGCACCTAACTTGTCTAGCCTGTCCCTTTTCAACCCCTATGCATGGAGAACAAATCACAGAGTTATAGCATCACTCCATGCACGTTTTGGGGAGGAATATACACCACTATGGAGGAGGATGCAAGATATATTGGAATATAGAGGGAGAGAGTCTAGGAAGAAGATGAATAGTATTAGAGAGAGAAGTTGAGATTTTTGCATTTTCTTCCACCCATTGTCTTGTAATTTCATGTAAGAATCTTCTAAGCTTTGTTTGAAGTCTTTAATGCCATTTATTTCAAGTTTCTTTCAAGTTTGATCTTCCATTCAAGCTTTCACCATTAATGTATTCATGTTCTTCATTTTCTTAGTTTTAAAATGGGTATTAAATGCATTCTCTCTTAGTTTATGTTTCCTTGCATTAATTTAGCTCCAATCTTCATTTATGTATAATGTCTTCTCATTACATTGTTGTCTTTACTTTAAGCATGAGTAGCTAAGCTTTTTAGTTGACTAATCCAAAGGACACCTCCACTTGGATATACCATTTCAACTCATTTTCTTTTCTCCTCCTAGAGTATGATTGTTCTATTTGACTGGGTTGAGGGTGGACGAGATTGTAAGTCTTTGATATCCCATAGACTTGTCACCGGTTATGTTTGGATCCTCACTTACATCTCGTCCCTAGCTTCCCACGAATCAATCGTACATCTATGCTTTATTGGAGAAAGGATTCAAGTTGACTTGGCATTCCCATTAGAGTGAACCCCACGAATTAGCCAACAATTGTTTCCCATTTCAATTTTCATCAAAACACAAATCACAAACCAACTTCAACAACAAAAGATTTTATACTTTTCTTTCACCAAAATCACCTTCTACATGATTCACCTCCTTCCCTGAGGAGATGACCTTGAAATACGATTCCAAGTAAAACACAACAAGCAAAAGTCTCTCTGTGTTTGAGGAGCATTTTTGTTCAAACACACACACACGCACACTTCATTCCATCCACCATTCTGTTGCCCTTTCTTTTGACATCGTTCCAAGGGAGAGTGACACTCCCCTTCACATAGACACTACACACATAATGAGGGATAATGTTAGGAGATTAGGATACTACAATGGAAACCATCCAGCACGCTCCCATGTCGCCTCCTCCAGAGCACCTTCACTAGTGTCACGGTCTTACCTCGCAAAATCTGCTCTCTATAATCCATGATATGCACAAATCCCTTCTCAAAGGTCCCATCCGTATTAACAATCAGCTCACCCAATCCTCCACATGTGTTGGATCTGGGGTGTACTTCTAGAGCATGGAGACATAGAACACCACATGAACACCCAAGTACAGGTCATCAAGTTGTAATAATAATCCGATTAAGTCTGAAGTCGAATCCACAGGGAACTATGATTGGTGTTTTGAAGTAACCAATAATAGAGACCAAGTAACTGAAAATTTAGAGAGTTTGGAGTGGTTGGGTTCTTGAATAGAATAAAAGATTCTTTTCAAGAGTTTTCTAGACAAAATATAAGATTCTCAAAATGTAATAGCCACCCTTTAGCTCAAGGATCAGGGCATGTAATAGACTATCCGGTTTATTATGTTTGTGCTTTATAACTCAATTAACTCTCGTGTCAATAGCAAGTTAATCGGAAGATAAAGATGGATTGTGAGAATTAAGCACATGATTTCGATACCTTTCTAGAAGTTTACAAGAATTATCTGTGCCAAGACTTAACTCGTCTACAAACAAGCAAGTGTTTCTACAAGGTATCCAACCATGGCATTAAGGGTCCATTCTTTGAATAAAGCGCAATAATGGTGGAGATTAAAAAGTTGTTATGAAGAGCTAGCCGGGGTGCTTTCCTTGAACCAACAGGTCTTTCTATGCAGAAGTCATCCGTATTATAGAGAAAGCCCCGTGGTTATACAAAGTACCTCAACTTTGTTAGGTGCATTCAACCATCCATTGAACAGGTGGAAAATAAAGCATTGAAGTATGAAAGAGTTGCACAAACATAGCTTCCGAATAATCTTTACATACTCATCACCTCTTACTAAAAAGTGAATGAGGAACTACTCACTTTTCATGGCCTTGGCAAAGCTAGAAAAGTGAATGCTACTCATCCCTCTAAGTAGAGGAGCTACTAAATGAAGCAAACTACACAAAGAGCCTATCTTCAATGAAGAATAAGTGAATCACTTTCCACCCTTCACGGCCTTGGTAAAGCTCTAGAAAAGTGGAAGAGTTTCACTCTTCTAAGAAAGAAAGATGGAAATACATGAACAATAAAAGTAGAAGAAAACTTAGTTACTTTTGGAGGGTTTCCACCGCAATCAAAAGATGAACTATCTCTCTTGATACTTTGTAAATAAAAGCAAGTACAACTAGAAGGGGAGTCTAATGGTTGTCACAACATGAATGTAAAGACTTAGCATGAGTAAATAAAAGACTTCAACTACAAGGGGAGTCTAAGCCTCCATTATGGTTGATATAAATGCAAAATGAAAACATAAACATGAAATGTTCAAGAACTAGATTACTAAACACTCTTATTTTACAAGAACAAGGATTGCTCCCCCTTTTCTCTACAAGAGGAATAATGCCTTTTAAGCTCCCAACATGGGAGTATTTATAGGCAAGGAAGGGGAAGGGGTGCAGGAATAGTGTTTGCCACCCAAGTCTAAGTGAAAAGCCAACAACTCTGCAGCCAGTCAGTGGGGGATGTTCGAACGTGATCTGGCGTTCGAACGTTAAGTCTGTCTTTTCTTTAAGGACGTTCGAACGTGAGATGTCGTTCGAACGTTGTCTGTGTCTTTGCTATGAGGGCATTCGAACACCAAATGGAGTCTGATTCCTTCCACTCAAGTGGCATGTGGTCTTTGACTTGGTCACTTCCATACATCTTGAACAATTTTGACTTTACACTCAGCAACTTGGTCCTCAGTCACTCAAGACAACGTTCGAACGTTGTACTCAAGTACTTTTGTTCTGTGGTTCTTCTTTCTTTACTGCAACATGCCAAGTTCCAAAGGTGTAGTCTTCTCAAGATTTTAGAGGGCGTTCAAATGTGAGTTGATGTTCGAACGTGGTACTCTAGTACCTCAACATTTTCCCTTTGTTGACTGCAACACACCATGTCGCAGCAGTTGGTCTTGGCAAGATTTCAGAGGACGTTGGAACGAACGTGGGTTGACGTTCGAACGTCCTTCTGCAATTTTATTCCCTATTGTACTGGTGTTACATTCAAGTATGATTTTTTTGTTCTTGAGCCTTTGTTCTCTTTAGGACCTGAAATGTCATTACTTAAACTCCATCAAAGTACAATTAGTCCAAAAAGGCATAGTAAAAATTGTTAACTTTACGCACGAATCACACCCCCAACCTAAATATTGCTAGTCTCTAGTAATACAATAACAATGAAAGGTAAATCTATTCCTAATGCCTTTTTCGTAGGTCATCCAGTTGCATTTAGCTTATGCAACAAGCCGTTGAACCGCTAGGTTTATCCTAGTGGACGAATGTTGTCTCGTGAGGGTTTTCAGTGAAGCTACCCATAAACTTCAATCAAAAAAGTGTGTATGTGAGATTGCTAACTAAAAATGAATAAGCATTATGGTTGTTGAGACACTAGGCCCTCAATTGTGACTTTTCCCTACATTTATTTTCCATAGGTACTCATTATATGTGAAAATTAGCACCTGTCGCATCAGCACTTGGAATTCCTTGAGTAGTAGGATGGTCATTCCGGAAACAAGAATTGGTATATAACAATCATTCTCTTTTTCCACATTCCATGGATAGCTTTGATTACACAAACCTCTATAGGAATGCTCTCAACAAAACAAATCGCTTCGAATATAGTGACATATCTCTCAAAGGTCATGTGATTAGAAGATGGCCAATCAAAAAAAATAAAATTACATGCACCATTAGTATATGAGTGAAGTTTTGAGGAAAACAGACTTTACTTTGGCATAATCTCATAGAAGAATATTGATGTAAATAAAGAAATTCTAGTTAACACACCCCACTTGTAGTAGACAATACACATATTCATCACACTTGACATCACCTAGGGCTTTTTGTAGGTTGTAATGGGACCAGAGGTCAGTGGCTAATGAAAGAACATCAATGGTGATCAAAGGCTATCTTTTTACGCAGTGTTACACACCTCCTTCTAGTTTCTTGAAATTTTTCTTGGGAATGGGATTTCTTTCTTTCATTTTTCCCATTTTTCACTTTCTTGGCAATTCCCTGTCTCACAGTATCTTCTTTTTTTTTTTTTCTTTCGGTTGGCTCCACCGATTTTCCTTTTATTGAACAGTAGCCACCTTTTTATTTTCTATTTTTCTTGCCTTTCTGTTATCATATTGATTTGCAAGAGGGTCCAAGAATTTAGATAGCAAGGTATGGTAAATGTATGCTTTTGTGGCTTTGGTCATTACACGGGTGAAAAAAAGAATTCATTCATTTAAGGCTCAAGCATGGTTGACTAGGGATATACTTTTGTAATAGAATTAGCTAAGGCTCAAAGTCGATCCAAAGATGGCCTAAGATCATTTCTCAAGTATGTGCATATGTATATATGTATGCAAAAGTTCCCCGTGGGTTATGAAAATAGATCGCTTTAGTTGCATCAATCAAAGCAAGTTTAATGAAATTATTGAAAGAGATTAGAAGTGAAAGAGTTTACCTTGAGTAATTGTTGATATCCTCTCAAAAAGCACCATAAAGCTCAAGACTTACCATGGTTTTCTTTGTCATCTCCACTGATTATGTCGAGTGTTCTGAGGAATGTTAGTTATATAGTGATTCCATTTTCGTGTCTGATCACCGTATACCTCAAGAATAGCTCATATTGATGTACATTTGCCAATTAAATCATAGAGATAGTATCGAGGTTCCAGAAAATGAGGTTTTACGTCTTGGTTGTGAAGTTGAGGAGTCAAACCGATCATGTGCTTAGTCATTTTTCATAAGCAATCTTAACATCCACATTTGTTTCGTCATTAACAAGAATTACAGTGCTAATCTTATACATGCATTTTAAACAAATAAAAATGATAAACTAAATCATTCATTCCATAAAGGATAATGTGTCTACAATAATGTCAATGATGCAATTCATCCATTCAAAACTTAACTTCAACTATCCAAAATCAACTCTAAAAAGAAATATACATCCCCCATATGTACAAGTATCCACAATAATCACAAATGAGATAAACATCCACAAGAATTGTCAAAAGACACTCCTCCACAATAGTACAGGAATTTCTCAAAAACTATTCAAAGAAGAAACAACAAACAACAAACAATCAAGAACAGAAATCAACTACTCCCTCTCAAGAACAGAAATAATCAATCCTCTCCTCTATCTCCATCAACACCACTAGCTCCACTAGCACCACCAGCTCCACCAGTTCCAACCCTCAAAAGCCTCAGGATCTCATCCTACTTAGCTTCAATGCTAAGCATGATGTCCTGTAGAGAACGTCTGGTGGTCATGCTGGGGCCTACTTGATCTAGTTGCTCTCTCTCTGTCTCCATCTCTCTCTCTTCTTCAGCATCCAACTCCTCTTGGACCTCATCGATTCCTCGAGCAGGGGGCATCTCTTGCCTAGCCGTCGGGGCTCCACTATGCCCTAGCCTTCTCTTGAATGACCCTTTGTTCAACAGCCCCATTGGCTTTTGGATTTCCATTTTTGGCCTTACCCTCACCCCATTGTCGGTGCATATCTCAGTCACGAGTGTGCCAAATAGGAGTGCACTCCTCTTTGCATCACACCCCTTCTTCATTTCATTCAAAATCAATGAGGGGAGGTCGATGTTATGCCCTCGCCCTAGTGCATAGAGCAAGCATGTCATCTCGGGCAAAATCTCATTTTTTTTCTTCCTATGGGGGCTAGGTTTGCCACCGCAATCAAATTAAACATTTTGTACTTGTTGGTGAGCTCTCCTTGTTTTAAAAATTTCCTCCCTCCCTACGAAAATTAGTTAGCCCGTCAATTCCTTTCCCACCACATTCTTCTTTGGTGGGTACGTTAGGTTTTGTACCCGAGGCATCTCTCTCCTTACCTCCAAGATACACGCCTCATCTACATCAATGTGGGTGCTTCATACATATGTTCGGATTGCATCGTTGATGATCTCGACGTTGGAGTAGAACTCCCTCACCAAGTCAACAACAGCATCTCCGTCATTCCTCAAGTGTCACACCCACTCCCTCTTCTCCATTTCCTCCAACAAACCCAACTCAGCAAATTCAATGATTATAACATCTCATTCACAAACCACAGCGTGGTTTTGAAAGAAATTTTCATACCTCTCAGCTTTAAGAGCACTAGGAAATCTAGTTCGATTATACCTCTTCTTTCTTTACTTCCCTTTTCTTTCTTCAATGACCTTTTCTACCAAGTTAGGTTCCCGGTTTACTGGTGGAGTGCGCCTGGTAGGGAGCTTAACCCTAGGCATTGTGTTGTTCTCGATTTTGAGCTTGAGAGGGTGTGAAAAGTCTTGGTTATTTGGTGAAAATTGGGGATTTTTGATGTGGAAAAGCTTTTGGGTGGTTGATTTGTGCTGGAAATGATGAATGAGTGAGTATTGAGGGCTGGGGAGTGAAAAGGGGTCCTAGGGTTTAGAGGATTTTGGAATTCTTTAAGAATTTGAACTGAGGAAGACAATCCAGGTATTTATAGTCTGAGGAGGAACGTTCGAACGTGGTTGACGTTCGAACGTAGTATGAAAGATTTTAAAATATCATTCGAATGTGTATGACGTTCGAACGTGGTGAGCTCCCAGTACTTTTAAGTTTTGTCAGAGACCAAAGTACCATAAGCTTCTATCGTTCGAACGTGCTATTGGCGTTCGAACGTTAATCTCTTTCAAATGTGCTAATGGTGTTCGAACGAACTGAGCTCCCAGTACTTTTTGTTTCCATCAGAGACTTCATCAGAGGCTGAGTATTGTAAGCAAGTGACGTTCAAACGTCACTTGGCGTTCGAACATGGAATCAAAACTTAAATTTTTTTTGCACTACATTATGCATAATAAAATAGGGCAAAACATTCAAGTTTGAACCAAAAATTCATGGCGTCTCAGGACAAATCCCTACCCACGCTCAAGGTTGGTATTTTGGGACATTCCTTATTTGGCCTATGTTTTCATTTCACAAAGAATTTTTACACCTTTTTACAAAAATTCGGACCCTTGGCTTTCATCCCAACTATTCTAATCCGAGTCTTCATCAGTCTTTGTGCCATTTGAACAACCAGTAACTCTCCCAATTTCTTGTCTCACAAACCGATTAAGCAATGTACCGAAATAGGATGGCGTGTCAGGATAATTCTTACTCTATCCATTCACTATCCAGTCTAATCAATCGAACGCGTGACTAAAAATTGGTTCAAAACACTGATTATATCTCTTCTCGTGAAAGTATCTATCACACTGTTTATAGACACCAAGTCTTTTGGCACGACGGCGTTTAGCATAAGTGCTTCGGTCGCACAGGGGTTTTGCTAGTTGTTCTTGGATCTCATTCTTTCTTACCAATCTTGTTTTTCTCATGATCATAGTGTGCACATCAGAAGAAAATGTGCGTAGAACTACTAAACTAAACCAAAAAAGTTTAACATCCATGTTTTTTATACTATTAAGGCTCACTATCTAGTTCTTTAACGTCTGCCAGTCACAAAGACGATCAAAGATGACCCACAAACATAACCATCAAAATGCAAAACATGGTAGTCAAAATATCGTACACAATCTGATCAAGAACAGTAACAACAACAACACACATTTAAAAATTTTCCATGGGCACATATGAACTGTAGTTCTCTCCCCCCAACCTAAACTAAACATTGTCCCCAATGTTTCGAATTTACCGATCTGGTAAGCTTTGGAGATGAGGTTGAACGGTAGAGATCTTGTTCAATAGCCGAAACCTACAAGCAAAATACACAAATCAAACATCGCGTTGCAGATCTGGGTTAGGATGAAAACCCTTGATTCTGAGTATAGACAGAAAAGCTCTAGAAAATATACATATTTCGTGAGACGAATCCAATAGTGAGGTCCGTTTTGTCATCCAAGCTCTAGAAAAAAAAAATACAGGTTTTCAACCCGCACATAAGTGACACATTATCATTTTACAATTTTTCACAAAAATTCAAATTTACTCGGGTTTTACAGAGAGAAAAACTTTATTGGAAAATGGTCTTAATTTATAAAGAGAAAGAAGAGGAAAAAATGGAAAGAAGAAAAATTAGCAGAGTTAATTAAGCTATCACAACTAGTTAATTGAGGGCACAATTAATAAATGGGTCAAATTAATCCGACCACTAATCCAGAAAAATAATTTTGGGATTAATTATTTGACTAGAAAAAACAAGTTGTAAAAATAAATGGTCAAAATGGCAAAACTCAGGTTAGATCATGCAAAACCATATGGCCCAAATCAGGGGATTTGCACACACACCTTGTGCACAAGTCGTCCACAATGTGCCCAGCTAATTAGTTTCCAGAACAATTTTTTCAAATTCCTTGGGCCTTCTCTTGGGTTCGTGAATGAGAGTGTATCACTATATCCTAGCCCACAATTACAAGGGCCTTGAAGTGTAAAAATATATAAGTGCAAGAGTTTTTTTTTCAATCAATGTGCGATAGAAGTTTACTTACAAAAAGAAACCGTAAGTGTTACAAGTCAAGGGATATAACAACTGGATCCCTCATTTACTAATGGTGGATGAACTATCCAGAAGGGAAATTGAGAAAAAAAAAAGTAGATCCAAATGTTTAAGCCGATCGTTAATTTTTTCCTTTTTCTTTTTATTGTAACTTAGGTGAACTTGGGAGTAGCCATATGTCCCCTTGGTGTACTCCTTATTTCAATTTTTACTAGACTCTACCTTTCATGTTGAGGCTTTTATTTGAAACGAAATCTAATGAATCAGAGTGCATTCATTTATATGCATCAGTTAATAATGTTACATAAACCTATCAATTACAATTCTTGAAACATTGGTATGATAGTGCTCCAAGCTACTCCCCTAAAGCATACCTTGTTAGGGTTTGGCATTGGGCTAGGCCACATAAAAATGCAGTCCATGACCTACCCATTGAGTCAATTCTAAAGAGCACATCTTTTCATTTTTTGTCGTCAACTTTTAACGGGCCATTGGGGACTAAATCGGACCCTTCCTCTACATGAAAGAAGACTTGCATCCCTACCCTCAGCCCAAGGCATCCATACGATGGTCTGGTCTAGGTTTTCAGAGGAGGGTGATAAGAGGATACTCTACGCAAATGGTCCATTTTGGTAGACGCAAAATGACTTTTATATAAAAACGGGCAGTCCCTATTCAAAAGGATTCTATCTAGTCTGACCCAAATATAATGTTTACCGGTTTGATTATTGCTCCAAGAAAATTTGCTATCATTGAAACTCCCATCGAATAATCCACATGATAAAATCATATCTCTAAGGCTCATCACTTCAATAAAGGCATTGAAGTCAGTAGGCCAACCCCCAAGTTTTTCCCAAAGGATCTGCAATTACATTAAATTCCCCCCCACCCCCCACGCCAACTAGCCACGGGGAGTTAATGTAGGTCAACAAGTCTTTCAATCATCGATAGTTTTATTGACTTCGCACACATCTCATGACAACATCACCGATCTTTAGCACTTATGGGAGGCCCACGATGCATGGGATTCACATCCAATGGGTTTTTCAAAAATATTTTTGATGCATGAAAGGGATACAATACTTACCTTTATACTGACCTCTTGAAGGAGAGTGCTTGCCTTTTGAATCTTCAGTAGAGTCCAAAAAATTGGGAAGTTGAAGAAATCAATCATTTCCAAGTTGCAATCAAAAAAATGCTTAGTCATTGTCATTGTGTCTGTGCTATGAGAACTCTCATTCATATGGATAGTTTAATGTGTTCATCGGCACCTAACCCTGAGATGTAAATCATCCAAGACACAATAACATAGCGTACTCTTCTTGTTCGAATCGAGGTTTGATACCAAGTTTCTCCTCAGGAGGATAGATGGGGCGATTTAGGGTCATATATTCATATGTTTATCATGTCCCCCTTCTTTTTACAACAAAAGCAAATCGTCAGCATATCTAACATAGATAAATCGATCTTGTACCTTGTTTATTTTCTTTCTTGATGCATTTTCTAGGAGGGATTAATAATAACAAAATAAAAATAGAAAGCTTTGACAATGGGCCATATAACTTGTCCTCAACAAAAAAAAAAAAAAAAAAAGACCATGTTTCTACTGCCAAGTCTACTCCTATCCTTTGAATGAGTTGAAAGACCCTTACTTTATCACAAGGCTTGTGAGTTGTGTCTTCTAACACCTAACCACTCAAGGAAAAAAAAAGGACACATGAATAATTCCTAGGAATAGGCAAGGAAAATTTTGAGCCTCAATGACAAATGAACCTACAAGTAGGGCATTTTGGCAAGTTACCCGCTTCTAATTACTCAATAAGGCAATTCCTCACACATAATTAAAGAAGCCATTGAAAGATGACTAAAATACCATAAACAGGTAGTTCGTCCAGGTTTTCAAACCAGTCCATAAGCCCCAAACCTAATGCTTAAGCTTATATCATTGTATAACCATGGGGTGTGTTTGGCTAAAAAATTTGGATGGGATAGGATTGAAATTTTAAACCCAAACCCCTCCAACCCAGTCCAATAAAATCGGTTATAAGTCCGAGAAATGATTCATTCTTTTTCCATTCCTTTGCTTAGCTATTACTTTCTGATTATGTGGGCCCATATTGTGAATGAGTAATCATTTCACAATGCTTTGACAATATTTTACCATCATATCCTTAATTGACATGTGCAAATTTTGATTCAACTGGCAAATTTCACAGACCCGGAAGATTCAACTAGCTAATTTTGATAGTTAGGAGTGTTTTCAAACAGAAAAGTAATTAAAACAACTTTATATGTTGTAAAGCAAATTTATACAAAAAGTGAGGTATTTTTACCTTTTACCATAAAACACCTTTTATGGTTCCTCGGCAATGGTGCCAAAAACTTGACTTGATCCAAAATGTGTATACCCAAGTGCAGGCGGTCAAGTCTCCAAAATCTTATCCATTTGTTGGAACTAATGGTCAAGCATCATCGGATTCACACCTCCCATAAAAGTCAAAGGCTTGTGTGCCTTGAACTTTTGGAGGTCACTTGAGCCTCCTTGGCCCACATTAGTGTTAGCTTGAGCAAAGGTTGCTGCCATAGTGCCAATAGCCTTCATAAAGGCTTATTGGTCAAAGGCAGGGGGTGGTTAGTTGTTGTTCCGCCCACCTCCTTGGTCGCATCCTCTTCCTCTTTTTACTATCTACACACATGTCAAATCATAATAAAGCACTAACTTAGTATCTTAAGATAGGGATCAAGTTCAAACTTTAAGATTTCTCTCATTGTCTCACTAGTAGAGCATATGTCACCCACTAGTACAGCATGTGTCACCCACTAGTAGGCATCTATACCCTGAACCATTCCATTCATTCGTTTTCTGACTCCCATGGTTATGTTCTCTAACCCTAGTGTCTCTTTTTCATATACATTTAATCATGCATATTGTCCACATAACATATAACATATAATATGTAGCATTTAAAGCACATACTCCATCCGTTCCTAAATATCTGTCGTTTAAGGTTTTTGCACAGGAATTAAGGAAGCTATTAAATAGCTCTAATATGAGTAAAAAATAATTGCACAAGACTAAAATACCCTTATTCAATACGTGGGAATGAAATGAATATGAAAGGCACTTAGCCTCCACCTAATCTAATGCATTGAAAAGTTAAGGGTAAATTTGGAAGAAAAAATATTAATTATGCTTTTGTTTCATTAAACGACAGATATTATGGAACAAATTTTTTTTTTTAAAACAACAGATATTTAGGAACAGAGTGAGTAATATGTAATGCACAATTGATGCAATGGTCTAGACCCATGCCCCGTAAGCCTTAGATAAATCATAAATCTAGGCTCTGATACCAAGTTATAATGCCCCTAAAACCGGGGGTCCTTTATCAATACTTGATTTTCTTTGGCCCTAATCTCTAAACATGATTCCGGTAATGTGTATGTGGCTTATACGGTTAGGTGAATGTCACTCTCCCTCGGATATCTTGCAAGAAATGGGAAAAACGTGTGTGTGGAATGAAAATGTGTGTGTGCAAAAGTGCTCCCTAAGCATAGAGACACTTGCGAGTGTCATGTTTTACTTGGAATGGAATATTCCAAGGTGATGAGCACATAATATTGCATATTTAACAGCCTCATTACATGCATTTTAACTCAACTTTTGCATTTAAGTACTTAGAGTTAGCCAAAATTATGAATATTGTTGAATTTTTTATGTTGCAGTTAATTATAGTGTAAATCATGTATTTTAGGACCTTGCAACTAAGTGTGGATGTGTGGTGAAGGCATGGACACATTACATGAGGATTTGGAAGCTTAAAAGCAAAAGAAATCAAGGAGGTATCGGTGTTTGGTAACAAAGGCACCAGCACCCACACCATTTGGTTGAAGTACCTCAGTTTTCCTACATTTTGACCATGATCTACTTCGAATCTGAAAAAGTACAAAACATGAAAGTTGAAGATCTGGATGGCTTCTATATTATGTCAACATTGCAGCTCAATCTGACGATTGGATCAAAAGTTATGATGAATCTACGAAAATTGGTCCGGAGCAGAAGCATACTGCTATGACGTATCGGTACGATTCAACCACTGGAGTTTGGGGTACCGGTACATAGTACCGGTATGCTCTGCTGAAGCTGCCCAGACGCCTGCAAATCGAGCTTCACTTGCTTAGGGATCCCACCATTGGTTCTCCCACTTGTCCCCTGACATTCCTTACACATCTACATGCCTACCATCACCCATGCTTGGACTTTGGAGACATTGGCATTAATGGGGATGGGAGAGAAGGGGGCTGCCATGGTGGGTTGCAGGCTAGCCTGTCCAAGTCCATCAACTCACCTCCCATTGATGGGAGACTTGCACACACCTAGAGGGACCCTCAATGGACGAAAATGCAAGGCTCTACACTCCATATGTTCAGCATTCACAAGCTTTGAAGTGGTGGCTACCTAAGCTTAGAAAGGTCCAAGGAAGAAGATGATGAATAGTATTCAAGTAAGAGAAAATTGAGATTTTTGCATTTCTTTCAATACGTTGTCTTGTAATCCCATATATGAATCTTTAGAACTTCATTTAATGTAGTTAATGTTGTTTTCCTTCAAGTTCAATGCAAGTTTAATGCTCTTTTAAAGCTTTCACCATTAATGCATCAAAGTTCTTCATTTTCTTAGTGTTCAAATGGGTATTCAATATACTCTCTTATAGCTTATGTTTTCTTGTATCTAGCTACTCTAGAACTTCATATCTTTACAATGCATTCTCATTACATTGTCAATTTCATTTTAAGTATGAGTAGCTAAATCTTTTTGTTGGCAAAACCAAGGGGAACCTCCACTTGGGTATACCATTTCAACTCATTCTCCTCCCTTCTTTTAGAGTGCAATGGTTCGGTTTGACTAGGTTGAGGGTGGATAAATTGGTGAGTCTTTGATATTTCGTAGGCCTAGTCACGGTTTATGCTTAGATACTCACCAATCTTATCCTTAGCTTCCCATGAATCAATCGTTCATTCATACTCCATTGGAGGATGGTTTCGAGTTGAGACAGTATTCCTATTGGAGTGACCCCTTGGATTTGCCAACATTTGTTTCTCATTTTATTAGCATCAAAACAAACTTCACCAAACAAACAACCAAAGATTTTACACTTTCTTTCTCCCAAAATCACCTTCCCCTCGGTTTACTTCCTTCCCCGTGGAAACGACCTTGGAATACCACCAAGTAAAACACAACCCGCGAAAGTCTCCTTGCGCTTGGGGAGCACTTTTGTACACACACATATTTTTTGTGCATTTACACATCACATTACCATCACTTTATTTTCCCCCATCTCCTTGCCCTTTCTTTTGACATCACCCATAGGAGAGTGACACTCCCCTTCATCCATACACTATACATGCTAAAAGGTGATATTTAGAGGTTAGGAAACTGCAAGGAATTTTGTCAAGCACAAGGTCATCTCCTCAAAGAATGAAGGTTGAATTAGGTGTGGTGATTTTGTAGAATTGGAAAAGTGTAAAATCTTGTGAATTGGTGTTTTGGTGAGTGAAGTTTTTGATTAAAATGTAATGGAAACAAAGTTGTCCAATCCGAAGAGGTCCTTCCAATGGGAATGCCAAATCAACTCAAAATATTCTTTCAATGGTGTCTAGGTGTTTGATTGATTCGTAGAAAGTGGGGGACTAAAATGGAGCTGTAGGCTCAAGTATATACCGCGAAAAGTCTATGATGTATCAAGAGCTCACAAACACATCCACACTCAACCTAGTCAAACCGAGCATTTTACACTACGAGGGAGAATGGAGGAGAGTTGATTTAGCATACCCAAGAGGAAATCTCCTTTGGATTAGCCAACATAAAGCTTAGCTACTCATATTAAATGAAAAGGCATACATAATATGAGGAGACATTGTGAAGAGATGAAGATTGAAACTTGTATTAACGCAAGAAAATTTAAACTACAAAGAAGTGCATTTAATATCCATTTTAAAAGCTTGAGAATGAAAACTTAAATACAAACATAGTAGAATCTAGAATATGTAACTAAACTTGAAATACACATGCAATAAATGAGATTAAAGTGCAATAAATGAATATTACAAGAGTATTCTAGCTTACAACAAGTGAAATGGGTGAAAGAAAAGTAAAAATCCAACTTCTCTATCTAAAATTATGTCTTCTTCCTTGAGCTTCTCTCTCTATAATGCTAAATAATGGTCCACAATGGTGTAACTCCCCTGCATTTTAGTTCATTAGGCTCCTATAGCCTGTATGTGCTGGTCTCACATCAATGGGGGGCTAAGGTGATGAATTGGACAGGCTAGGACAAGCCTAGCCAGCACCCACCATGCCATCCTCCGTCTCTCTCTTGATTTCCCATCCCCCAACCTCAAAAGTCCAAAGCTAGGGTCTTGGAGGCATGTATATATGCAGAGAGTGTCAGGGGATGTGTGGGAGAATCCTAGGTGGTACCCCCAAGTGGAAAAGAGCTTGAGTTGCAGGGTGTCTGGTATTTCTGGGCAAAACCTTCCGAAAGGTTGATACAAAACCTTCTAGAAGGTTTTGGCAGATGTAGAGAAAAAAGTTGTCTAGTGTGTCAAACCTTCCAGAAGGTCAAAGAAAACCTTTTGGAAGGTATTCTTCCAATGTGCCAAACCTTCCAGAAGGTTTTAAGGTAGAACCAACTCTAGTGAGCTGAACCTTCTGGAAGGTCTGTGACCGAACCTTTCGAAAGGTTTCTCCTGATTTGTTTTTTGACTGATTTTTGACCTTCCAAGCCTCCCGTTAAACCACTCCCTCATCTCCATTGACTTTAAGCACTACGATGGGGGCTTAACTCAAGCCATATTCAACTCTTTACCTATAATCACACAACAAATTCATTAATTGTTTGATTAGTTACATTTCTCCCCAATTTTAAAACAAAAGCAATTATAAAAGGGTATAAAAAAACATACATAATGTGCAATATTTGTGCAAATCACACCCCCCAACTTGAGTTTTGCTAGTCCCTAGCAAACTTTATTTTCAAACTGCAAGGTATAAAACTACAACAACCCATTCATACAAGTAAATCATCAAACATTCAAAATGCAAAAATCACAATGCAATTAAAGAAATAGATTTGGACAAGATAAAATGAAACAACTGTGGTATTTTTCATTAATCATTTTCAAAAGTTCAGTACAATGAGTTAGAGTTTAAAACAAAACAACCCATCATCTACTAGGCCGATAAACTAACCCTAATTGTGTACAACCTAAAACCAAAAGAAACAAACAACACGATGACACAACTTCTTGTCGTCCTCATCTCCATCATCCTCCTCATCTCCAACATCATCATCATCATTGCTCCCATCACCACTCACCTCCTCTTCGTCACCGTCTTCATCATCGAAACCTCCCACCTCAACAACTATAGAAGTCATGGGAGCGAAGGTAGATAGTCCGGCTGGAGGTGGCAGAGGTCCACTGGGGATGGGCTCGCCTGGGAAGGCGTGCAAGAAGATCTGAGTCACCATGAATGATAGTTCATGCATCATAGTCTCCAGGACGTCCACACGCTGAGACACGGTGCAAACTCGGGTAAAACTAGAAGGTCCAGAAGATGATGGCCCAGCTAAGGATGGCTTAGGTCCCGAGGCACTAGCCCTCTCACCCCTAGTCCTTGTTGCCTTCTTACTACTTCTTGATTTCCCAATTACACCAGTCTTAGGGGGAGCAGCACATCATGTGTATAAGCCTTGACCTTGCAATGGGAGCACATCCTAGTGACAAGATTGTTGAATGAGAGATTCACCTTTGGCTTTGCAGCCTAAGCAAACTCTTTCATGAACTCCCATATCAAGAGCACCACGTCTATTTGCTTCCCGGCCATGAATGCATGTATAAGTGCTAGCTTCTCCACATTAGGGTTCTTCTCTGCACCCCTAGGGCTCAAATTGTAATGTAGGATCTTGTTCATGACCCCATAGGAGTGCTTGAGGCCCTCGACTAGAGTTGTCCCTTTGAATTTGGTAAGGTCCTTATAGGTGAGCTGCACATACTCAGAGAGTATTTTGCTCCCTTCGACATTGTGTAGATAGACCGGGGTATTAGGGGGAGGCCTCTAGTACTTCAACATGGTAGCAATCAACTCCGGGGTCATGTCAAACGTCTTCCCCCTCACTTTTGTCCTAAGAATCGAACCATCCTCGCCCAACACCATCAATTTTTTATAAAACTCCCTACACAACACCAAGTTATACTCGCTAATTGGATCAAACCAAATCCCTAATTCATAACCCTTGATAATCCTCACCATTTCGTTATTTGGCCCAAAGGTGATCTTATCCACAAACCGCTCACATGTGACATTTTTCTCTTCTATCCTTTGCCTTTGAGCATCATTTCTTGCTTTCATCCTCCTCTCTACCCTATCTCTAATACTAGGGCCCTCCACACTCCTCTAGTGGGAACTAGTGCCCTTGGGTTGAGGGGATTCCAGACCCGTGTGCTTGGTGCGGGCCATGAGAACCAACAATGCCCCAACACCCAAAAATTTCAAAAACCACATCAACAGTTGCTCAATGGGCTCAAAAGCATCAAGGGACATCCTACCCATACGAGCCATTATAATGGAGTTAGAGATTTTGGAGAAGAAGTAAGAGAACTTTAGATTTTTGGGAGGAAAGAGAATCCTAGGGTTTTAAAGGAGAACTCCAAGAAATTTCGGTCAAATGTAGTTAATAATCAACCCTAGCTATGGAGAATGGAAGATTTAGATGGTGGGTGAGAGATCCTTGAGGCTTGGAAGAGATTAGAGGGAGAAATAAGAGCTTGGGAGGTTGAGATTTGAGGGAAAGTAAAGGGTTTCCCGAAAAAAATAAACTTAAAACCCTCATTTTTAACCTTTGGGGCAAACCTTCTGGAAGGTTTTGGCAAAAGTTGTCCAGTGTGTCAAACCTTCCAGAAAGTCGAAGCAAACCTTTCAAACGGTTTTGCACACTGGAAAAATCCTTTCAGAAGGTTTATAACCATACCTGCCGGAAGGTTTTTAACTATACCTTCCAGAAGGTTTTGCCTTTCTTGCAAAAACAATCATGTGATCTAAACCTCACTTCCAATCCAACTTATCTAACATCTTCTCTACCAAAAAATTGAACCATAAATATAAACCACAATTGAGTGATCACACCCAAAGTCATTTCCAAAATTGCAATATGATTTAAAATTTTGATGTTTCAAAATACAAGACATGGATTTCCAAGTTTAACTACCAAAATGAATACCCAAAATGTAAAACACAGATTCAAATGACAAGGGCATTCCTAAATCTATCAAATATCAAAATTTGAGCAATATTCCCCCATCCCATAAGCATAGGGCTACATAATACATTGTTCAAATGCCCAAACTAAGTACACATGAGCATCACCATAGCTTTAAATGCTATTCTAGAGTATGCACCTACAAATTCATTTTTGAACTCGTTGTGTTTGGAATGAACATGTAATTTAAACATTTACTAAACGGAATTCACATTCACTCGGCTATCCAAATTCAACTTTGATGCAACTCTCACTAGTGGTGTCTCTCAACAATGAATCACACTATGATTATCCTAGCATGCTCTCCATGTGTATATGTGAGATAGAATCTTGTGCACAAAATGAAGTATACTCACATATAGTCCAAAAATGAAGTATGCATAAAAATGAACAACCTTGGCATAATCTCATGAAAGGAATGCTAGGGCATTAGATAGCAAAATCAACCTTTCTTTTTCTTTAAAAGTATGCTATCCCCATGTTGTCTCTAGATCATTTAGGACTTCAAAGGTTATAATGGGGCCTTGGGGTGATATTGAGACAAATGAAATGAAGGATATAGGATAACAAAGAGGGTTATACCAAGTGCGTTGCATTTATTTCAAAAAGATCTCCCTTTTATGGGATTTTTAGTCTATACCATCACTTCATTCTTTATTTCTTTTTCTTATTTTCCTTAAAATTTTCCTTTTTTCTGGATCATTATTTCTTATTTCACCCCTTTCTCCCTCCTTTTTCTTGGATTTCTTATTCTTTTTCATTCAACATTTGAATTCCACATTATTCAACCCTTTATTGGGTTTCCACATCACCATTCCTTCTCTTTCATGTTCAATCATAGTCAATTCTTAGAACAACCAATGTGTGGTGACTTTTTATCATTTTGCACCGGCTTGGTTAAATGTGTGGCATGGAAATGAATTTTCAACAAGGCTCAAACATGGCACTAGGAATAATTTCACAAGATCAAGGCTAAGGCTCAAAATAAATCAAGGATGGCCTAAGATCATTTCTAGATAGGCATAGGAGAGCATTGTGCATATCAAGACAAACTCAATCAACTACCCAAAATGCACCTAACCAAAACAAGCATAATGAGATTATTAAACAAATTTAAAATTTGAAAAATTATTCCTTGAATAAATGTAAGTTCCCTCAAAAAAGGGTTGGCACTAAAGCTCTCATGGGTTCTTACTCATCTCCATTGTTCATGTCAACCTCTAAAATGTGAACTCAATCTATAAATTGTCAAAATTACAAGCTCATGGTGCACTTATGGGTGAGTTCAAAAGTTAACAAATATGTGATACTCTTAGCAATAGGATAAACTTCTATAATGTGCTCATGTATTCGCAATTCAAAGAAAAGATCAAAACTATCCATATACCCACAACACTCTAAATAGGGGAATATAGGTCAACATTCAGACATTTTTCACAAAAAATTCAAATGTTTTCATATATTTCTCAACTATTCTTAAACAAAAATCTATAGATCATGTGAAAGGTGAATTTCACCACAAAAATTGGTATCATCAACAAAAAATTTGACAAGAAAATGGTGCATCATACGAATGGTGCACCTCACCCCCAACTTGATTCATGCATTGTCCTCAATGCAACAAAAAAGATATGATATGCAATGAAGGACTTTTAAAAGATAAGTAGGCCTAGAGAACACCTCGTATGGAGCTTTTGACAAAAACACCGTAATTTGCACTTTAAAAGAATGAAAACTACACAAAGATGAAAGTAAGTAAATGACATAACTTAAAAAATAAATGATAAAAGAAAATGACTACACACTAAAATGTACACAAATAGTTAATCCTCCAAAAGATTTGGGTAAACTGGATCCACCAATTCTTCCTCCACCCTTTGACCCTCCAAACCCTTTAAGAATGGCTTAAGTCTTTGGCCATTGACCTTGAATGTCTTGCCATCCTCGAGAATGGTGATTTTCACTCTCCATTGGGGTAGGCCACCTTGACAAGATAAGGATCATCCCAATGGGATCAGAGTTTTCCTTGAAAGATAAAGAGTCGAGAATTGTACAACAGCACTTTCTATCCGGGCTCAAATGTCTTTCTTAAAATGGATTTGTCATGAAAAATCTTAGCCCTCTCTTTTGAAATTTTTGAGCTCTCATACGCATCTCTACAAATCTCCTCTAAATCATTCATCTCCAACTTTCTATTCTCTTCGGCCACTCTCAAGTTGAAGTTCAAGGTCTTGATGGCCCAGTAAGCCTTGTGCTCCATTTCAACTGAAAAATGGCAAGTCTTACCATAGACGAGCCTGTAGGTGACATGCTTAGAATGGTCTTGTAAGTAGTGTGGTAAAACCTAGGGCATTAATAAACCTAAGTGACCAATCCTTCCTATTAGGGTTCACCATTTTCTCTAAGATGTTCTTGATCTCCCTATTGGCCAACTCGGCTTGGTCATTGGTTTGTGGGTGATAAGCGGTGGACACCTTGTATGTGATGCCATACTTACGCATTAAAGATGCAAATGGTCTATTACAGAAATGAGAACCACCGTCGCTTATCATTGTATGAGACATCCCGAACCTCAAAAAGATGTTCTCTTTTAAGAACTTGACCACGACCCGATGGTCATTGGTCTTGGTTGGGATAGTCTCTACCCACTTGGATACATAGTCCACTGCCAGCAGAATATATAAGTAACCAAAATACATAAGGAAGGGACCCATAAAGTTGATGCCCCAATAGTCGAATATCTCAATAACGAGTACAGGGGAGAGGGGCATCATGTTCCTTCGGGTCACACTACCCAAACATTGGCACCTATCACATTCTTTACAAAAAGAAACACAGTCTTTGATTAATGAAGGTCAATAAAAACCTAATTGTTAAACCTTTGCCGAAGTCTTTTTAGAAGAGAAGTGTCCACTGCATGCTTCGAAATGGAAAAATGCAAGAATGTCCCCTTGTTCATTCTCAGGTATGCATCTCATCATGAGTTGGTCAGGGCAGTACTTGAACAAGTACGAGTTGTTGAAGTAAAAGTACTTCACATCCTCCATAAATCTCTATCTATCCTTCAGGCTCCAGTGCGATGGAATTTGTCCTGTAGCAAGATAATTGCAAATGTCAGCATACCAAGGACAAACAGAATGAATGAAAAATAAATGCTCGTCAGGAAAAGAGTTAGGAATAGGAATATGCTCATCGGCATCTTGAACCACAAGTCGAGATAAATGGTCTGCCACCACGTTCTCCAATCCTTTATTGTCTTTAATTGTCGAGTTGAACTCTTGGAGTAAGAGGATCCACCTGATGAGTGTTGGTTTTGCATCCTGCTTAGACAAAAGATATTTCAAAGCAGAGTGATCGGTATAGACTACTATAGGTGAACCAATGATGTAAGACCAAAATTTATCCAATGCAAATACTATGGCTAGCAACTCTTTTTTAGTGGTAGTGTAATTCATTTGTGCTTCATTAAGAGTTTTACTAGCATAGTATATTACATAAAGTCTCTTGTCTTCCCTTTGACCGAGCACAGTGCCGACCACATAATCACTCACGTCGCACATGAGCTCAAATGGTAAGTCCCACTTGGGTGGTCACATAATTGGAGATGTAGTGAGCATGTTTTTTAGTTTTTTAAATGATGTTTCACAACCATTCGACCACACAAATGGAACATCTTTGGAAAGCAAATTGGTCAAGGGCCTAGCCAATGCACTAAAATCTTTTATAAAACAATGATAAAAATCGGCATGGCCAAGAAACAATCTATTATCTTTGACAACTTTCGATGTGGGGAGGTTGAAAATTGCATCAACCTTGGATTTTTTGACTTCAATCCCCTTTGCCGAAACGATGTGCCCAAGCACTAGCCCTTGTGTCACCATGAAGTGGCACTTCTCCCAGTTGAGAATCAAATTATTCTCCTTACATCTCTCAAGTACTTTCTCCAAGTTCTCCAAACAACCCTCAAATGAACCATGTCATTGAAGATTCCCATCACACATCTTTGAAATGTCCCTAGGGCATTACACAATCCGGGTAGCATTCGGCCATAGCCGAAGGTGCTAAAGGGACATGTGAATGTAGTCTTCTCTTGGTTCTCTAGAGAGATCTAAATTTGATTGTAGCCAGAGTAACCATCCAAGAAATAATAAAACAAGTGTCCAGCTACTCTCTCCAATACTTAGTCAAGGAATGGCAAAGGGAAGTGATCCTTTCTTGTGCAAGAGTTGAGCTTCCGATAGTCAATAAACACTCTCACCTAGTATGACAGGAATTTGTGAACTTGGATTAACAACCAGATGGGTATCTAGTACAATAAAATCAACAGAGAAACAGAATTTATCAACTTGAACTAAGACATTCTCAACTACTCCCCTCAGTGTTCTAATGCTACAATTCGTCAATTAAAGAGTGATTGGAGTTGGCTTCAACTCTTCAAGTTGTAATTGTTGGTGCACCAAATAGGGTAAGAGATTAACACTTGCCCCCAAGTCAAGGAGTGCTTGCTCCACCTGACAATCTCCTATTGTGATGGCAATGGTTGGGCAGCCGGAGTCTTTGAACTTTGGCAGTGTGTTGGTCCTCAAGATTGAGCTCACTTTCTCGGTAAGGAATGCCTTCTTGTGAACATTCAAATTCCTCTTCACGGTACATAAATATTTCAAGATCTTGGCATATAAAGGGATTTTCTTGATAGCATCGAGGAGCGGGAGATTGATCTTAACCTACTTGAACATCTAAATAATGTCAAAATAATTAGCCACCTTCACGAGTGGCTTCAAACGATTAGGAAAAGGTGTTAGAATGGGACATGCATGCACATTCACAACAACACTTTTTTCTTTCTCACTCACCTCACCCCCCTCGGAGACATCCTTGGTCTCTTTCACTTTTTCCAATATGGGATTAGGTGAGACTTTTGGCCAAATAGTTTTGTCAATTTGTTTTCCACTCCTACGGGTGGTAACTGCCTTGAGTTGCTCACAACTCTCTTTAGTGGGCTTGGATGACTCTATGACTTGTTGACCTCTAGGGTTCTCTTGGGGTTGAGCGGAAAATTTTCCCTTCTCTTGTTGTGATGACCCTATGACATTGGTTAGTTTTGTGATTTGAGTCCAAATGCCATTAAAAGCTACGACGGTGTGATTGTTAGTGGTGGTTTGGCTTTGGATGAATTGGTGCACCACATCCTCCAAATTTCTTTTATGAGGTGGTTGGTAGGCGGGTGGGTTGGTTGGTCCTTGTTGACCAAAAAATTGTGGAGGCGGGTTTTATGAAAACCATTGTGTATTGGACTGGGGGTATTGGGAGCTAGACAATGGGCCTTGACCATGATATTGATTTTGCTTAGGAGGCATGGGAGGTGAATATGAACTAGACCCATGAGGAGTGGGATTCTCATTCTTCCAACTGAAGTTCAAGTGATTACTCCAACCCAGGTTGTATGTATTAGAGCGTGCGAAGAATGATTGCCTACTTTGATTGAAGGCATTGACTTGCTCATGGTAAAAGTGATGGAATGTTGGGGCACTCCGATATGGAATGCTCAACACTCTCACAAATAGAGCAAAACTCCTCGGTCTTGGAAATGTTGGACACCTCATGTCTCCTATTCACCTCTAAACTCTCCACTTTCCAAGACAATCTAGTGATTTTGGGAAACAAATCTTCCCATCCCCTTAAATCATACATCCTTCCCCCACTTAGTTGATTACTATCCGGAGAAGACCTTGGTACATCGATGGGATCCATAATATCCCAGGATTGTGCATTTTGTGCCAATGTATTAAAGCATTCTAGGGCCTCATCGGAATCCTTGTTTAAAAAATCCACATTACACATTATATTGATAAACTATTGATAGCCTGGTGTAATCCCTTCATAGAAGAAACTCACCTATTGCCATGGTTCAAAGCCATGATGTGAAATGGATTGTAGCAATTCCTTGTAGCGATCCCAAAATTGGTAAAATTGCATATTGGGCTTTTCCAAAAAAATTTGGATTTTCTTTTTAAGAGTGGTGGTTTTAGGCACCGAAAAAAATTTATTCAAAAACTTGGAAAGCATTTGTGTCCTAGAGCTTATTGATTGAGGTTTCAAGGAATTCAACCATGATTTGGTTTTGTCTTTAAGGGAAAAGGGGAACAATTTCATGTGAGCTATGTGATGAGCGCATAATATTGCATATTTGACGGCCTCATTTCATGCATTTTAACTTAACTTTGCATTTAATTACTTAGAGTTAGCCAAAGTTGTGAATAATGTTGAAATCTTGTGGTTGTAGGTAATTATAGCTTAAAGAATGGATTTTAGAACCTTACAACTAAGTGTAGATGTGTGGTGAAGATATGGACACATTACTTGAGGATTTGGAGGCTTAAAAGTGAAATAAATCAAGAAGGTATTGGCACTTGGTAACATAGGCACCAGCACTAAGTGTAGATGTGTGGTGAAGATATGGACACATTACTTGAGGATTTGGAGGCTTAAAAGTGAAAGAAATCAAGAAGGTATTGGCACTTGGTAACATAGGCACCAGCACCTGCACCCGCACCATTTGGTTGCAGTACCTCAGTGTTTCTCCTTTTTGACCATGATCCACAAAAAATATGAAGAAGTTCAAAACATGAAAGTTGTAGATCTGGACGTCCTCTATATGTGGTAAAAATGTAGCTCAATCGGACGGTTGGATCAAAAGTTACGAAAATTCTATGAAAACTGGTCCAGAGTAGGCAACCTACCGGTATGGCCTACCGATAGGTCGAACTCTAGTAGCCAAAACCTACCGATAGAACGCCAAAACCTACCGGTAGGTTGTGCCCAGAATGGGTGCAAGCTAAACTCTTCTTAGCTTGTCCAATGCATCAAATCACCCCCCATTGATGGGAGGCCTGCACACCCATGCTAGGGGGACCACCATGGACAAAAATGCAAGGCTCTTCATCATATATTCAGCATTCCACAAGCATTTCAAGGGGTGGCTAGCCAAGCTTAGGAGTAATTCAAGGAAGAAGAAGATGAATAGTGCTAAAGAGATAAAATTTTTTTTTTGCATTTTCTTCACCCATTTCATTACAGTAAGTTGTAGTTCTCTTGTAATCTTTATTTCTTGCATTGTAATCTCTTTTAATTCTAGTGTAACCAAGTTTAATTCAATGTTCTTGCATTTCCATAATCTTTGTTGGGTGTCAATTGTCTTCTCTGCAACTTTTCCATTTTAGTGTTAAATGAACTTCTCTTTGTAGTTTACTATTTCCTAGCATTAATACAAGTTCTAAGTTTCATTTCCATCTCATTTTCATTTCCATTTCTTTTGCATGTGTCTTGACATTACATCATTGTCTTTCCTTCAAGTATGAGTAGTTATATTTTTAGTTGGCTAATCCAAGGGAAACCTCTTCTTGGGTTTGTCATTTCAACTCATTTTTCTTTCCTCCTCTCGATATACGATGGTTCTGTTTGACTGGGTTGGGCGTGGATGCTGTTGTGAGTCTTTGATATCCTGTAGGTTTGGTCACGGGTTATGCTTGGATCCTCACTTCCATCTCGTCCCTCACTTCCCACGAATCAATCGCTCATCTATGCACCGTTGGACGAAGGTTTCGAGTTGACTTGACATTCCCATTGGAGTGAACCTTTTGGATTAGCCAACACTTGTTTTATTTCATTTTCGTCAAGAACACAACTCACAAAATTCAAACTCAAAAGATTTTACACTTTTTATTTTCAAAAAATCACATTCACCACACTTGAACCTTCTTTCCCTGAGGAGATGACCTTGGAATACTTTTCCAAGTAAAACACAACACTTAAAAGACTCTCTGCGCTTGGGGAGCACTTTTGTTCACACACACTTCGCA
Organism: Ilex paraguariensis; assembly: GCA_963454935.2. NCBI lineage: Eukaryota > Viridiplantae > Streptophyta > Magnoliopsida > Aquifoliales > Aquifoliaceae > Ilex > Ilex paraguariensis. The sequence continues at coordinate 128,400 of CAUOFW020000835.1, read as the reverse complement.
TTTCATTCATTCCACCACTATTCCATTACCCCATTTCCCACATCATTCAGAGGAAGAGTGACACTCCCTTATCCTTATAAGCCATACACACATTGAGGGATGATGTTAGGAGCTTAGGATACTACAACGGAAACCATCAAGCACTATGTCTTCCATAGCATGATTAGTAAGGAAGGTTACAAATATTTCTTCGAATTCCTTAATGTGCAAATAAGGATTCTCCCTTTCAATTCCATGGAATTGAGGAAGTAGTTGTAACATTTCCGATTTAATTAGGAAAGCATGAGTTTGGACCGATAAAAGAATGCATGAAGGAGTGGTGCTATGAGTGGGTTGGAGATAATCCAGCATTGACCTTGCCAGAGGATCAATTGGGATATTATTTCCTTCATCTCTAGGAGGGGGAAATGCATTCTAGGGTTTGGCATTCTAGGGTCTTGCACTCCCTCGCCTCTTGGGACATTAGCACTGACATCCTCAAAATTATCACCGGCATCCTCAGATGGATCTCGCTCAAGATTCATGTTGGGTCCTAGGGTTGTCTAACCATTCTATTTTGGTCATCCTGTCCCCACATAAAAAAAGTGCTATATATAGTTAAAGTAAAGAAAACACAACAAATATGTACAAAGGAGCAACGTACCTTGGCCCGTGATAATAATCATGAGACTTACCTCCATTGTCCCGAAATAATCTTCTAAATTCAATAATTTCTATTCCCTGACAATGGCGCCAAAAATGCTTGATTCGCTTTGGCCCTAATCTCCAAACATGATTTTGGTAATGAGTTATGGCTTATACGGTTAGGTGAGTGTCACTTTCCCTCAGATATCTTGCAAGAAATGGGAAAAAAGTGTGTGTGGAATGAAAATGTGTGTTTCTGTGTGCAAAAGTGCTCCCCAAGCGTAGAGAAACTTTCAAGTGTCATGTTTTACTTGGAATAGAATATTCCAAGGTCATCTCCTCAAGGAAGGAAGGTTTAATTGTGTGTTGTGATTTTGCAAAATTGGAAAAGTGTAAAATCTTGTGAATTGGTGTTTTGGTGAGTGAGGTTTTTGAATAAAATGTAATGGAAACAAGGTTGGCTAATCCGATGAGGTCCTTCCAATAGAAATGTCAAATCAACTCAAAACATTCTTCCAACGGTGCCTAAGTGTTTGATTGATTCGTAGGAAGTGGCGGACTAAAATGGAGGTGTAGGTTCAAGTATATACCGTGATAAGTCTACGGTATATCAAGAGCTCACAAACATGTCTGCACTCAACCTAGTCAAACCGAGCACTTTACACTACGAGGTAGAATGGATGAAGGTTGATTTAACATACCCAAGAGGAAATCTCCCTTGGATTAACCAACATAAAGCTTAGCTACTCATATTTAATGCAAAGGCATACATAATATGAGGAGACAAGTGAAGAGATGAAGATTAAAACTTATATTAATGCAAGAAAATTTAAACTACAAAGAAGTGCATTTAATATCCATTTTAAAAGCTTGAGAAGGAAAACTTAAATACAAACATATTAGAATCTAGAATATGTAATTAAACTTGCAATAAATGATATTAAAGTGCAATAAATGAAGATTGCAAGAGTCTTCTAGCTTATAACAAGTGAAATGGGTAAAAGAAATGCAAAAAATCCAACTTCCCTCGCTAAAACTGTCTTCTTCCTTGAGCTTCTCTCTTTACAATGCTGAATAATGGTCCACAATGGTGTAACTCCCCTGAAGTTTCGTACTTGAGGCTCATATAGCCTGTGTGTGCAGGTCTCCCATCAATGGGGGGCTAAGGTGATCAAATTGGACAGGCTAGGACAAGCCTAGCCTACACCAACCATGCCATCCTCCTTCTCTCTCTTCATTTCCCATCCCCCAACCTCAAAAGTCCAAAGCTAGGGTCTTGGAGGCATGTATGTATGTAAAGAGTGTCAAGGGATGTGTGGGAGAATCCTAGGTGGGACACCCAAGTGGTAGAGAGCTTAAATTGCAGAGTGTCTAGCATTTCCGGGCAAAACCTTCCGGAAGGTTTTGGCAGATGCAGAGGAAAAAGTTGTCCAGTGTATCAAACCTTCCGGAAGGTCGAAGAAAACCTTCTAAAAGGTCTTCTTCCAATGTGTCAAACTTTTTGGAAGGTTTTGAGGTAGAACCAACTCTAGTGGGCTGAACCTTCCGGAAGGTCTATGACCAAACCTTCCAGAAGGTTTCTCCTAACTTGTTTTTTTCTTAATTTCTTCACCTTCCAAGCCTCACGTTAAACCACCCCCTCATCTCCATTGACTTTAAGCACTACGATGGGGGCTTAACTCAAGCCATATTCAACTCTTTAACTACAATCACACAACAACTTCATTAATTGTTTGATTAGTTGCACTTCTCCCCAATTTCACAACAAAAGCAAGTATAAAAAGGTATAAAAAGCATACATAATGTGCAATATTTTGTGCTAATCAATCAACCTGTTGATTACGCATCAACTCAAGGAAATCCCCATGAATGTCGCATAATCTGACACCACGGCACAACATCCTCTTTACCGGGATCACAACAACACAAAGTTTGGGCAGAATCTCCCTTGTATCGGGCTCTGTCAAACACATAATCTGTATACCATTCAATCACATAACCCATCCAAGGTCCAATATACATCAATTTACTCTCATTTATTGTCCATTCGTATCATTAGAACAAAAGAACTAGAGACCCGAAAGTATGACAAAAGCATTCTTAGAATATAAAATTTTAGGAAAACTTACCAGTAGAATATGACCATGTTCTACCAGTAAGAAAACCTTTTGAAAAAGTTTTACTAGTAGGTTTGTCATCGTTTTATCGGTAGGAAAATTCACTGAAAAAGTTCTACTGCAAAACTAAAGTTCTACTGGTAGGTTTTGGCTACTGAAAAAATTCTATCAATAGAAGAGCTCATCGTTCTACTAGGAGGTCTTACTAGTTTTCCCCCTTTTCCATCCTTTTTCAATTTCAATCCATTCCAATCTTATACAACATCATACCAAACTCATATAACATCAATTTTAAGCAAAATATAGTTCATATGAGTTCACTTTACAATCCTTTACAATATCACATGTCCAAAACTAAATAACATAAAAAATTTTACAAAACATGTTTCAAAAACCACATTTTGACTTTTCTCCAACCATGAGGGCCCGATTGAGAGCTGTCCAACGGCGCACATCCCGCACCTGAAATGTGGTCCCCGTAAAGGGTGAGCCTCGCTTAGTAGGATGTCTCCTAAAGAGACTACTCCCCAATCTAAGTGCATATGAAATGTTCACATGCAACATTCAACAAGCAACAACCATTCCAATCAAGAATATGCAATTCAATGTTGAAAATCACCATGTCATGCCATGCCATGAAATGAGATGAGACTCACTCATACACTTTAACCTGAGCCTTCACTGGCTCTCTCAACATATGCAAATGTCATACGTATGATCTCTAGCCATTCCAAGTCCCCGCCATTGATGTTACACATCTAATGACTATTTAAAATCTCCGGATCCTTCTTGGGATGGGTATTTATGGACTTTCACCAACGGCCACCCAACCGACACGGCATTTATGAACTTCCAACAAAGGCTCTGCATACACCAACACACTTTATGGACTCGATACCAACGGAGTGCGTATCTGAAATAACCGGGTCTTGCATCCGAGGGATTGTCTAGCCCTTCTTGCTAACCCCGACCTAATTTTTAATGCAAACCATGCGACTTAACCTGACCTTGGCCCAACATTCCCAAGCACACATGGCATTCACCAAGAGTGATGTTTGATGACAAACATGCGCACACACCCCCACTCATGCCTAATGCCCATGAATGCGATTTCTCCGTACATATGCAATGTAATGTACAATTGCGATACTAATTTCATGTTCAATATGTTATGAGTGTCATATGAACAATTTCAACCACATTTCAACATATTTCATGGCCAATTATATCATATGCATATAATTACCATAAATCATATTAATGTCAATACATCACCAAGCATATATCAATATTATACCCAGCAACAATTTTCAAGCATGTTACCACATAATATCATGCAAATAACACACTTAATTCTCCAAGGCATAATATAAACACATAGCATGCCAACATATCACAATTTTACAAGAAATTACAAATTAGCAATTTCACAAGAAATTACAAATTAGTAATTTCTAAATACCAATTCATGCTAGAATTGATTTCACCTATTTTCAATACCCGTTTCATCAAATTAAGAACAATAGGTAAGTGTTGTATACCTTTAACACCCTACCCATTCTATATAATCACCCTAGGTTGGAAATAAATTTAATTAGGAGAAAACCCTACCTCTTAAAGCATAAAACAACAGTAGAACCTTCAAGAATACAACTCAAGATCAAAACCTTTGATTTCTCAAAATCTCATCTCGAAAACTTCGGTAAAATCCGTCCTTTTTGGTACATAGACGTAACCCTTGTCATGTAGATCAACTTTGATATTTAGCCCGAAGGATTCCGACCAAAGGAACTCTGTAGATCATGGAGATAAGTTGGAGTTTTTCTTTTTTTTCCCTCTCTTCCTCTCTCCAATGAAACCCAGCAGAAATTTGGGGAGAAAATCTGATTTTCTCCGCTATTTATACCCCTTGGAACGCTTGGCCCACATCGCGCCACACATCCCCCATTCTCGGGTCCGTGAAACGATTAAATTTCGTCCAGATTCAAGTTTAAAATATTTTTATATGAACTTCCTTTAAATTATTTTCTAACTTTCAAAATTTTATTCCATATCTCGTTTTTAGGTCACGCGGCACCCAATCATCTCATGAAACGCAAAACATCCGATTGTCTTATAATTCGAGAAAATTGACTGGGTAACTAGATTTCGCGAGACAAATTCAATGGTGAGATCCGTTTTGTCATCCAAGCTCTAGAAAAAATACAGGTTTTCAACCCGCACATAAGTGACAAATTATCATTTTACTATTTTTCACAAAAACTCAAATTTACCCGGGTTTTACAAAGGGAGAAACTTTATTGGAAAATGGTCTTAATTTACATGGAGAAAGAACATGAAAAAATGGAAATAAGAAAAATTAGCAGAGTTAATTAAGCTATCACGACTAGTTAATTGCGAGCACAATTAATAAGTGGGTCAAATTAATTCGACCACTAATCAAGAAAAATAATTTTGGGATTAATTATTTGACTAGAAAAAACATGTTGTAAAAATAAATGGTCAAAGTGGAAAAACTCAAGTTGGATCATGCAAAACCACATGGCCTAAATCAAGGGATTTGCACCTTGTGCACAAGTCATCCACAATGTGCCCAGCTAATTAGTTTCCAAAACAATTTTTTCAAATTCCTTGGGCCTCCTCTTGGGTTCGTGAACAAGAGTGTATCACTATATCCTAGCCCACAATTACAAGGGCCTTGCAGTGTAATAATATATAAGTGCAAGAGTTTTTTTTTTCAATCAATGTGCGATAGAAGTTTACATACAAAAAGAAACTGTAAGTGTTACAAGTCAAGGGATATAACAACTCGATCCCTCATTTACTAATGGTGGATGAACTATCCAAAAGGGAAATTGAGAAAAAAAAAAGTAGATCCAAATGTTTAAGCCGATCGTTAATTTTTTCCTTCTTTTTTTTATTGTAACTTAGGTGAAATTGGGAGTAGCCTATATGTCCCCTTAGTGTACTCCTTATTTCAAGTTTTACTAGACTCTACCTTTCATGTTGAGGCTTTTATTTGAAACGAAATCTAATGAATTGGAGTGCATTCATTTATATGCAGGTCCCTTTCTAACATAACATCAGTTAATAATGTTACATAAACCTATCAATTACAATTCTTGAAACATTGGTATGATAGTGCTCCAAGCTACTCCCCTAAAGCATACCTTGTTAGGGTTTGGCATTGGGCTAAGCCACATAAAAATGCAATGCATGACCTACGCATTGAGTCAATTCTAATGAGAACATCTTTTCATTTTTTGTCTTCAACTTTTGACGGGCCATTGGGGACCAAATCGGACCCTTCCTCTACATGAAAGAAGACTTGCATCCCTACCCTCAGTCCAAGGCATCCATACGATGGTCTGGTCTAGGTTTTCAGAGGAGGGTGATCAGAGGATACTCTACACAAATGGTCCATTTTGGTGGACACAAAACAACTTTTATATAAAAACAGGCAGTCCCTATTCAAAAGGATTCTATCTAGTCTGACCCAAATATGATGTTTACCGGTTTGATTATTGCTCCAAGTAAATTTGCTGTCATTGAAAGTCCCATCGAATAATCCACACGATAAAATTGTAACTATAAGGCTCATCACTTCAATAAAGGCATTGAAGTCAGTAGGCCAACCCCCAAGTTTTTCCCAAAGGATCTGCAATTACATTCAACAAGTCTTTCAATCATCGATAGTTTTATCGACTTCGCACACATCTCATGACAACATCATCGATCTTTAGCACTTATGGGAGGCCCACGATGCATGGGATCCACATCCAATGGGTTTTTCAAAAATGTTTTTGATGCATGGAAGGGATACAATACTTACCTTTATACTGACCTCTTGAAGGAGAGTGCTTGCCTTTTGAATCTTCAGTAGAGGCCAAAAAAAGGGGAAGTTGAAGAAATCAATCATTTCCAAGTTGCAATCGAAAAAATGCTTAGTCATTGTCATTGTGTCTATGCTGTGAGAACTCTCAGTCATATGGATAGTTTAATGTGTTCATCGGCACCTAACCCTAAGATGTAAATCATCCAAGACACAATAACATGGTGTACTCCTCCTGTTTGATTCGAGGTTTGATACCAAGTTTCTCCTCAGGAGGATAGATGGGGCGATTCAGGGTCATATATTCATATGTTTATCATGTCCCCCTTCTTTTTACAACAAAAGCAAATTGTCAGTATATCTAACATAGATAAATCGATCCTGTATCTTGTTCATTTTCTTTCTTGATGCATGTGATAAGAGGGATTAATAATAACAAAATAAAAATAGAAAGCTTTGACGATGGGCCATATAACTTGTCCTCAACACAAAAAAAAAGACCCTGTTTCTTCTGCCAAGTCTACTCCTATCCTTTGAATGAGTTGAAAGACCCTTGCTTTATTACAGGGCTTGTAAGTTGTGTCTTTTAACACCTAACCACTTAGGGAAAAAAAAAAAGACATGAATAATTACTAGGAACAGGCAAGGAAGATTTTGAGCCTCAATGACAAATGAACCTACAAGCAAGGCATTTTGGCGAGTTACCCGCTTCTAATTACTCAATAAGGCAATTCCTCGCACATAATTAAAAAAGCCATTAAAAGATGACTAAAATACCATAAACAGGTAGTTCGTCCAGGTTTTCAGACCAGTCCATAAGCCCCAGGCCTAATGCTTAAGCTTATATCATTGTATAACCATGGGGTGTGTTTGACTAAAAAAGTTGGATGGGATGGGATTGAAATTTTAAACCCAAACCAATCCAATAAAACCGGTTATAAGTGCGAGAAACAATTCATTCTTTTTCCATTGCTTTGTTTGGCTATTACTTTCAGATTATGTGGGCCCACATTGAGAATGAGTAATCATTTCACAATGCTTTGAAAATATTTTACCACCACTTCCTTAATTGACATGTGCAATGCTTATAATTAGTAGCAAACACATCATTTTGCATACTTAACCTGTTAAGAGGCTTTTCTAGTCATTTTGTATTCCACTCATTTGGTGGGTTAAAATTAACCCATCTGTGTGGGTTATCAGCTCCTGTAGATTGCGAGCTAAGATAGGTCCGAATTAGTTATCTCATGGTTAAATAAGTTTGCCAAATAAGGGATATGTAGAACCAGTATGTTAATTTTATCCAATCCACTCCTGCAAGCTTGATTAGCTAATGCTAAAGTTGCTGTATTTTGTTACATTATATGAGATCAATCTGTAGGAGCACTGGCCAACTAACCAGTAATTCTGTTAAGTTTTCTCTTTTGGGCTTTTCTTTGGTCTTTAGCACCATGTTTTGGTGCAGATGGCTTTTGTTTATATAAGCTTTGACCTTGTAATTTTTCATAGTACATCAATACAATATTTATTTACCCAAAAAAAAAAAAAAATTTACCCAATCCCACCCTTACGTATACCTTTATCCAACCAAACAAACACCCCCAAGATGAATTCTATATCCCCTTCCCCAGTGGGGCAATGTGCCATGAAATACGTTACCATACATATTATACATATTAAAGAAGAGCTCCATCTTTACATAGGGTGACTTCAAAGGTTCCTTATTCATATCTGAATCAAAAAAACAAAGAAGAAACGGCACAGCAGAGTCAGAAACCCAACGAACTGTATTTTCTTTTTCTTTTTTTTTGGTGGAACATAATAGAGCAGTGTAAATCATTGGAAGAGAGAGGAGATTATAAAATATAAAATAGCAATGAAGCATGGATCTATGAACCTAAAAAGGTGGTTAAGTCTTGAGCTGATACACTGAAGAAACAGCAATTTAAATCATTAGCAAAAAAATTTAGGGAAAGAAATTGTTTTCAACATGATATATGAAGAACAGTTGCCTGCCCAACACTAATTTTTCAGAAGATCCTGATGGAGACGAAAATAACCGAGTCATGAATCAAGGTCGATTACATTATATGCCAGGAAATAGGCATAGTTGTAGCAACCAGAAATATCAAAAGAAACCATTTCAACCAGCAAACAGCATAGAGTTTTACATTTTTTCAACCACACACACAGGCTGCCAGATGAAAATCAACTCTGAGAATTATGATTTCATTAATTTGAAAATTTGTTGACATGTGTTCGGAATAGAGTTTTGAATACATTTTCTCGGAGCTTCAATTCCATGATCTGGCATCGGACATACGCCACCAATGCATTAATCATGCAGGTTAATGAACAAAAGGAGGGTGATCCAAGTCTCTTAAGAATACCAAAATCTGTGCAGTTTCTAGTTGTACAGTTCAAAAACTGAATTCAGACAATATCACAAAATTATCACCTCACTGTGGGAGACTAAGAAACATTTGTCTTAACCAAATCACATGTTACAAACTCAATGAAAGGTTCAATTTCCATTGGCTGCAAATTTTTTCACTGATCTTCAACAAAAAGTTTGATTTTGGCTGTCATTTACAACCTGCATAGAAGTGGGCATTTAGTTTCTTGCTTTTTCACACTTCACACCGATAGAACATAATACCCACAGACAAACACACACGTGCTAATAAATATTCACTTCAAGGACCCATCAAGTGTATAGCATTGCGAACATAAACTCACCAGCAGTTTTACTAGGTACGATTGCATTGGCCAAGTTTACAGCTGCACTACCACTGACATCTGGTGCCTGATCATTTTCTTGCAAAGAAGGCTGATCAAAACCCCCATTTTTTGCTTGGAACTGACATTTCTGAAGAAAAATAAGTTTTATGGATTGAAACAACCCAAACATAGAAGACAAATTATTTTACAGAGCAGAAACATTGCATGGTTAAGAGAACTAAGTAATATACAGCCGCAAACAGTTAAGAGTTGCTTGGTTTATTAGATGTTGGGCCTGAGGCAAAAAAGATTAATTGATTAAACTAAAGATTTGTTCTAAGGGCACACAAACCAAAAGGCTAATTCTTAGATGAAAAGAAATGGTAAAAAACAATAGGACAGTTAATAACTAAACATGTGAAGGGAAGCCAAATATTATGAGGAACATCGAGTGCCAAGAATAATTGGCCCAAACGCATATTCCTGCACAAATATCATAACCATTGTAAACATTGCAGAAACCAACTAGAAACTCGTGTGACATACAAACAGCTTCTTGACAGTTCATTACCAAGCACGGCTCCACAAATACGAGGGACTACACATTCATCCTCAAATATTCTCTTTCAACAAGAAGCACACAATAGCAATACAACACAATGAATTAAATGAGAGTGAGCCAGTTCCATGGTGAATAGGCTACGAGAGGATATATCAAGCTTCTGTTTCAGAAGGTCTATTGTTGGCCCTCACCTTTTTTGTTTTTGGTCAAATTCTTCATTTATGAAACTTGAATAGTTGAGGCATATTTACATGGAAGCTATAAAGGCAATAAGCAAGAAACAAGCAACAGAAACCCTGTGGAGTTTTTCATTATTGTTATTCATATATTCCCATTTTTATTTATGTTGGTTTCACCTCCACCCAACTCCTTCCCTCCCTCCCTCCAAAAAAAAAATCCAAATAAAATCAGAAAAAATAGAGCAATTGGGCCATAATTAAGGGCATTTTCAACATCTAAGCTTGTTAAAAGAGCTATCTGCAAATTGACAATTGAGTTTCACACAATGCATACCCCATTTTCTATGAGTTTCTAATATTACAAATTTCACTTTTTTGTCATCAGAAAATGTAACTTAAAGTCTGAAACTATTTGGTTAAAAATATTCTCACGATGACATCACAAACCTGACTAGATAGCTGGTGCATTGAGCTACTGGCATCAACATTGTGCACCGCTTGTGGGTTGGCATTCTGCATCAAATCTTTCGCGTTCATGGTTGAAGCAACATTTGGAACTTTGACAGCCATCCTCACTGCATTCAATCCCATGGCTGCATTTATCGGAGGTCGTTCCGGGAGAGGTACCAAGGAAGCTGGATGCACTGACATGGGCAGTCCTTGACCAGGATGACCAAAAACCTGAAAGTTAGATCTAGCTATTCCTTGAAAACTAGTGGGCCCAGACACAGGTGGGGAAAGGACAGGTGCTCCTTGCATGTGGGGCACTGGAATCATGGGGCATCCCGGTGATCCACCATGGATGTCTACCATACCCATCCCAAAACCTATTCCCATTCCCATCCCAATACCCATTGGTGCGTAATGTGGTATATGAGCAGTAGGTATGTGTTGCATTCCTACTGGCAACATCATTGGAGGCATATACAACCCAGCTCCCATTGACATAATCTGCATAAAGGTTAAATTTGCCATGGGTAGTTACACAGATTGCTCAAATTTTGCAAAATAAATAAGAGTCATTGTAATTCAGAGAAACTTCACTTCACCTGTACTTGAAGTTGAAGCGTCTTCAAATACTCAATGGCCTCATCAAGCATTGAAGCTTTGTCCACCTTATCATATGAATATGGGAAAGTCAGCAACCACAGAAACAAGAAAATATCATGTGTGGGTTGTTCTTCATGATTGCAAGCTTTTTGAACCTCTTACAATTCTCAAGCAACCAAACTTCCAATAGGAAATGAGGTTGTAAAAGTTCACATATACAATTTGAGAATAAAGTTTTAAGCTTCCATGAGTTATTTTCTCTTCCATAGAACCGAATTTTAACCCTAAGTTGAAGGCTTGAATCCTCCTGTAATTGATCCATTATACAAAGTCGCAAAGATCATTTGAAATAGATAGTAAAAAATAGATTAAAGGAAAAGAAAATAATAGATAAATCTTATGTGAGTTGTTTACCTTGTTGCAGTTGGGTATGAGTTCTTGTAATGCACGCATCTTTTCGTTGATTCTATCCCTTCGCCTCTATAAACATTACGATTATCAATTTATGCAAACCAACATATTCAAAACAAGATGACACAAAGCATGCCTTTGCAGTCATCAATGGCTTTTCGGATGGTTATACTCACCCTTTCAGATAAATTATGCACTTCTGATGCTCGGCCTCTCTTGGAACCTGTACCTCCTTGAGCTGTAGCTGCCTTTTTCCCACCCACTGATTCTTCTTCGATATCCTGCATATCATATTGGTGCAAGAAATGAATAGAAGATCAATAAACATGGAGAATGGTGGTAATTCAACATTTTTAACTTACTCCACTTTGGCACTCAGACTCATCGGTATCTCGACATTTTCGTTTGTGAGTGTTTGCTAGATCATTAGAAGCTCTGTCTGCACTACTGCCTGAGCATACAGAAGAAGAAGCAACCACTGGCTCGTCTGTTTTGTCACCATCTGGCACTCTCTTGGTTAAGCTTGCACCAAGAACTTCATTAGCAGACTTATCATTCTTGATGGCATCTTCTCGGCATATACCATCAGATTGTTCAACAGGATGTGACTCCTCTGGTGGCTTAGCTGCTACTGTTTTTGAATCCACCTTGGCTAGCACCGAATTAGGTTGACTACGGAAGCCCATTTCTTTTTGTAAACTACTCCTCGGATCAATATGTACGGATTTGGAAGGACTCCCACCACCTGATGCAGACCGTTTATTTCCCGTCATTTCTATACCTGATGAACCTGAAGCAGCCACGTTCTCAAGATTAGCTCTAACAACAGCAGCTGGTCTTGAGAAATGGGAGAAGTTCAACAAACTAGAGCAACTACGAGGCAATCCTGAATCTTGCTTCTGCATCTTCATGGGAAAACCACCTGTTGAAGCTTGACCCAGAAATGAATCCTCACAAACAGTTTGTTGGCTAGTGCTGGCATTATTATTGCAGATGATATCTGAGACTCCTGATCCAGGAGATAAAACCAATTTTTGGCCTTCCTGTGACAACCACGGATATAATTGGGGAGTTCTTTGAGAAGAAAACTTTGATGTATTCCCCTGTTCTAAACTTGGTCCCTTATGTGCATTAAGATTTTGTGAACCCCTAACTGTCTGATTACAACCAGTTCTTTTATCAATCAATGCAAAACTACTTTGGGTGGAGGGTTCATTTCCAGTGACACCAGATATCTCAGGTAAGAGTTCAGAACAATAATCCTGTTGCAGGATATCATGGACGGGATAATTCAACCAAGGTACCATGTCATCATCTTGACTAAAACCCATTTCATTCGAAGGTACCAACATTGGAATATCATTTGAGATAGACTCCATTGGCGCAAACTTCCCTGTCTTTGAAGTGGTGGCATTCAACACAACCTTATCTCGAAGTCTGGGTGTGTGCGAAGGGAAGTTGTTGAAAATAGGGCTCTTCCTGGTTCTATCAGACTGACTTTGTATCATAATCTGACCATTTTCCCAGACCAGCTCACAGAACTCATTATCAGGTCTGCATCAAAACCCACCAACACTTCTATAAATATACTACAATAAGAATACATCAAAAAATGAAAAGAGATACTGAGGAATCAATAGATTTTTGTACAACTTTAAGAGGTCAGACAATAAAATAGTATACAGAGGGAGAATTTACTCACACAAAAGACAGATCGGTCGAACTGGTGGTTTTCTGTTGGGTAGATTCAAGCTTCGATTTGCCCATTCTATAAAACTCAGAGAGGGGCATGATGGAGAACTGATACAACTGCTAGCTCAAATATTTCTCCAGTTTGAACAGTGAGCCATTATTGGTATCCTGCTTCTAATATATACGTCTAATACCCGCAGCTCAAAGAACCTCCAACCAACAAAACAGCACAATCCCAAACATCATAAGCAAAGCACAAACAGATGCACCTACAAAATTGCATTAAATCAAAGAGTAACCTTAATCGAATACTACAATATCATTCCACCGGAATTGAAGGTTTTATACTTAGATACACGCTATGTTTATATACACATACATCTCTATATATATGTATATACTATCATCTCTTACTGTTGTCTTAATCAGTGAAATAAGTAAAATCCATGACAGTAGTATATACATTGACAATCACCAGGCTATAATAAGATTTCAGCTGAATTCAAGGGGATATAAATATATATAATGTTATCTTGCCTTTGCTAACGTTCACAACAGCACTAAAATATCAATAATAACCAGGCAAAATCAATTCTTTAATAGAAGCGTAATCTACTAAAAAAACCAACAAAATTGAGCTCCTTTGTGTAAAACATTCAATTCTTTTTTATTCAATTCCAACCATCAGAAAAAGAACAAAGAAAGTTTAATAAGATTTCTCAACTCACTAATTAGTTTAAAACCGGCCTACAATTTTTTATCGATTAACTCAAAGTTAAACTCACAACAAAAGAAATCATCTCTTTGAACCAAATCCACTTCAAGACCCAGTAAAGAACTTTCAAGATCAGCTCAAAAAGTCTCACTACCCATTAGTCCCATCAAAACTATCCCAAAACGTACATATCTTACTATAAATTTGAGTCTTCCAACCTCATTTCTCAAGCTTTGAAGCACTGGGTTTGGATAAATTCTCGAACTTGCCAACGAACGCCAATCCACATGCGCTAGATAGCTTTCCCAAAACTGTACTCCTCACAAACCAATTGCCTTTGAGCTCCAAAGAAGCCGGCGAAAGGTTTGCGAATTCACAGGTGAACGAGGGAAAAAGGCAGGCACATACAGAAGACTGTTAGAACTCAATTATTCTATATTTGGCTGGTAACCATTTGTTAAAGTGGACTTAACCACAGTCTCCACTTTCACGCTTCGAATTTTGTACTTTATCTTGATATTTTTCGGTTTTTTTTGGGGCCACAAAGATGAAAACCTGAGTAATGTTTTTATGAGCTAATTTATAATTTAATTCACCGGAATTGTTAGATTGATTATAAATTTTATTAAACATTAGAACTTAATATTGATCTAATAATTACTATAAAATTATATCATTATATCAACATATTAAATTAAATTTTCAAATTCAAATAATATTATTCTAAAAAAATATTTGTGTCTCTTATTTTTTGTATCAATTGAATGCATGTGCAAGTGGAAAAAAGATTAGGGATAGGTAAGAGCATCTCCAATCCTAATCATTTTTCAAACTTAAATTTATATGTGAGCTAAAAAACTTCTAAAAATTTACCCATACTAAATAAAAAAATACATGTGTATTTTTACTCAGATTAAAGGCGACTGAAATACATATCTAAATCTTTAATTATAAAATTTTAGGTTTCTTTAAAAATTCAATAATCTTATTTATCCTCTTTAAAATTTGAGTTTGTTTTCATTTAAATTTAAATTTTTCTTTCACTAAAAAAAGGATTTGTCATTGGAGAGGTCTATACTAAATTAAAAATTTTTCCTTTTTTTTATTCAAATTTAGATAAGAATTTAGATCTTAAATAATCTTAAGACCATCTGCATGCAAATCACTTGAGATTTTTCGTTAAAATTAAAAATAAATTGGACGGAAGTTGTATAGTGGAGTGATTAAATTAATATAAAAAATAATTCAAGAATTTAATTGATATGCATAGAATAATTAATTTAATTTTTATAACAATTACTTAATAAATTTAAAATTATGACTCACGTCGAAAGTTTGTACAATGATCTTAGCGAAATATGTAGCTACAATCTCTTCGGGTAGTTTTTTAAGGTAAGTTCCAATGATTATTATATATGGTATTAGAGCGCACCCATAGACATAACCATGTTGGCTGTAGTGCATGATCAGTGCTTATGGGGCTGACCACGAGTAGTTGTGCTATTGGCGATTGGTTAGAGGGTCCTTCACGTGGACGCGTGGGATGAAGGTGAGATTGTGTCGATTCACAATTGCGTATGCCGAGTCCCAAGTCAATACCCCTAAATGACATTTCTTTGACAGCTCTTTTGAATAAGCTTTTGTGTTTATTACATAATCATTGCAGCAATTAGTGACTCATACTTATATGTGGATTAGTAATTAAGTATGAGTTATTTATTATTCTGAATTATTTATTAATCTTTTTTATTCGGATTGACATGTATAACATGTAAGAAATTATAAGTAGGATTCTCTTCTATGTAGTGAAGCTAGAAGAGAATCCTATTTATTGAAGTATTCATTCAGCACCAAGTCAAACAAAAAAAAGATATTTAATTTATAGGATAAATTACACTGAGACCCCTTGTTGTTTCTAACACTTTCACTGCACCCCCTGTTGTTTATGAAATTACACTAACATCTCTTTTTATGTGATATATTATAACAGATACCCCTCAAACAACACACAGCAACTTCTGTGATGATGTAAGCAAATTTTGTTACCTTAACTTCCTATTTTATCCTTAAGTTAAACAAATATCTATTTTTACTATTAGGTTTTTACCCTTTGAAGTTAGACAACTTTAACACATTAATTACAATCATCTTTAAGTCTTTCAGATTTAAACATACCACAATAGTAAAAATTCTTATCTACCAAAACATGAAATTGAATTTTAGTAACATGGAACCACCATTAGAATTAATTTCTTTAAACATTGAATCACACCTAAAATGATTGCAAAAAAAAATGTACAGATAATTTCATTGAATTTTAAAAAACAAAGGAAACCATCACAATGAACTCAGATCAACGCAATCAATCAACATACCACACTAAATTTCTAAAAATATTAAAATATTTTTCATTTCTAAAATTGTTAACATTAACAAACATTATGTTAAAGATGAGGCTTTAAAAGGATTATATTTGATGTGTCAAAGTTGTCTAACTTGAGAAGACCAAAACCTTATAGTGAAAATATACAATTTTTTAACTTGAAGGTAAAATAAGAAGTGAAGGTTTAAAAGTTTGTTTATATCATCAACAAAGTGACAGTAGATTGCTTGAGGGGGCATCAGTTACAATATATCTCATCACAAGGGATGTAAGTATAATTTCATAAACAACAAGGAGTGTAGTGAAAGTGTCAGAAATAATAAGAGGTGTTAATATAATTTATCCTCATTTATATTATGTCAACTAAGTGAGTGTCAATGGACAATGCGATAATGAACTGACACTCACTTCGGGTTTTTTTTTTTTTTGTTATTCAAAAAACTAAGTGAGTGTCGGTTCATTATTGCATTGTCCATTGTCAATTTATTTTGATCTAGTTATTATTCTTGTTAGAATGTCACATTATTTGTGAGTTCTAGTCCACAATTTATTAGAAAATATATTTCTTACAAAGAAGAAATGACTTGACTTGTCCTCCAATTAATAGCAGTGTGTAATACACGGGTTTAGTGTGAGGGTGTAAACGTGGATTCTTCTACTAGTTGGTAGATAAGGTGCACTGTCTCACTGCCTCACTGTCTCTATTCAAAGTATATTGAAAACACCGTTGGAGCACATTATCCTTAGTGCTTGAATATGTTATCCAATGAAAATTGACCATACTCTATTATAGTCATGGGTTTTATATAATGATAAATAATATTGTATTCTTTGCACGTATCATTAATTTGGCGGGACTATTGTTATTTAATGTATGTACAACTATATAAGGGTTTGAAACAGTGGTTCGAAGAGTTAATAAAGTCATTGACTTATTCATGATGGATTTTTATTTGTACTTTCACCACAATGTTGGAGGAACCTTTTAAACTATACTGTTATATGTCTTGACAAACCATGTAAAAACTGAAAAAGAGATCCTTTCTCTGTACTTTTATATGTGGTTAATGAAACAACATTTGCGAAAAGGAACCACAAATCAGAATTACGACTTTATTCGTGTCGTAAAGTATCGTATGTGATGATATCAACAATCCAAGTTCCAACTGTATAAGTGAATACACTACAGAGACTCAATAAATCTAAAAAGTTCTAGAACGATAGTTTCACTTACTTTAAATGTTAGACATTTTTTTCTCTTTCTACAACAGAATAGTAAAGTTGAAATCCTAATCAAATCACTCCAATTTTTTTGTTGATAAACTCATATTAAACAATTTTCAACCTTGTAATAAAAATAATGGGTCTCCATTCCATTTCTTAAATCTCAAGGGATTATCATGTTATTTCACCAAAATTTACAGCTTGTTAGTGTATTTTATCCTTTTTCTTTTCTTACAATTGTTTACTTTGCTAACTATAAAAGATGTGGGCCATCTGTGCAAAGCATGGAAATTGAGCCCACATCATCCAAATTAAAGACACAGTAGAAGAAAAGCAGCCATAATTAAAGCTACAATCATGAAAAGAAAATCTGGATAAGGTGAATACATAAACGGTCATAACAACCCTACTAATAATAATAACACTAACATACTTTAATAACTTCATCATTACCTTTTCATGGACAACATAATTTTATCCTACTTAGAGATAGGGGACATGCAAATCACTGCTTTAATTTTATAAGGTATTTATTTGGGAACCTTCAAATGTTTCATGATAAGACAATTAAAAGATGTAAATACTTAAAAATGTCATATTTAAATTGTTGAATGTCATACATGATGATCTACGTCACGCATTAATCCCACCTACTAAGATGGAGCACAACTAAACCAAAAGAAATGATCAATGCATGTACACAATTACACCAACAAACCTCATTAGTCATAGCCAAGAAATCATCATACATAATCGCCCCATAAACAACATTAAAAACACTAACGATCTACGTTGTTGATATAATCAAGGAGTGTCAATATTCAAAATCATGTCATAAACTATCCTACGTACCAACATCAATGTGTCATTTGTTCATATGGTATATATTCTACAATATTTATATCGTCGTAAACTCTGTCATGAAATATTTCTTATTTTAAGTACTTAAAAGAGAGGGGGCATATGGAGATGAGCGAACTTGCTCATAAGTATAAAATGGAAATTCGGAGAAATAGTTATAAGATAAAGCTTCAAAAACCAATAAGCTCTCCTCTTAATATTTCTACCACGTTGTCACAGTTTATTAAATGCTGCTTCTCATGCAAATCCACTTCATAGTCCACAGCACATGCAATGCCTAGGTATCAGGAAAGCAAAACCGAATTAAAGCAACTCAACTGAGGTCTTGAACTTTTGATTGAGTCGTATAAAGGACATATAATTCATGATGTGAAGTGAGACATTTTGATCCTATTCTTTAGCCATACATTATCAAGAAAAGCATCTTAATCTATAGTGCATTCCACCAGTTGGCTTGATATACATGTTATTTTATACATGTATGTGCCTAAATGTCACGTTATGATGTTTTTGACCGTCTAAGGTATGACTCAGAAAATTATGATCTATTATAAAATGTTGTGATTGATCACAAAAAATTTAATTTATAAAAATCAAGTTACATCTTTTAAAGATTAAATTATAATTGATTGAGGTAATTTGTGATCAATCACAGTATTTCATAATCGATTATAATACTATAATCCATCATAAAATATTGTGATAGTTATAATAAATTACAACTTAGTGTTTGTAAGACGCAATTTTAGTAGTTTTCAAAACAGTACTAAAAAAAATTTCCATACTATAAATTTCCTCAGCATCTGCAAAACTAGAGTTAGTTTTCTATGTGGGGGTCCCATGACCATCCATAAGGAGTGAGTGAGTGCCACGTGGACCCTCCCTGACCCAGGAACAGATATTGTGCTATCCAAGGGACCCCTGTCTCATCTTTCCAGTTTGGTGCACCTAGCATGTCAAGCAATGGGAAGGCAAGGGGCTAGGCTACAAGGGGCTGTTTGTATGATTTTTAACATAGTAATTGGATTTATAAAAAAATTTTAAACTTAATCCTTAGGTTTTGCTCAAGAGATTGAATAATGTATCATATCAATTCTATGTTAAGTTAGCAACACAAATACATATGAAACTCACAGATAAATATCACTAAGTATCTGTTATGAAATTGCTTATACTCACACACCCTCATGAGTTTATTGGAACCATATGGATTTTACTTTTGGGTCGAGATTCAAATTATGAACCTGAAATTTGCAACCAAAAAAGAAATAAAATGATGCATTGAACTATTTAGACAAAACTCACTCTATAAATCCCACAAAAACCTATGAACTAAACATACCCCAAGTGAAACAACTACAAGCGAGGACAAGGTCATGTATGGCTTCCTTCCCCCTCCAAATTGGTAAAAATTATGGGCCAGACTATTTCCAATCCCACCAATCTTCATCCCCACTCTATTAATCTCTTAATTATAAAAACTATCAGGTTCATCTCTATACTTACCCTACTAATGATTAAGTTCACCTCATTCTATACCCTCCCATCAAGGACTAAACTCACCCAACCTACGCATCTCAATCATAAATTATCCTTTCCCTAATATCTTCTCACCTTTAGTATTGGAAATTTAGCACTTATATTGCAAATCTATCCTCTGAAGTTCACTGTCTATAATGTTGGCGTAAGTTGCAGCGTTTCCACTGAAAATGTCTGCAAGTTACATGATTCCCTGAGTACTGAAAATAAAGAAAATATATGATAGCATTTATGGTGTTCGATATATATATATATAATGCTATAAATTTAAAGCATACATGATTCTTCCAGTTCACTGAAATCTGTACGGAACTTCTTAATTGGTTTTATGTTTGATGGAAAATCCATGGTGCTATTGACAGGATATACCCTAAACCTATGAAAAAATTATTTAACTTATATAAAGACAAAAGTCTTTTCTTAAAGGACAATCATATTATAGTAAAGTTAATTATTAATTTCTCACTCGAATTCTTTGTTCCATGGATTTGGGTGTGGACTTTGACTTTTGATTTTAATTATAACGGACATCCCAGATTAATCAGGGAATATCATGTTCGTTACTGAAATAATTATCCCACTGACTCTAAATATCAAATTATTAAGGAATGTCTTAAAGACATGGATAAAGAAGAAGATAAAATTTCAACTTCTATAGTTATTGCTCCCACTACCAGTATAAATACTGGAACTAATTTCAATCCTGTTGAAGTTCTTAAAGAACAAATTAAAAAAGAAAAACCCTATTTAAATAATGAGCAACTTAAAACAGCAGTTATGGAGGAGTGGTGTCTTCAAGTAATGTCTACATTTGAAATGGGCAAAATAGAGAAGCTGGACCTTGCTAACACTCATACAGTTGTCATAAAAGGCAAAGTGAAAGATAAATTTGAGGAGGACGATAGGAAAACCCCCACTCCTAATGACTCTCATGATGACTTTATAGATTCCCAGAGATATACCCCTAATAAAAGTGACATCTCTATTAATAAAGATTTACTAAATGATGATATAGAGATAAACCTCCATGATGATAGAGGTAATATACTTTATAATTTGCCTTACAGGAAATGATCAGATAAAGCTGAAGTCTCGGATAAGGCCGACCCTGAAGAGGTGACGAATGTCATAACGTCACCATAAAATTATTGCACTTATACAATAAAAGGTGTACAGCATTACTAACGTATGTAATGACATTAATGTAAATTATTAAAGTTGTGAACAATATAAGGTTGTGAATAGTATATGTTAGTTTTAAATTCCGGATTTCATGTCTAACTCTATATAAGGAAATGCAGGGCCAACCTGTGGAGCACTGCATCTCATACTCACTTCTCTCCTTACACTCTCATTCCCTTCCTTGTCTTCTTGTACTCTCTCTAAACCCTTCTCTCTTGTAAATCTACCTCTCTCTTTTACCTTCCACCACTACTACTATAAGTGTATTTTGTATATAAACTTACACTAAATAAAAGCTTTCGTTGTTTTGTATCATCGATCCTCTTAATTTTGGTATCAGAGCCAAGAAGTATGGTATCTTAAATATATTATGTTGATTTATATGCAAATCTATTACTAATTCTTGTTGCTTATGTAATTGTGATTTAATTTTGTTAGACTACTGTTACCATGAAATTGTTAGTTTAATTTTGTTATAATGATGATTCTTTGGGCTTCCTATGGTTTTGCATTGAGGTTACGTTTTGGGATGTTTGGCCATTTTTCGTGAGATAGGAGTTAGGCTGTGTGAGTTACTTGGAAAGCGTTGACAACAAAAGTAAAATGATGAGAAGTCATTATAGGAGAATTATGGTAACAATAATCACTGTAGCAATATTGTAGTAGAATTAGAAGACGAATTACAGTAGCAACTAGAAGAATGTAATAATAAAACATATAAGTCAACAGAACAAATTTTGAGATACCAGTATGACGTTAAACCTATTTAAATTTAAATTTAATCATAAAAATGATTATGTTAAAAATATAAAAGAAATAGAATTCTCTAATATTGAAAATAAATTACAAAATTAGAATATACTCCAATACCCCACTAAGAAAATTTATAATATTGGCACTTTTGATTTTAAATCGAGTTTAACAATCAAAACGATTGAAAGGACTATTCCTTTTGATCAGAATGAAAGATATTTTACAACTATTAACTGAAAGAGAAGTTTTAAACGCTCAAGATAACAATTATAAATTTCTGCATATTGAATTAGTTCAAGTTGCATTAAAAGTCGTTAACTATTCGAGGATTAAATGTCAATTTTATATTAGCACTAAGAAATGCTAGATGTCTTCATTTTGACCAATCTTTAATGGGAGTTATGTAAACCCCCACACTCTTATCTTTATATAGCAAGTGAAATTATTTTTAAAATTCTAATATAGGTGATGAGGTATGCATGAACCTTATAAATTTCAATAGTATGAATAAATACTAGGGAGGCAAATTAATGGTGAAATTTAATTTTTGGAGGTGTTTAAGGTTGATAAGGGTAACTAAGTAAAAATATAAATTTTTTTAGGTCAAAATAATATTATCATTGAACCTGGGAGATCCGAAAAAACTTGAAATAACATTTTAGCACATATAGCGGTTCGAAGGAATAAAATAATAATTTTCGTTTTTCGAGTGTAAATTTATTTTAGTTTTGAGATAACTCATAAAAATAAATATTTTTAGATTAAAATAACATTAAAAATGAATCCGGAACATCGAAAAACCTTAAGGTAGTCATATGGATCAAATTAGAGATTCTTAATAGCAAAATCGTAATTTTGAAAAAAACCAAATCAGCTTGTGAACAATAAAAATTGGGGCTGCTGTGTTTAAAAACCCATTTTATCCCATTTACTCTCATTCTTTTCATTCCACTCTCACCCTACACCTCTTGGAATCTTAGAGGAAGATTAAGGAAGGAAAAAAATGGAAGAAAAAGGTCAATAGAACTTGGGTTCTTACTTGAAAATTTGATTCAAGTAGGGGTTTTCTTACATTCTCTTACATTGAGGTTAGAGTTATACATATATGTTTTCTTTGACTCTACATCATATTAATATGCTATGAAATCATGAATTCTTGATATTTTTGCAAATGTTAGCATATTTTAAACAATGGAATGGTTGGGTAACCATAAAAGTTCTTTTCTCATATTCAAATCCTAGATTTCAAGAGAAGTAGGTTTTTCTCTTGATTTCTCCTTTATTCTTGATTTCAAAATTTTAGTGTTTCGTATTGAACAACACAATAGTATTTATGATGATCTCTTGTTAATTTTTCTTAAATTGTTCCATTGTGAAATAAATGTGGATTTGGATGTGAAAAATTGGGGATTTATGGAATTGAGTGTGTTTGAGAAATTGTTGGTGATTGTAATTCATAGAGGTGTTTGGATGACCATGGGTGGTCATTGATCGGGTATCGTAGAGTGGGTAGATGTGTGTGGTTCTTATTCCGTGTGAGTTTGAACTTTTCCTACCACTCATAGTGGGGTTGGTGCCTTGCAAGGACCAAACCACTATTAGTTCATGGGTGCCGTGTCAGAGAATTAGTATATTATGACTGGGTCAGATTCGTTATTGCCGGTGCATTGGTATGAGACAATGTATCGATAGACGCCCTTCCCGAAGTTGATATCCTTGCAAGGAATTGTGTGTGTGTGTGTGGGCCAGGATATTCTCTATGTGTTTATTCATGCGATTATATTACATCAGACTTGAGATACATTGTGGTTATTGTTTATTGCGTTATCTTTTGGATATGATTATCTTGAAAATTGTTGTGGGAATAATTACTCTTGGTTATTTATGGTGGGATTGGTCTTATTCTTGCACTTAATTATTATTAATGTATAAACTTGAAATTTTTGAAAATGTCATGTTTTCTTTCAAAATTTACGTATGCTATTTGGGATATGAGACCAACCATTTTTTATGTTTTTCAAACCTTGTTAGAGTTTGAGAGGATTTTTTTATAGTGCTTAGTGCTCACCCCCACCAATACTAACTCATTTATAGAAAAAAACAAAATATCTATCAAATGCTGTAAGTGTGGAAAAATTGAACATGTTGCATCTACATGCTATTATAAAAAAGCTATTTTAGTTTTGAAAAAATTAAGTATAAATACTTTGACTAACTCACAAATATTTATTCTGGAACTTATAGATAAAATTTAATATCCAGATTCTAAAAGAAAGGCTATTGAACAATATTTGAACACATGATTGATAATCCATTGCATATAAAAGAAGTCTCTCCTACTACGGTACAAGATTTAATAACAGAAATTCACAATGTTAAAGAAAACATAAAAGTCATAAAGGCTAGACTCTTAGCTTTGAAAAAATTGCTACTTAAGGAAAATGACATAAAGGATGACATAAAAGCATCACCATCACTCTTTTCTAATAATGAATACTTAAATGTATTAAAAAAAACTTATCAGAAATGACATATTAAAATTATATTAGTCATAAATTATGAATTTATTGTCGAAACTATTGTTTTAATTGACAGTAGAACATATATGAATTGTATAAAAGCAGGATTAATTCCAACTAAATATTTTGAGAAAACTACTAAGTCAGTAAGTACTGCTGATGGTTCAAAATTAAACATAAATTTTGAACTCTCTAATATGTTTGTATGTAACCAAGATATTTGTATTTTTACAACTTTTATGCTTATTGATAATTTAAATCAATTGGTAATTTTAGAAACATCATTCTTATCTTTAATCGAGCTTATAGAAAAAATTGATTTTAAATGAATTTTGACTACCATAAATGGTCAATAGATATTATTATAACTTCACCTCAAATAAAGTTGAACAAAACAATAAACGAAAATTTGATTTCTGAAGAAAACAAACTAACCATTTTATTCTCTAATAATAAGTCAACTGCAATGTTGACCAATAGAATCAGAAAAGACTAATATATCATCAATATAAATAATACAAAAAGCATAATAAGGATTAAAAATATCATTCATTATATTCTAAAATTCAGAGGGGGCATTTTTAAGTCCAAATGACATAACATTCCATCCATAATGTCCAAAAGGTACTGTGAAAGTAGTTTTATACTTGTTTTTCTCAGCAATTTAGATCTGCCAATAACCTGATTTTAAATCAAACTTGGAAAAGATCTTAGCATTACATAATCAAGATAATAAATCATTTTTATTGGGAATTGGATATCTAATCCATTACAATACTTTATTTAAAGGTTTATAATTTATTAACAATCTAGGAACTTCTCGTTCCTTTTTTGCACCATTACTGATATAAAAAGCTGCACAACTCTATGGGGAATAACTTTTCCGAATTAACAATTTTTCTATTAAAGAGTCAATTTTTTTCTTACACAGCTCCAACTTAGTTATATGCTGTATAATTTACTTTACAGGAAATGATCAGATAAAGCTGAAGTCTCGAATAAAGTCGACCTTGAAGAAGTGACGAACGTCATGACGTCACCATAAAATTATTGTACTTGTATAGTAGAAAATGTACAGTATTACTGACTTATGCAATAACGTCAATGTAAATTATTAAAGTTGTAAACAATATAAAATTGTGAATAGTATAAGTTAGTTTTGAAATTCGGATTTCATGTCCAGCTCTATATAAAGAGATGCAGGCCTGACCTGTGAAGCACCGCATCTCATACCCACTTCTCTCCTTTCCTTCTTGGCCCTCTTGCACCCTCTCTGAACCCTTCTCTTTTGTAAATCTACTTCCATCTTCTAATTTCCACCACTACTACTGCAAGTGTATTTTGTACATAAGCTTGCATTAAATAAAAGCTTTCGCTATTTTGTTATATATATATATAATTGTAATGACATTTCTGCAATTTTATTTTTAGGTGCTCTCCATTGATAACCCAAAGTATGGATGCAATGATCCTACTGGAACATATAAGATTTATTTATGGGGTAGCTGGAATAAGTAATCAATTGCATGGATATAGATCAAGTAGCATTAGTGTTAATAGTATGTATCTAAATTGGGGTAAACTTAATAGTTGGATATAACTTGATGAGAATTTAGTCCATAGTGGGATGCGCCCCACTCAAAAATTATGATGCACGTGACATGCCTAATCAAAGAGTCGGTGCGTAAAATATTAGAAACTCGGGTGTCCGGTTATGTGGTTATATTTGAAACACATAGACGCCTGAAACCAAGGATAAAATGAATTCTACCTAAAATAATAATAGGTTAGACTTTGCACCAGAACAAATATATTTAATAGATGGGAATAACCTCACCCTTCGATCCATAATTTATCCAAAACTTGAGTCAAATATGACTTAATCAAAGGATAAAGTGATTGACCAATAACAAACATCACTCTAAATTGTACTGCAATTTGAAATTATTGTCATATCCTGTTTTATGTTATATCCAAACACACCATCTTTTCTAATGATTAACATAACACATGCTTGAAGTTGTATCCTTGAGCAACAATCATATGCATTCTTGAGCAACAATCAGTTGCTTTCCTCAACAGACTGTAGTACCCAATAAAAGCCAATTTACTTGGACTGGTTGGAAAATTATTGAAATGCAAAGCAAGGAAATAACCTCGAGTGGAAGCTTGCTATAATTCCAAATGTAGCACATAAAAGATAACAAGTTTAAATAATAAATAAATAAATAATGATCAGTCTAGAGGCTCTCACTGGTGTAAGGTTTGGAAGGGGCAGTTGTATAAAGTCTTGCCTCATATATAGAGAGATTATTTTTATAACTTGAACCCTTAATTTTTATTGCACAACGGAACAATTTTATCTCTACGCTAAAGCCCATTCTCAAATAAGGATAATAATTTTTGACAAGACATATTACTTGACACAAACATGATCCAAAATTAATGATTATGGTGTTTGGAAAATTATGAGAATGTTTGATGCATCAACATCAGGCGAATTGGGAGATATTAAAGAATAGGTCACTTGGTAGAATTTGAGAAAGGAGGGAGATGGTTAAACACAACTTTATTTGAAAGAGGAATTACTGTCTGGGGATTACAAGTTAGATAACAGTCGATGGAGATGAAACCGTCGAAGATAGTGGGTATAAAAAATAGAAAATGAGGAAGTTGAAGGGGATATTCAAACCCCACAAGATCCATCGATCTAAGTATTTTTAGGAGCATTTTTAAATTAGTTTTAGGGGGGAATTACTACTGTAATCAAGACTGTTAATTTAATCTTTCTATAAATGAAAACACTTTGATTGAATTAATACTGCTTTAAATTTCATCTAGAGAAGTCTTGAAATAAGGCAATTAAACCCATAATTAGCAATCACCTAAAAACTGTCTTTCAATAGAGTCCACTCTATTGATAACAATAAATTTTGGAGCAACATATGATAAATTAATTCTCAACACGAACTAAAAGATGATGCGCCTACTAACATGATTAATAAACGGGTCGATATAGTGTCAAACAAGAATAATCTAAATTTGACACAATAATCACGTTACTTGTATTATATGAATAAAATGCCTAATTTTTATTTTTTATTTAGTGATTAACAAGAATCCTTTGTATTTTTTTATTTTGTTTTTGCTATTATATAGATTTAGTCAATTTTTAGTTTATGAAATACTAATGGGTAGCGGGTTTGGTTGAGAGATAATTGTGTCTTAGTCTTGAATATTTAATGCATGAATTATAATATGAATTTAAAATGATACAATTTGTACAAAGCCTGACCTAATTGATTGTCACACCTAATTCTTGGATAACTTATATCTACATTTATTATCTATATATATCTATACTATTATGAATATATATGTGAATTACTTATAATTTTTTATTATATCCCTAATTATTATTATAAAGTCAATTATACCTATATATTTACTTTCATCTAATTTTTATTTTCTATATCTATTTGACTTTCATGTTCTTTTGGACCCTTATTAGTAGTATTTGACTTTCAAATTTTTTTTGAATTCATTTATTAGTAGTACACTTATATAGAGTTTTCTATATATATCCAAAAATAAAATCTAATTTATATTTTATTATTATATATATATGTAATTGTCAAATTGGATTTTACGATTAAATATGTCGTATTGGATTTTTTTGGTATACAATAATATTATAATACAAAAAATAGTATTACAATTTAATCAATCTCTTTGACAAAAAAATGTAATAAATATATAATATAATAAATATGTAATATATATATAACATCTGTGAAAAAAATTTGATTTCTTATTTTATCTTTAATTATTATTATAAAGTCAATAATACCCACATATTACTTTCATACCATTTTTATTTCCTATACTTATTTGACTTTTTAAGTTATTTTGGAACTCTATTAATAATATTTGACTTCTAAATTCTTTATTACTTTCATCCACTTTTTATTTCCAATACCTATTTGACTTATAAGTTATTTTGGACTCTTTTATTAATAGTTTTTGAATTATAAATTCTTTTGCACTTATTTATTTGTAATATACTTTCATACATTTTACGGATCTATGTCTATATTTATATGAAGAAATAAAAGTTCAATTTATATTCTATATTTCTATTACTATATAAATATAGTTGTGATTGAATTCTACGATTAAATATAAGTCATTTTTGTGTTTTTGGTATGCAACAATATTTTATTATTATAATATAAACAATAGTAATGCAATAAATCAACCTCTTTGACAAGAAATGTAATAAATCTATAATATAATTAGACGTGTAAACACTCAATAATGATAATCTTACAATGAAACTTTATTGTAAAAAAATAAAAAATTGTCTAACGTGTCGGGAAGATATCTAAACAAATGATAGTTAAAAAAAGAATTAATTGTTCCACCAATAATTTATGATTCAAATTAATTACATATATAATTTGAATTTCTTATGAAAAATTGTTATTTTAAATATATTCACGTGTAACGCTCGTCGTGCATTGCTAGAATAAGCAGATAGGCAATCTTGTAATGAAACTCTGTTAAAAATGAGCAATGCTATATAACCCAAATTTGCATCTCAAATGAAGGAGAACCATTGGATCAGTGGGTCTCATTTTAAAAAGTTAATGTGACTCATTCATCCAATAGTCCCCCTTCATTTTAGATACAAATTTGAGTTATATAATATTTTTCATTATAAATAAAAGAGGAAACGTCTAAAGAGGCCTGGGACATACCTAGAAAAATGAAAAAATTATGTACTCAAAAAGATATATAGAATAGATCAATAATTAATTATTCAACACATAATTTATTATGAGAAATGTTATTTAGACCTAAAAAATTGACCTAATTTGTGAAACTAATAGTGCGACTTCAGTAGAACCATTTGATCAACACCAAATTCCAATGTTTAATATGACTCACAAGCAATCCAAATGTAATACTGAATTAAGTCAATAAATTAGATCAATAAATTAGGATCCAATAACATTACTCATTTATTATTCTAAAAAAAATTACTTAAATATGTTCACCTGCAATGGCCCTCGTACATTGCTAGTAAATTTAAATGTATTGACACAACCACTTGATTTCATAGTCTTCCAGCCTGAACAAGGTGGTATTGACCTGGTGATACCATTTAAAAAAGAAAAAGCCTGATGCAGAGATATGGGAAGAATTGAGGATATTATAAATTAATGCAGGTGAGCCCCCATGGATTGATGAAGGTGGGATTGTCCTCACATAATTCTATACTTTCTTGGCTGCAGAGCCTTATTTATTGGACCAAGCATGAATGAGTGCTCTCTCTCTCTCTCTCTCAGTTAGTGGTAACAGTATGTGCAGACCATGTCTATACTTCCCTGCAATGTGCACATGCACACCACAAACATGTAACCAGGACAGACATTTTTATCGACTATGTAATCCTATCCTAAATTTATATGTTAGAACACCAGGTGTACCAGGCCAGGTTGCAGTAAACAACAACCAACTCATAAATATCTTTTCCCTTGTCTTTATGTGCCACTCAATATCTTCTTTATTCTGCTGATTTTGTCGTGAATTTATACATGACATAGAGGAATACAAATAGTCATTATGTTTTAAGTAAATTAATGGACAGTCTCGGACGAATTGAAAATACCATTAAAAATGAAGAGCCAAATATAAATAGTACTGATAAACATATTTTTGATTGAGATGATAAGACCAATTCTTTAATCCCACAAATTTTTACTTGTTCAAGTATCTAAATAAATTGTGAATACGATCTACGTAATAAATGCCCAAGTTTCTTTTGATTCTAAATCTTGGATTTTCGAGTTGAAAGAGAATTAAAATTGATCAAGAAATCTCACTATTTCTTAAATTCATGGATCCAATTCAATGGGATCTTTAATTGACAGTTTTTGCCTCCAAGCGATATCAATCATCAAAGGCACGATTGCAGCATTGCGGATTGGAATACTATATAAAAAGAAATTTTTACGTCACAAGAGATTCAAATCATACGGTAGCATTATCGAACAATATTGACCGATTAAGTGAAAAATTACTCGAATGACTTTTTGTTTCCTCGGAGATGGCAAAAACAGTATCGGATTCAAAATTATGACCCAAAATTATGTATGAGATTTTAAATAAAAAAAATACTGAAAAAAATCTCAGCAAAAGATTTCGCAATCACAATACTCTGCTATTAGTTCATTTATACACATGATGCAAGAGCAAATGGTAGGGGAGGAAATATTGATAGCCAGAATTTCCAAAAGAAAAAAGAAATATTAGCAGCCATATTGTTCATAATTTGGCAAAGCAACCTCATGGTAACATCTGGTGAAAGTCCCAGGACCTTATTCAATTATATCAACCCAGTCTCAGTCTCAGTCTCAGTCTCAGTCTCATTCTCATTCTATGATTTCCCCAACCTCGGGATTATAAAAACATACTCGTTTGACATAGATCTTGCAAGGGAAACTGCAGAAATACTAAGAACTGTGTGCATGGATGGTAATGAGAATCATTTCAGTCGTAGCTTAAATGTCTGAAAGGGTATGACCCAGAGGACATTGACTCTAGAGATATCAGAATGGTTGGTGGCAGGTAATGCCCATACCCTGTTAAGTAAAAATTAATGCCTGAAACCACCCAAACTTGTAAAAAGAATATGTGGAGTTTTCATTGATTATGCACATAGAAATTCAACTTTGTTGTGCCATGTCCCTTTTCACACAATTATTGCTTCCTTTATATTTCCCCCATTCATTTCTTCTTTGCTTGCATCTTTATTATTACTCTTGTTCCAGGCTTGTTGCAATGCTATACTCCACTCAAATCAGAAAGGCCTTATTTATATGCCAGACCCCAAAGAGTTAAGACAAGGCTTGTGGCAAAGTTACTAATTTAAGAAAAAAGTCTACAACTTTTCTTAACTTTGCTTCAGCTTTACTTCAGTTTTAGAAGGTATAGACCCTATTTTTCTCGAGGCAGTGGACTTGAAAGGCCTTCACCCCTTGAACAACTAGTGAACAACTAGTGCGCCAGTACACAAGTCTCCTGACCCTATAGGATTTGAAGAGGACTAAATATACACAGTGTTATCTCCGCATACAGGAAAGACTATTTTCATGGCTCAAACCCCTAATGCTCAGGTCACAATGAAGTAAACTTACCATCATGTCAATCTCAATTTCTATGCAGCAATACATTAATTACTGCACAAAACCTTTGCTATTTCATGGAGTTTTCGAGTGATTATCATGTGAGTTGGCTAGGAAAAGGATAATGAAGTGGATCAAATACGTTCCACATATGCAAGAATAGTAATGCCCTGCAACTTGATTACAAGATGCTATGGCAAGTCAAAAACAAATTTAAGAGCACCAATCGAGAAACTTCTTTGCATCTGCGCATGCAACAAGTTTGGCAAAAAAAAATATTCAATTAATTCAGTACTGTGAGTGTTTGTGCAAGGATGAAACTTTCATTGCATTTTCATCAAAACACCTGAAACATTTCGGTTTGCATGTAAACAAATCAGTGATTTTACATCAAAATTCCTGTGTGTTGATTTGTTTCAGAAGCCTTTGAACTGTTTCTAGATATGTCAATACATTTTGGCTACTGTGTTGGCTCTTTTCCCTGCAATAACTTCGAAATGTTTTCATTTCCGAGTTGATCAAACTATGCACCAAAATGAAGCTTTGATCCACAGGGGTATGCATGAGCACAGGCATTTGTAAATACATTGAAGAACATATCATAAAAGAGGTTAGTAAATGCAATAAATTTAGTAAACACGTATTTTCAATGAACTCAGCAGTATAAGCACGCCTGGCTGAACACAAACATATGTAAACAGATTGAATAAAAGAAGTCATAACCTTAATTGGTGAGTTTCTGTCTTCAAAGTTCTCAGCATCAGTTTTATCAGATGACAACAGTGACCTTTTATAATGGGTGACATATTCAAAGTAGGCGACCCTGCAGCTCTCAGGCATCATCCACTGAAATGATGCAAGCCCTAAAATAACATTCATCACATAGCTATGCAAATGTACCAAAACAATCATCATTAAGTACTAAAAATTAATAATGATACATAAGCTTCTCTTTTTGCAATGCAGACATATGAACTTGGGCCCAACATTAACACAATCAGCCCCGCGGTATGAACTTGTGTGCAAACTAGTTGAACATGGTTGAAGTTTCACAGCAGAAACAAAAGCAATCTCTTTATGAACAAAGTTGAAGTGTCCATTAAAATGATCTCATGAACCATCTGCCTGATTCATTTAGAATCCCTATACACATATTGATGCATTTCATAAAGATCCTAAGAAATTTTTTTACTCAAGGTAGAGAAATGTTTTGGAATTTAGTTTAAGTTGTGGGGCGCATTGGACCTTGTGTAATCATGTTCTAGTCTTGGTGGAGTTATTTTGTGTTTGCTTCATATATAGCTGGTCAATTCTATGCCTTTTTTTTTTTTTTGACAGCCGATGGTAATTCTATAAAGTGTAGTAATTAAACACCGGCGTTCGTCTGCTATAGATGGATTAATAAGGCTTTCATATGGTCTTCAGAAAGTCTCCACAGGTTTCACCAGTCAAAGATTCCAAATAGGGTGTTCAAGCCCTAGTAGAGTTAGGATTAGTAAAGCTCTCATATCAGTGAGAACAGGTTTCAGAGTAATTTTCCACCTTCTGGGTTATTTGTGGATTGTTTTATGCAGTTTCAACTTGAGATGTGGTGCCTATGGGATTCCAGGAGTGGATATCAGAATTTTTCCTTTTTCTTCTTCAGTTCAATTTTCTGCGATTTAAAGCCTTTCAAAAACTCACAATCAAATGTGATTAGACTTGTGTTCTACTTGATTCATCTTATAAATTAGCTCCCAAGGCTCCTTCAAGCAGTAGGTGAGCCCTAAGGAGTAAGGCGTGTGCTACACTAGTGCCCAAAATAGACAAAAAAACACTCTTAGTTTTTCTACACAGGAGTAAGAGATATATGAAGAAATGACAAGTGGATCAGGGGAGAGTTGTAGAAAGCACCAACTTCTCAACAATAAAGAGTTGTACAGAAATAAAACATCGATTGAAAAATGATGGGGAGCTAATGTAGGCTCACCAGAAATGCACATACAACACCACTGTCTTGCTCGATGCAAGTAAGTGCATGACACTGGAGAAGGACTACTTTAATGTTTAATTGGTCTAGGGTGACATGCACTCAAATCTTAAGAAAAACAATAATTCAGTAGCAAGTCTATAACATTAATCAATCAAAATAGCACCAGAATCATAAAGATAAATATCCTGTCAAGAATCAGCCCAAAATCCTGTGACCATCAATCTTCATCTTACAACTTTAATAAACCACATCCAAAGCTTATTTCAAATAAAAATAAAAAGTTAACACAGTTTGCAGGAACTGGGTAATCTAACAGCCACAAAATTTAACTACCGAGATAGGTCACAAAATTTAACAACCAGGAGCAACAAATATTACTAATACTATGAGCCTTTGAGATTACATGCATACATTTTAATATTGCAGAACACTATTTTTGGCAAACATATTTCTACATTTTCTCATCCTATACATTTAAATTTTAATTTCAGATTCTGCAGGATCTTTTAAATGTTTATTTTCATAACAATCTCAAATATATAATAGTTTAAACATATCTTGATTTTCAACTAGGTTTCTTATTAACAAGTTGCTTAACAATAATTTCTGAAAAGGAGTAAAGCAACTGAAAAGGCGATGAAAAATTTCAACGCAGGTCGTGCTCTAAGCATTTTCACAGCAGAAGGCTTCTCTCATAGGCTTTTATTCACTTCACCACTTCAGTAGCATCTCTGACTAAGAATTATAAAATACAATTTCCATCATTGTGTATCACCAAAAATGTTACAGGAATTTATCTCCAACTTTGGAATAGGACATGAATTGTGTAAGAACAGTTCACACTTCAATCACTTTTTGACACATATTTGGCTCCTGAGTTTCAGCATAACGTCATCAAAGACTTTTCCTGTGCACCAACCTTCTTCCATCTCCTAAAAATGCCCAAGGTAAAAAGAAGGAAAAACAACTAATTTAAAAGGACTATGTAAATAAAAACAACAAAAAAGGAGATAAATGTGTTTCACCTAACAAGACGAGCACACCAGATAAATGGATTATTGCATGAATAGGTTGCATGACTGATTACCAAGGCTTAGAAAGGGAAACCGATATTATTCATTAAAATTTGTAAAAATGAACTTTCTATAAAAGCCTCGTGTTCATTAAAAAAAAAAAAATAAAAGCCTCGTGTTGGTAAGTTGACGAACAATAAACAATAATTGACTACAGAGGGTGAAAATACCTTATTTATGACATATTGTTCGCTTATATCAAACATTATCAGAAAAAGCGCCCAGAATAAACTATGTGAATTCCTGTCACCAGTAGTCACTACACGAACACAAACCATCAGCAAATTAGTGAACCACAAACGACAAATGACCAATAATAAATATGATTATTAGAGGATGAACATACTTTGCATATGACCTATTGTTAGCTTAGTGTCAAACACTACCAGAAAAAGGGCCGAGATTAATTTATGTGGATTCATGTCACCAGTAGTCTCCACATGAACACAAACCATCTGCAAATCGGTGGAATCGATTGATATCTCTAACAATAATCTCTCTCTCAAAAATTTCTGAAGCAAACTTCATAACTGTATGACAATCCCCACAAGTCGTAAGATTTTTCTTAATCCTAATTGGAGCCCTAACAGGAAGGGTCAGTAATCCAAATGCAAGGGCAAGTTTTTCACTGTGATACCATAAGCTCTGCTCTTTGTACTCTTCTACATTGTTGATTGCATATTGTGTTTCAGCTACATATCCTTTCTTCTTCACCAACTCCTTCAACTTTCCCAACATCTCATAAATCTTGTTCGTCCTAGAATGTGATCGGTCATGAACTGTAAAAACAAAGGTTCTGTTCTTAACATCAATCCAGCTACATCCAGTCTCCTTCCTTACACCATTGACTGCCATTGATCTCCTCACTTCATCAGCTTCTTTCAACCTTCCTTTACGTGCATACATGTTACAAAGCAGCACATAATTTCCTGGATTATCAGGTTCAATTTCAAAAAGTCTCTCTGCAACTTCTCTACCCATTTCAAGATTCCCATAATTCCTGCAAGCAGCAAGCAAAGCTCCCCATATAGATGCATCAGGTTCAATTGGCATCAATTCTATGAAGTTCTTAGCTTCATTTAATCTACCTGCACGACCTAGCAAATCAACCATGCAGGCATAGTGTTCACGCCCAGGGTTCATATTGTGCCTTTTTGTCATGGAGTTGAAATAAGCAAATCCTTCATCAACATGGCCGGTATGGCCACAAGCTGATAGAATGCAAACAAAAGTTATATAGTCAGGCTTAATCTCCTCTTTCAGCATGCTCTCAAACAATTCCATCACTTGGCTTGCACAACCATGTTGTTGGCACGCTGAAATCATGGCTGTCCAAGATACCACATTCCGGTCTTCACTCTCTTCAAATACCTGATGAGCGTCAATCAAGCTCCCACACCTAGAATACATTGAAATCAATGAGCTCACAATGCATATGTTTGTCCCAAACCCAGTTTTTATTATCTGATCATGGACCAAAGTACCCTGATCCAATGCTGCTATATTAGCAACAGCATGAAGGACACTAGAGAATGATGCCTCATCAGGCGATATCCCTTCACCTATCATGCACCAAAAATAGTTGCAAGCCTCTTCGTAGTTGTCATTTTGGACAGACCCCATGACCATGACATTCCAAGTCACGACATCTCTATCTTCTATAGTCCGAAACAACTTAACAGCATCTTCAAATAGACCACATTTACAGTACATGTCCATTAGAGAATTCTTCACATAAGCTAAAGATATCAACCCATACTTAACACCAAGCCCATGAACTTTCTTCCCAATCTCCACAGCGCCCATGTTAGCAATAGCACTCATAACACTCGAAAAGCTCACTTGATCAGGACTTATCGACGTCTGGCCAACAACCCCCTTAAAAAACCTGACTGACCCATCATACAACTTGTTCTCCAAGGACCCCACTATCATAGAATTCCAAGAAACAAGGTTTCTCTCAGGCATTTCGTCGAATACTCTCTCCGCTGAACCCATATCACCACACTTCGCATACATATCAACCAATGCACTACCAACAAACACATCAGAATCAAACGCATGCATACATATCAAAGAATGAATTTGTTCACCATGAAAGGCTATCATAGTGTCAGCGCAAGCCGGCAAAACAGCAGAGAAGGTGAAATGATTTGGATACACACCAGTGCTTCTCATTTGGTTGAAAAAGGACAAAGCCTGAAAGGGTCTATTGTTATGGGATAGCTGGGTAATGAGAGATGTCCAAGTGACAATGTTCTTAGATACAACATGGGTCGTTGAGAACAGTGTGAGAGTTTGGTTGATATGGCCGCATTTAGCATACAAGTTGAGGAGGTTATTGAAGAGGAAAGGGAAGGAAATGTAATCGTTAGTGATGATTTGGGTATGAATTTGGATTGCATGTTTGATGTTTTTGGTTTGGACTGCGTTGTTGATCAGAGTGTTGAGATTGGTTGGAGAGAGAGGTAATGATAATGAAGAGGACTGTAGGTATAAGTTGTGGAATAATTTGAGGAAAGGTTGTTTTGAGAACAAAGGTGGTATGTTGATCTGGTCGAGAAGGAATGGAATTTTCATACTACCAATTGATATAAATTTCTACCATTTATTTTTGGCCAGTTGATACGAAATTCAAATCATCTGCTTTCATGTCATGCCTTCTCTCTGCGCTCCCGTGGGTATGACCAAGTCCTTAAAAACTTGAAGCAAATTAAATAAAAAAAGTAAAATATATTTTGATCCCTTAATTATGACTTTCGTCTTATTTTGTTCTCACAATTATTGATTTTTTACATTTTTCCTCTCAACTTCTTAAATTGGTCTGTCATTGCCCTAAAATTAACAAGTTGCCATGTTTTAGACAGAATATATCAACATATGAAGCAAATACACGTTTTCAATGTTTAAAATTGGACTAATGTGAAATTAATATCTACAACTAAAAGGTGCAATATGTGAAATATGATAACCGATGGGATAATTTAAGATCAATAATTATAGCTGGAAATGTGTTGCTCTAAAATTTGTTGGGATTGATAGAGATATCCTAATCGGCAGACAATTTTCCGGCAACTATTTGAAATGAGTTCAAATGCCTAATTTCGGGACTTCTTTGGATGAAATAAAAGGGACAATCATAATGTTCAAAGACGAAATGAAATAACAAAGAATTAATAAAATAGTATTGCTTTATTAATTCAATCGCAGAGACTTCGGTTACAAAAGAGTGAATAAAACAATCTATGGCTCCTTAAAACTAATTTAAAACTACTTTTAATAATGCCCGGAATGTGGATTTTTTGGGGGTTTGAATGTATCTTTATCTTCTCCACTAAAAGAAAAAAAAATATATTCTCCACTAAAAGTGCCTTCTTATAGGCATTATCTTCGCCGGTTTTGCTCTTGTTGGAGGTTACTGACTAGTAACAACCAGTTAGTTACTTCTTCCTGTCCAAATATTGTTGTGGCTCATCATCTCTCATTTCTCTTCAGATTTTGTCACGTATTGTTTCCTCAATGCATATGAGATGTCAAGTGTCAATATACTGAATATTCCCAAAATTTTATATTTTGGGTCCACACAATGCCCCCTCATTTATTTGAGTTTAGTTTAATAACTTAGATAAATGAATAGCCATAACCATTTAACCTTCAAACACCTATTTAAAGGAACTCGGCTATTGTAATGTTCACTTAATCTTGCTTTAATGTTTCTTGCTATCGTCTCTTCTATATTTCCCAACGATCTTCCTTCTAATCATCAATTTTAGAATCCCTCAAATGGCATCAAAACAAAAAATGGATTAACTATCTTCTCAAGTTCCTTCATCAGATTTGCCTTTGATTCTTCGCTTTCTTGCCAATATTAGATGTGCAATTTGGGACTCAGTAGATGACAATATCCTGATTCATTCTTTGGACTCCAGCTCAATTTTGCATAGGATTTTGCCTTTAAATCAAGTATACTCCCAAAGTTTTTTGAATTCTATCTTGTTTCGAAAGGGGAATTCCTAACACTTAATCGATCTCACTTACGATGGAAATCTTGCGATCAACGGATTAACCCCTTAAAGTCTTGGGTTGATCCAGACCAACAATAGATTAATTGGGTAGAACAAATGGAGATACATTTGTTGGACCAATGGATGCTGTAACACCCCGCATTTTCTTTTATATATGTATATAGATATATAGTAAATAATTGTTGTAAAAATGGGGATATGTGTAGTGATGTGTGTTTGAATTTGGTAGAATGAAAAAGGGATGAACAGTGCACTGGCTGTAACATAAAGCTCGATTTCGACCTTGATGCAGTCCATATCTCTCAAAACTTAAAACATGAAATTTGTAGATCTCTCTCTTAGGATTCCATATCACCTTGAATCATCTCAATCGGAACTAGGAGGAAGGAGTTATGTCCATATTACGAAGTAGTGTCTACACTGTCCAAAAATCTGTCCGGCAGACTACCTTTCGCTAATTTCATCATAACTCTTTATTGGAAAGTCCGAATTGTGCACCGTTATTTTTGTTAGAACCCTAACTCGTATATCTTTCCAACCATATAGGTTACACCTCCTAGAAATACCTGAGTCAAATCAGTTTATTCTATGAAGTTGACCAAAAATCTGCACTATGGTGCTCCTTGGATAGTAAAGGGTTGTGCTTTCTTATTAGACCTTGAAGGTGTAAAACCCCATATGTTTACATTAATATATTAATGTACTTGTTTAGTGATTCTTCTATATGTAATGACTTAAGAATAAACCATATATATATATATTAAAATCGTAAGGATATCACCTATAGTAGTTCGAAGGAATAAAATAGAAATTTTAATGTTCCAAGTGTGAATTTATTTTAGTTTTGAAATAAATCATAAAAAGCAATGTTTTTAGGTTAAAATAACATTAAAAATGAATCCGGAACGTCGAAAAACCTTAGGGTAGTCGTATGGATCAAATTGGAGATTTCTAGTGGCAAAACTGTAATTTTGGAAAAAAACTCAAAATTCAGCCCATGAACAGTGATTGTCGCGGACTGCTGTGTTTAAA
This sequence comes from Ilex paraguariensis, assembly GCA_963454935.2. Classification (NCBI taxonomy): domain Eukaryota; kingdom Viridiplantae; phylum Streptophyta; class Magnoliopsida; order Aquifoliales; family Aquifoliaceae; genus Ilex; species Ilex paraguariensis. The sequence continues at coordinate 88,744 of CAUOFW020000835.1, read as the reverse complement.
ACACAGAAACCAGCCCATTTCCTTCCATTTTTTCTCACATCTCTCACCCCCAAACCCCTTAGCACCCTTGGGGAAGATAGAGGAAAGGAGGAAAGGGAGAAAGGAGGTCATTAGAACTTGGGTTTTTGGTTTGAAACTTTGATTCAAGGTAGGGGTTATTTCTTCCATGCTTGTCCATTGAGGCTAAGGCTAAAATATATATATGTTTTGATTCATACTTGTATGTATTTGCTAGGAATTCCTTGTTTCTTGGTTTTCTTGTAATTATGGCATGTCTTAAACAAAGTTAGGATTGATTACCCATGAAACTTCTTTTATAGCTTTAAAACCCTAGTTTTTGGGGAAATATGAATTCTCTTTCTACATTTGCTCAAGCTTGGTTTTGAGAACTTTAGTGCTTTGTGTGAGTAATGAAAATGATGTGGTGGTGATCTCTTGTATTTTTCTTAATTGGTTATTTGGATTGTCGCATGATAAAATTTGGGGATTTTGATAATGGTTGCTTGTTGAGGGCAATGTGTAGATTTTATCTTGTATGTGATTGTTGGTATGAAAAGAGGATAATTATGAACCGAGGTTACTCGTAAGTATGCGGTTAAGTGTGGAATACTTGAAGGGGGTAGAGGTTACTTGTAAGTATGCTACCTACCAAAAGAGGATATTTATGAACCGAGGTTACTTGTAAGTATGCGGTTATGTGTGGGAGACTTCAAGGGGGGTAGAGGTTACTTGGGGGGTAGAGGTTACTTGTAAGTATGCTAACTACCAAAAGAGGATATTTATGGACCAAGGTTACTTCTAAGTATGCGGCTATGTGTTGGATACTTGAGGGGGGTGGAGGTTACTTGTAAGTATGCTACCTACCTAAAAGGACATCTAACGACCGTGGTTACTTGTAAGTATGCGGTTATGGGAAACAAAGACTTGAAGGGGGTGGAGTTTACTTTTAAGTATGCCACCTGCCAAAGGAAATATAATAATCGATGGTGGAATAAGCGTTCCTTTTTGTAGTATGGTGTTACTATTGCATTTTCCACAAGAGCTTGTGGAGGTATGGGACTCTACAAGAACTTGTTGGAAATGGTTATGGTTGCTCATTGTGACTTGTGTTTACTGTTCATTTAAATTATTGCGAATGTTTAAACTTGAGATCTGTTTCAAATGTCACGGTTTTACTTCAAATGTTATATGATATTTTGGAAAATAAGACCGAACTGTTTTACTTGTTTTCTAAACCTTGTATGAGTATGGAAGGAATGTTGCTACAGAGCTTAGTGCTCATCCCCTACAGATAATATCTTTTCAGATTTCGTCTATGAGGAGGAGTTACAAGTAGATGAACCAGTGCATGGGGAAGCTCCCCTAGAGGGGAACGGGGATCCTGAACTGGATGCCTAGAGTTATATTTCTTTTGTACTAGACTAGAGAGTTTACTTTGAAATCATGTAAAGTCTAGTATTTTGTTATTTCACTGCAAGTGTAATTTAACTCTTTTGGGAATATATTTGTCATACTTGGCCTATTCTTTTGGGATGGCATTGTGGATATGACATATGATGAATGAAGGTTTATTTTATGATGGATAAATAGACCCGGTGTGGTCAATAGTTATGCATATGTGGACCCGGTGTGGTCAATTGTAATATAATTGTACAGGTTGTGTTTTGGGTAAAGCTCCCCGTACAAAGGAGACTCTGCCCAAATTTTGTTAAAATATGAATGGTTGATGAATAAACTTTCGTTGTGATGAATTTACGTAATGCTCTCATGGTGTGAATGGTTTTTAGAATGTAATGTCACCCAAGGGGGTTTTTGGGGCGTTACAGATGCAACAGAGGATATATGAGCATATCAAATTCTGAACGAGTCCATTGTATATGCATCATTGGCTCATAGGTGCAGTTACTTGTTTCTCACAGTCCTGTAATGTCATGCTTCTTCATTTTGGCATGATATCTCCATCTATTCTTGATGTTGTACATCTGACAGGGATCTCATCGACAGATATAGAGATAACTGCATCCTTGAAACCTGAACATGTTTTACCTGACCTCCCAGATAACTTCAACTGTTTAGACCACATTGCTTTCTTTTGCAAGCTAGATTTTGTTCCTTCCTCGTATGAGGGACATGTGGCTTTTCTCCTTCATTGGCTCTACCATTTTGTCCATTGTATCCCTAGTTTCAAGATTACTAGGGATTATTTTAACATTGTTGTACTCTTGGCAAACCAAAAAGTTTTGGCATTAGCTCCCTATGTTTTAGGTGCCCTTTATAGAGGTCTTTTCACCATGGTTGAAAAAGGGATGGACACAAAATATGGAGGTCCTTTCTGGCTACTTTAGGCTTAGCTATATACCTATTTTCCTGAAACTTGGGCCATCAAATATCTTCCTTATCCCAAGTTCATACTTATCAATTATGCTCACTTCTTCCTCATGTCAGTCTCTCCAACTCCGTATAAGGATTTTGAATTATATTTCAAGGCATTCTTTACTCTTAACTTTGACATATGCTTTTCTCTCTTTTCACCTTTTTTTTTTGAATACCTCTATTTATCCTTACTTCTTAGAGCATTTTTCGATGGCTTCATCGATCCTACTGATGTGTAAGTCGATTACTTTCATACGTACTTGGGTAGTATTCTCTTTCCTCGCTACCTCCATGTAGATGACACAATTTTTGATTCTAAATACTTGAGATGTAGTTTTGAGAATTACTCTCCTAGCCTGATAGCCATACAATTTGGTTCTATGCAAAGAGTTCCAATGCCTTTTATGCACTCTTTCATTGACTAGCCTGCAACCCAAAAGCTAAAGCTCAGAGACCCCTATTTCATTTTTTTTGGATCTTTTTGGCCTATGATAAATCATTAAAGGCCTTCCATTTCAAACATCTTCATAGGGGAGCCATCTGTTTCTCCTCTTTTTGTGAATTGGTGGCAAAATGCTTCAACCCTAATTTTTTATGATAATCTAGAAAGTTACATATCCACACTGTGTTTTTCCAATCAAAACCCAAATGCCTTGTCCTTTTTGCCAGTAGTCTTGCTTGGCAAACTTCAGGGTAGGGTCATCCTTGGTTAATCCCTTAGAGTTGACCAATTTCATTGAAGATTATTTTGTAATAGATCCTCTAAAAGATCTTATTGTTGAAGATAATTCTCCTTCGAAGAAAGAATAAAAACAACACCCAATAGGAGCTGCCATAGAAGAAAATGACATCTCTTCTTCTAGGGAACTTATCCAAGTGGCAAAGGAGACTGTAACCAACGAAGTTAAGTCAAACTTTTCTTCAATTCACTAGGAAATCATCAAGGGCTCTTTATAACCCCCCTTTTTTGTATGTCAAACTTGTGTGGGCCCTCAACTATCTGAAAATATTATATGAATATTTGGCTTTTCTTTATTTTTTAAAAAAAATCAATGTAGTGCTCATGGCCGCAATCAATGGCTCATTTTGTGCCTTTTTCTTAAACTGTGCTATAGGATTCCCATATGATTGGATGATACTTCTTTAAATACCTTCTATTTATAGGTTTCCTATGCCATTCTCCTTCTAGAGACTGTAGATGATAAGCTCCTCCTTGCAATACTTTGCCTACTTTAAAGGGCCTTTCCTAGTTTGGGGATCATTTGCCATATTCTTTGTATTTGCTCCGTAAAGGTAGAATAGCTTTCTAAACCAAATCCATTTCAAAAAAAATTCTTGAATCTAACCTTATTGTTGTAGGTCTTTTCTACTTTTTCTGAATCTAAATATGGTTCAAGGCTTCTATTTGCCTTTCCTCTAAATCTTCTACCTCAAGGAACATTGATTGAGTATAAACATTTGTTGGCATATCATAATGTCTTGCCACTATGTTTTATTTTACACTTGAGTGTAACACCAGTGCATTAGAGAACAAAATTAGGGAAGGTTGGAACAAAGCAAGAACGTTCAAACGCCAACTAACGTTTGAACGTCCACTTGAAGCCCAGACTGCTAAAAGATGGCGTGTTGCCAAGAAAGAGGACTCTGAGGTACTTGAGTACTATGTTTGAACGCCAACTCACATTCAAACGTCCACTGATTTGATTGAAGACTAGAGTGATGAGTACAAAATGCCAAGTTCTACATGAAGTATGGAAGTGAGTTTCCACAGAAGACCACAGACCACTTGAGTGATATGGTCAAACCCCATCTAGCATTCGAATGCCCCTAAAGTAAAGACAGAAGACATGTTTGAATGTCAGACCATGTTCGAACGTCCATAAAGCCAAAATAGAAACAACATTCGAACGTCAACTCATGTTTGAACGTCCTCTACAGACTGCATGTAGAGTAGTTGGTTTTCACTAAGACTGGGCGGCATACACTATTCATTCATCCTCTCTTATCTTCCCCCCTCCCCTTCCTTGCCTATAAATACTCCCATTAGGGGAGCTTCAAGGGTGCAATTTTTCTCTTGTAAACTAGGGAGCTAGAGCTTGATTAGTAGGTTTAGACTACCCCAAGAACTAGTAAGGAGTTTGTATGAAGGCTTAGACTCCCACTCATTTTGATTAATCTTAGATGTATGTTATATTTACTTGTATCAAGAGAGTCAGTTCATTTCTTGGTTGAGAAAGCAACCCTCCATCTCTTGGTTGAGGAAGCCACCCTCCAAAAATGACTAGCTTTCTTCGACTTTCATTGTTTGTGTCTTTCACTTCCATTGCTTGAGCTTCCTTCTTCCTTAGACAAGTGAAACTCTTTCACTTTTCTAGAGCTTTACCAAAGCCATAAAGGGTGGAATGTGATTCATTTATTCTTTGGTGAAGATCGCCTCTTCGCTTATTGTACTTTACCTTGTAAGTTCTCTACTTGGAGAGATGAGTATCACTCAATTTTGTAGCTTTACCTAAGTCATAAAGAGTGAGTAGTTCCTGATTCACTCTTTCTTAAGAGGTGATGAACATGTATTGATTATTCAAAAGTTATATTTATGTATTTCTTTTATGCTTTAACGCTTTATATTTCACTTATTGAATGATTGAATGCATTTAGCAAAACTAAGGTACTTTGTATAACTATGGGTTCTTTCTGTGTCTCGGATGACTCTTGCATGGAAAGACCCGTTGGTTCAAGGCAAGTACTCTGACTAGATCTTCATGACACATTTTAATTTTTACTATTATTGTGCTTTATCTAAAGAATGGAACATTAATGCCATGGTTAGATGTCTTGTAGAAACACTTACTTGTTTGTAGATGGGTTAAATCTTGGCACAAACAATTCTTGTCAACTTCTAGAAAGACATCAGAATCATGTGCTTAATTCTCACAGCCCATCTTTACCTTCTGATTAACTTGCTGTTGACACGGGAGTTAATTGAGTTATGAAACACAAGGATAATAAACTGGATGATTAACTGCATGTTTTGATCCTCAAGCTAAAGGGTGACTGTTTTACATTTGAATTTATCTTATATTTTGTCTAGAAAACTCTTAGAAAGAATCTTCTATTCTATCCAAAGAAATCTCATAACTTCAAACTCTCAAGGTTTTCTGTTACTTGGTCTCTATTACTGTTCACTTCAAAACACCAATCATAGTTTCCTTTGGATTTGACTTCGGACTTAACCGGATTATTACTACAACTTGATCGCCTACACTTTGGTGTACAAATTTCGGATCAAGTTACTTGCTGCTGGTCTATAGACTTCATAGATACTACTTTTGTCCATTTTGTGAAATAATTAGTATCCACTATAACATAGGAATGTTGCTCAGAGGAGATATAATGAATCTAACCAATCAAATTTATTTTCCTACCTCTAAATGGTCATGGTTTCACAATTGAATGTAATTCAACAGTAAGAACCCTTTAAATAGGTCCATGTTTTTGACAAGTTTAACATCCTTTTGGATAGGTGATGCAAATTTTTTCTTATAGTTGCTGAGTAATAGTCATACCTATGGATTAACCATCTCATTTTTTAATATGATTTGTGAGATTCACAAATTCCTTCATGAACCTTTGTCATAGCTTTCATGGCATCCTGCTTGCTAATACATGACAACATCAAGTCTTCTAGAGTTTTTTTAAACAACTGTCCTTCCATGAAGATATAGTTTACTGCCTGATTCCTGACAAGTCTCTCTTTTTTCTGAGATGAAATTTCAAATATTCCCAAGTGAAAATACAGTAAATATTCTCAAGATTATATATTTTGGGTCCAGACAAGATATAATATGAGAAAACTTGATAGTTGAGGGATAATATATACTACAAAAATAGTTGCGGAGGTCATTTGCCTAGAAAGAAAAACAGGAAAACAAGAAAATTAAAAGTAAAATGAGTAATACATTGATATTTTCCAGGAAAAATAGGTTTTGCCTAACCTCTCAACGAGTCTAGTTAATCACATGACATCTTACTATCCCTTTCTGTGATGACCCGTAAAAAAAATCACTAACATGCTAATTAAGTCGACAATTATGATTCTATATAGCTAAGGGTTATTTTTAAAAGTTTTAAATAAATAAATGGACTTCAATTATAGATTCTTTATGTGAAACAAGTCAAATGATCGTAATATAGGTCATATTTCATGTAAAAATAAAAATTTCATTATGTCTGAATGATATATCAAACGAGTAATATATAAATAATATGTTATTTAGATGAAGATATTATTAAAAAAAAGAGACAAGTGTCATATGAAGGGGTCTGGCCATCCTTTAAGTGACAAGTGAATCTTATTAAAAAAAAAATCTTGGACCAAATTTGGACACTTGTCTAATGACATCACATGCATTACAAACATGGTGACGTGAGCTAGAGGATTTTTGGTTATAAATAGCCATGAAGCCATGAAGCCATGGCCAAAACACAAGACAAGGTGAAGAGAGAGAGAGAGAGAAAGAGAGGAAGAGAAAGAGACAGAGAGAGAAATTTATGAGATTTTAGGGTCAAAAATTAAATAGTGAATTTTACTTTCGATCATTACCAAATTGAAGTGTCTTGTTCGGGTAACTTCAAAATTCTTATCTATTGAAGTTATTAATGATTTTGAGGTACGGGATAGTATACAATATGTTTCTATCTTTTAAATATCTTTGCAAAGAGTATGCTTTGATTATCTGAAATTTGTATTCCTATTGATTATTCTAATTATACAAAATTCTGTCAATTTTCTTGCTTGACCTGTATGTTGGGCTAAATATTTTGGGATTAATTGGGACATGTATGAAGTGTACTTGGGGCATAATTGGTGAAATGTGATTATGGCCCTTGTAGGGTACGCTTGTGATTACAGCCCTGCGGGGTGTGATTAGTTATTATGTTTGTGAATTTATATGCCCAAGTATTACTTGTCATGTCACCAAGAGGAACCGAGTATGAGACTATGTTTGATAGCAGTTTAGCTATGTGGCCTGTCGATTGTGATTCTTGATTTCGTTATCCATGATTCTTATTATCTAAATTATTTGGTATTTGGTCATTCATATTTTTTTTCGTTGAGCATATTGCTTCCTGTCATATTTAATACTTCCTCGCTTTTAATATTTTTTTTCAGGATAATCTCGGAGGGCATAACCAAAGTTGATATTTTAGGAATCGAAGATGGACGAATCTTGATATAATTTTTAACTTTTATTGGTATTTGGAGATCAAAATTATGATTATAAATTTATTGAGGTAATTAGAGCTCTGTCCTTGTATTCGGAGATATTTGTGGTTATTGTGATTGATTGATTTAATCAAGGAATACGTCTTGGACATGGGGTGTTACACTTTCATTTGGGATTAAATTAAATTTATTATTGAGCATAAAACAAAAAAAGTAAAATTATATCTTTGAATACATTTTTGAAGCACTTGGTTTTAAACAACAAAGTAATTTACTCAAAAAAAAATGTATTTAAATTACTATTTTGCATGAGTGATACATATGTATACAATGATTATACATATATGAGTTTTAGAAAATTGGATGGCTATAGAATTCACCGGACTATTTTTTTAGAACTCCTTTATTTGATGTTTTCCATTTGCTAGGTGGTTTTGTTGCATAGATACTCAAAAATTAGGCTTGTGGTCCTCAATAGTATACCAAGTAGCTAGTCAAGCTCTCAACACAACACTAGATGCTAGGATTTTGGATTGTGCTTTGTAGTTATAAAGAATGGTTGAAAAACTCTTTCTTTTGTTTGCATTACTGGATGTCATCCTATATATACAAAGAGATGGTCAATCAAATCCCATGCCTTAGGGCATTACTTGTTACATATTTGGCAGCTCAAATACCATAACTAGTGGGATTAGTCAATACATTCTATTTACATATAAACAAATCCCTTGACCGGTGGGATTGATACACATAAGGAAATAAAAATATTGCAAATGTGTGAATTTCCAAGACTCCCCCTCATGTTGGCTAATAGATGTTATAAATGCCTAACTTGTGACACAAGTGGATAAATGGATTTCGACCAAGGGGTTTGGAAATGATATCCACAATCTATTGATTTGAAAGAACATGAGCTAGTTTGAGTTTTCTAGATTGAATCTTTTCTTGTACAAGATGATAGTCTACCTCAATATCTTTTGTTCGTTCACAGTACATAGGATTGGAGGCCATGTGCAAAGAAGCTTGGTTGATACAATATAAAAGAACTGGATACAAATGTAGTACATGTAAATCAATCAGAAGATAGGTAAGCCAAGTCACTTCATTGTTAGTGGAAGCCATTGAACAATATTCAGCCTTAATAGATGAGCATGGCACAGTTGTTTGTTTCCTGGTTTTCCATGCAATAGGACTCTCTCTAAGAAAAAACAATACTCAGATGTGGATCAACATTCATGGGACAACTAGCCCAATCCAAATCACAATAAGCTCAAAGTTGTAGTGAACTAGTTGATGATAAAAGAATACCTTTTCCCGGGGATGATTTCAAGTATCATAGAACTCGTAAAGTAGCTTGCAAATGTTGTTGATGTGGATGACTCATTTATTGGCTTAGAATATTGACAAAATAAACAATATCAAGTTGAGTAATAGTTACGTAAATGAGTCCACCAATCGATCATCTATATTGAGAAGGGTCATCTAATAGCTCCCCGTTGGAAGAATGAAGCTTAATATTTTGCTCCATTGGGAAGTCTGAAGTTCACGCGGGTTCTTCAATGCCAAGAAAATATTTCAACATGTCCAAGTATTTGATTTGAAATTTAGATTGGAGAAAAATCTTGAATTGAGATATAGCAGAAGGATTGTTTCTAGTAAAATAATATCATCAGCATATACCAATACAATAATAAAAGTATTAGCAACATGAGCTGTGAATAAAGAATAATCCACCTTAGATTGTGTGAAACCAACCTCTTGAAGAGCACCTGAAAATTTGAAAAACCAATTACGTGAAGCTTGTTTAAGGCTATAAAGAGATTTTTTTAAATGGCAAACAAGATTCTCCCCTTGTTTAGAAAATCCAAGATGGATTTTCATTTAAACTTCTTCCTCCAACTCAGGCAATGTTTACGTCTAGTTGGTGAAGAGACCAATTTTTGACAACTGCAATGGCAAGTAAACATCGAACAGTTGTGAGTTTTGCCATAGAAGAGAATATTTTGTGGTAATCAAAACCTTTTGTCTGAGTATATCCTTAACACTTAATTTTACTATTTGATCTTATAGACCCATTTGCAACTGACTATTTGTTTTCTAGGTGGAAGAGTTGTAATGGTCCATGTATTATTTTGTTCATGGGTTTGAATTTCTTTGGCCATAGCATCACATCAATGAGAATGTTTCATTCTTTGAGTAAAACTAGAAGGTCAATCTCTGATGAAATTGTTGTAACGAAAGCAAAGTCAAAGGATGAGAGTTTATTATATGAAATGTTGTTGGAGATATGGAACCTTATCCCTTAGTTGAGAGCTAATGATGAGGATTGTGGATTTGGTCTGGGTTGGAATGAAGGAGGTGTAATGATAGTCTTGAAGATGACGGGGTGCTTGGTGTGCATGGGTTGAATGATGAATAGGATTAGATTGTATTGATGGCTCTAGAGCATCAATGAAACCAAATGGAGATGTTGAATGAGAAGGATCAAGTGAGTCCCTTAATTGGGATTCAATTATTGAATGAGACATTATAAGAAGTGGAAAGTGAATCATCTGTGGGTGTGGGTAAAACAATATTCGGGTGTTGCTTAATTGTATAATTAGAGTGAAAATGAAAAATGCGTTCATGAAACATGATTTCTCAATTGAAAAAATGGTGTGTTTTTCAAGGTTTTATACACAATATCCATGTTGGCCATGGGGGCAACCAACAAAAATACAAGTAGCACGAGCTCATGGTGCAAATTTATCAAGATGGGTATGCCCAGTACTTGCATAACATAAGCATCCAAAATCTTTTAGGTGGTCATACTTTGGTTTTGATTTCAACAGTATTTCATGAGGGTTGAGATAGTTTAACAAGGGAGTGGGGATGCGATTAATAAGATGTCATAATTAAAATGCATTTACCCCAAAATGAAAGAAGTAAGCCTGATTGAAAAGTAGAGCACGGGAAACTTGAAGAATATGCTTGTGTTTTCATTCAACAACCCTATTTTGTTAAGGGTGGAAATACAACTATGTTGATGCAACAAACCACTTTGATTAATTATATCTGGTAATTAAATTGAGTTTGAACATAGGAGAAAAAATATTTGATAAGTTGTTTAGATTTGAACTGCATGAGTACAACGAGAAAAATCATCAATGATTGTTAAAAAAAAAAGCGGGCTATCCAGAATGAGATGGAATAGAATAATGACCCCAAATATCAATATGAATTAACTAAAAAAGAACTTGTGGTGGAAATAAAACTTCTAGGAAAATGCAATATGGTTTGTTTTGCAAGAGGACAAACATAAAAAATGCATTTATTATCAATAGAAATATCTAAAACAATACGACCTAATTGTCTTAAACAAGTAGGCGAGGAGTGAGCCAAACGCCAATGCCATAAATTAAAATTAGCATAAGAAGCAAATATAATTGGCCTTGAAGACACGAAGTGGTAGAGTCCGCCAATTTCTTTACCCATCCAATCACCATCCTCATTGATTAGTCCTGAAAAGTGTAAAAATCAAAATAAAATGTCACAAAACAATTGAGATCATGAGTGAGTTTGTTGATTGAAAGGAGATTAAAATGTAAAGAAGGAACACAATTTTTTTTTTTGAGATGAATATAGGAATTCAAAGATAAAGACCCAATATGTGTAACACTTTTTCCTAGTAGGAAGCTTGATAGACAATGATGAAGTAATTGGTGTAACATGAGATAGTAAAGTTGGTGAGAAAACCATACAGTTGGTAGCTCCTATATCTATCAACCAAGCAGATGATATTGTAACAATTGATGATAAATAAATGGATTACCTACAATGTTTGCCAAGGATGGTTGCAAGATACCTGCCTGAATTAAATTAAGAAGTTGATGATACTGGTCAGTAGTAAATTAAGGAAGGGTAGTAGTAGTAGCAACAAAATGATCGAAAACACTAGTGTAGGTACGCTTTGTATGGTTGTTGCAGTTTGAAGACGCTAGAGGGGAGGACAACCATGAACCTTGTAGCAAGCATCGATGCTATGATTAGTCATGTTGCAGTGAGTGCATAGGTCACGATCACACTGGACTTTGTTTGGAGAATTGCGAGTATCATTTTGTGCCCAAGTGACTTGACCTGAAATGTGTGCACCCAAGTGCAGGCGGTCAAGCTGTAGTAATAATTTGATTAAGTCCAGAGTCGAATCCACAGGGAACTACTGTCGATGTTTTGAAGTAAGCAGTGACAGGGACCAAGTAATTGGAACCCTTGAGATTTGAAGTTATGGGATTTTCTGGACAAAATATAAGATTCTTTCCAAGGGGTTTTTCTAGAAAAAATATAATAAATTATCAAATGTAACAGTCACCCTTTAGCTCAAGGATCTGAACATGTAGTTAATCGTCTAGTTTATTATACTTGTGCTTGATAACTCAATTAACCCCTATGTCAATGATTAGTACTTAAATTTAGCATATTACTATGCCTTTTTAGGACTAATTATACTTTGATAGAGTTTAAGTGATGACATTTCAAGTCCTCAAGTGAACAAAGGCTCAAGAATAACAAATATCACACTTGAGTGTAACACCAGTGCGTAAGGGAACAAAATTGGAGAAGGTTGGAACAAAGTAAGAACGTTCGAACGCCAACTTATGTTCGAACATCCACTTGAACTATGAGGAGACTAGACTATTGAGACATGGCGTGTTGCAGGCAAGAAAGAAGACTCTGAGGTACTTGACTACCACATTCGAACATCCACTTGATTTGATTGAAGACCAGAGTGATGAGTGCAAAATGTCAAGTTCTGCATGAAGTGTGGAAGTGGGTTTCCACAGAAGACCACAAACCACTTAAGTGATATGGTCAAACCCCATTTGGCGTTTGAACGACCCTAAAGCAAAGACAGAAGACACGTTTGAATGTCAGACCACATTCGAATGTCCATAAAGCCAAAACAGAAATAATGTTCAAATGTCAACTCAAGTTCGAACGTCCTCCACAGATTATCTGCAGAGTAGTTAGTTTTCACTTAGACTGGGCAGCATACACTGTTCATCCTTTCTTATCTTCCCCCCTTCCCTTCCTTTGCCTATAAATACTCCCATTAGGGGAGCTTTAGGGGGCAAACAATTTTCTCTTCAAAAGTAAGGAGCTAGAGCTTGGTTAGTAAGGCTAGACTACACCAAGAACTAGTAAGGAGTTTGTATGGAGGCTTAGACTCCCACTCATTTTGATTAATCTTAGATGTATGTTATATTTACTTGTATCAAGAGAGTTAGTTCATTTGTTGGTTGAGGAAGCAACCCTCCATTTGTTGGTTGAGGAAGCCACCCTCCAAGTAGTGACTAGCTTTCTCCTACTTTTATTGTTTATCTCTTTCACTTTCATTGCTTGAGCTTCCTTCTTCCTTAGAGGAGTTAAACTCTTCCACTTTTTTAGAGCTTTACCAAAATCGTGAAGGGTGGAACGTGATTCACTTATTCTTTGGTGAAGATCGACTCTTCTCTTATTGTACTTTACCTTGTAAGTTCTCTACTTGGAGGGATGAGTATCACTCATTTTTCTAGCTTTACCCAAGCCATGAAGAGTGAGTAGTTCCTCATTCACTCTTCAGTAAGAAGCGATGAACATGTATTGATTATTCAAAAGCAATATTTGTGCATTTCCTTTATGTTTTAATGCTTTATATTTCATTTATTGAAGGATTGAATGCATCTAGTAAAGCTAAGGTACTTTGTATAAGTATGAGTTCTTTCTATGTCATGGATGACTCTTGCATGAAAAAACCTGTTGGTTCAAGGCAAGTACCTCGGCTAGATTGTCATGACACATTTCAATCTTCACTATTATCGTGCCTTATCTAAAAAATGGAACATTAATGCCATGGTTGGATGCCTTGTAGAAATACTTGCTTGTTTGTAGACGGGTTAAGTCTCGGCACAACCAATTCTTATCAACTTCTAAAAAGGCATCAGAATCATGTGCTTAATTCTCACAGTCCATCTTTACCTTCCGATTAACTTGGAATTGACGCGGGAGTTAATTGAGTCATAAAACACAAGTATAATAAGCCGGATGATTAATTATATGTTCTGATCCTCAAGCTAAAGGGTGATTGTTTTACATTTGAATTTATCTTATATTTTGTCTAGAAAACTCTTTGAAAGAATCTTCTATTTTATTCAAGAAATCTTACAACTTCAAACTCTCAAAGTTTCTAGTTACTTGGTCTCTATTACTACTTACTTCAAAACACCGATCATAGTTCCCTGTGGATTTGACTCTGGACTTAACCGAATTATTACTACAACTTGACCGCCTGCACTTGGTTGTACACATTTTAGATTAAGTCAAGTTTTTAGTGCCGTTGTCGCGGAACCATAATAAGTGTTTACGATAAAAGGTGAAAAGACCTCACTTTTTGTGTATAAATTTGTTCCACTATGTATAAAGTTATTTTAATTAATTTTATGTCTGAGAACGCTCCTCTCTATCAAAATTTGCCAGTAGAATCTTCTAGGTCTGTGAATCAACCAGAACCACTTTCACCTAGATCAGTAGCAGACTCTTGTGAATGTAAAATGACAAATGATGAGAGACGAGGAGAAATTCCTGTGAGAGAGGGGGAAGTGCCTAACATTCGAACTCTGCGAGATTACTTAAATTCCACAAGAAATAGTATCCCCTCTTATTTTATCTTTCCTGAAGATGCACCTCTATTTACTGTAAAGACGGGGACAGTTCAACTACTCTTTCAATTCCTTGGAATCGAAACAAAAATATTCATATATGCACATAAAAGAGTTTGAGGAAGTATGTGGAACATTTCAAGACAATTCTGAGCTAGCCAAAATGAAAATTTTCTCATTCTCTCTAAAGGATAAAGCTAAATAATGGCTAAATTCTTTAAAAGCTCTTTCAATACCTGACTGGCGGGCATTACAAAATGAATTTTTCAGAAAATATTTCCCTCTACACTGCACTAATGCACTGAAAAGGTAAATTATGAATTATTTGGTCAAAAGAGAAACCTTTTACCAAAGTTGGGAGAGATTCAAGGATATACTGCAGTCCTGTCCACACCATGCTTTTGAGAATTGGACTTTGGTAGGATTTTTCTACGACTCTTTGCCCACTACACTACGTCAGTTTTTCGAAATGATGGTTCAAGGAGAGTTTATGAGTAAGAGTCTTGAGGAGGCATTCAATTTTTTTGACACCATATCTAATAGTTCTCAGATGTGGGACTCAGCCTTCCCTACCATTGTTGAAGTCAAACCATCCCCTTCCCATGGGGGTAAGTATGTCTTGAAAGATGAGGATGACCTAAGAGAAAAAATGTCCACTTGTCTCGAAAGCTTGAAGTGTTAGAGATGAAAAAGGTTCATCAAGTTGATGTTGGCCCTCCCATAGAACAAGTGTGGGATTTGTGCACTGACAAGACACCATACTGAGGAGTGTCCAACCATTTTGGCATTCAAGGAAGTCTTGTTGGAACAAACAAATGTCATTTCTAACTTCAACAAGCCTTACTCCAACCCATACTCTAAAACATACAATCCAGGGTGGTAGAACCACCTGAACTTCAGTTGGAAAAACGCACAACCAACTCCCATGAATCAACAACAAGGTTTACACCCACCACCTCAGAGACCTCCCACATATCAACCATACCAACTACCACAAAAGAGGAGCCTTTAGGACACACTGAATCAGTTCATGCAAAGCCAAATGAACTACAACAATAATTCCACCCAGGTCTTCACTGATTTCAAAACCTAGACTACTCAATCTTTCGAGGATCTTAAATGTCACATCCAAAAATTGACTCAATCCATGACCACACATGAGAAGGGCAAGTTTCCTGCCCAACCAAAACCACCACAAAGCCAATTTCAGGTGGAAAATCTCGCTATTATGGAAACTCCACAAGACCAAGCCCAAGTTGCCACTACACTAAGAAGTGGCAATGTGATTGACAAGACCATAAAAAATATGCTACTTTCAAAGCCAAAACCTAAGTCAATCCCAGTAAATTCACCAATCGAGACTGAAACAATTAAGCCTGAATGTGAGAAAGAAGAGGAACCTGAGCCCATAATTGAACAAGAACCAGAGCCATCAAGAGAAGAAGAACCCTCGTGTTCTATTCCTGCTTTTTTTCCTCATAGACTCAAAACTGCACAAAAGTTAAATAATTGGATAGAAATTTATGAGCTCTTCGAGCAAGTAAAAATCAACATCCCACTTCTGGATGCAATCAAATAAGTTCTATCTTATGCTAAGTTTTTGAAATACTTGTGTACAGTCAAGAGAAGCCAGAATGTTCAAAAAAGAGCCTTCCTAACAAAACATGCCAGTGCCTTGCATTAACGCAAAACCCCTTCAAAATATAAAGATCCAGGGTGTCCAACTGTGTCGTGTGTTATTGGAAACTTCAGAATTGAAAAATCACTGTTAGACCTAGGGGCTATGTCAACTTGCTCCCTTCAGTTGGCAGATAGATCTGTTAAAATTCCTAGGGGTATTGTGGAAAATGTACTTGTCCAAGTGGACAACTTTGTATTCCCTATTGACTTTATCGTCCTAGATACCCAGCCAACAAAGCATTCAGAGAACCCAATTCCCGTAATTCTTGGTCGACCCTTCTTGGCAACTTCAAATGCACTAATCAATTACAGGAATGGGGTCATGAAATTAACCTTTGGGAATATGACTCTTGAGCTAAATATTTTCAATATTGCAAAACACCCAAGAGAGGACAAAGAAGAGAAAGAAATAAATTCCATTGAGTAGTTGGTTCAGGACCATCTGAATAACACATTCTGTGAAAATTTCACTGAATCCTCTCTGTTAGAATCTATTACATCTGAGACAATAGATGATGATCCAAGGAATTCCCGACTCATGTTGTTGATACATGGACCTCCAAATTCGAATAACTTTCAATAAGTGGCTCGAAGCCACTATCATCAAGTGTCAAGCCACCAAAGCCTGAATTGAAACCTATCTCATCTGACCTCAAATATGCATTCCTAGGAGAGAACGAGTCATATCCAGTGGTAATTTCATCTAAGCTCATAGACTTGTAAGAGTCTAAACTGATTGAAATTCTTAAAAGCCACAAAGCACCATTGGATGGACCATTGCTAACTTGAAAGGTATAAGCCCATTAATCTGTAATCATGCCATATACCTAGAAGAGGATTCAAAATCCTCTTGTCAAATGCATCGACGACTGAACCCTCACATGAAGAAACTCATGAAAATGGAAGTGCTTAATCTTTTGGATGCATGGATAATCTTTCCCATCTCTGATTGCAAATGGATTAGCCCAACCCAAGTGTGCCCAAAAAGTCTAGGGTCACAGTGGTAAAAAATGAAGCCAATGAACTAGTACCAACTAGAGTCGTCACAGGATGACGGATGTGTATTGACTATCAAAAACACAATTTGGTGACTAGGAAAGACCAATTCCCTCTTCCTTTTCTGGACCAGGTTATAAAGAGAATAGTAGGCCATGAATTTTACTGTTTCCTAGATGGGTATTTTGGGTACAATCAATTTGAGATAACACTCAATGATTAGGAGAAAACCATATTCACATGCCCCTTTGACACTTGTGCATTCAAAAGGATGCCATTCGGACTTTGTAACGCTACTTCCACATTCCAAAGATGCATACTGAGTTTGTTCAGTGATATGGTCAAGAAATTTTTGAAAGTATTCATAGATGACTTTTCTGTCTATGGTGATTCGTTTGATTTGTGTTTGGCCAATTTAGAAAAGGTACTGATAAGGTGTCAGGAAACTAATCTGGTGCTTAATTAAGAGAAATGTCATTTCATGGTAATACAAGGCATTGTCTTAGGTCACATTGTGTTGTTTGAGGGCATGAAAGTTGACAAGGCAAAAATAGATCTGATTGGGAATTTTCCTGCTCCCAAGACTATAAAGGATGTCCGATCATTCTTAGTACATGCAGGTTTTTACAGGAGATTCATAAAAGATTTTAGTACTATAGTAAAATCTATGTGTTATCTCCTGAGTCAGGACGTAATCTTTGATTGGAATGAAGCGTGCCAAGAAGCTTTTGATAAGCTTAAAGACATGTTAATTTCTACCCTAATAATGAAGCCCCTTGACTGGACTTTGCCCTTTGAACTAATGTGTGATGCAAGTGATTATGTTGTAGGTGCTATATTGGGACAAAGAAAAGACAAGAAACCACATGTCATTTACTATGCAAGTAAAACTTTGAATGATGTTCAAATGAATTATTCAACAACTGAAAAAGAATTGCTTGAGGTAGTTTTTGCTTTGGAAAAATTTTGTCCTTATCTTGTTGGTTCTTCTGTTACTGTGTTCACTGACCATGCAGCATTAAAATTATTGCTTACAAAGAAAGATGCCAAGCCTAGGCTTTTAAGATGGATACTTTTACTTCAAGAGTTTGACTTGGTCATTAAGGACAAAAAGGGTGTTGAGAATGTGGTGGCAGACTGTCTGTCCAGGTTAAGTTATGAATTTCATGAGGATGGTGATTAGTGCTTAAAGTTAACATTTTACTATGCCTTTTTGGAGTAATTGTGCTTTGATGGAGTTTAAGTGATGACATTTCAAGACCTAAAGAGAACAAAAGCTCAAGAACAACAAATATCACACTTGAGTGTAACACCAGTGCATTATGAAACAAAATTGGAGAAGGTTGGAACAAAGCAAGAACGTTCGAACGACAACTCACGTTTAAACGTCCACTTGAACTATGTGGAGACCAACCTGCTGAGACCTGGCATGTTGCAGTCAAGAAGGCAAGTCCTAAAGTACTTGAGTACCACATTCGAACGCCTAATACTGTTCGAATGTCCACATGATTTGACTGAAGACCAGAGTAATGAGTGCAAAACTCCAAGTCCTGCATGGAGTATGGAAGTGAATTTCCACAGAAGACCAAGACCACTTGAGTGATGGGGTCACATCCCATCTGGCATTCGAACTCCCCTAAAGCAAAAATAGAAGACACATTAGAACGTTAGACAACGTTCATAAAGCCAAACCCGAAGACAACGTTCGAACATTGACTCACGTTTGAACGTCCTCCACAGACTGCCTGTAGAGTAGTTGGTTTTCATGGGCGACAAACACTATTCCTTCACCCCCCTCTTTTTCCTTGCCTATAAATACCCCTATTGTGGGAGCTTCAAGGGGAGATCTTTTTCTTGTAGAGTAGAAGAGAAAGCTAGTTTGTATATTTCTTGTTTATGTTTTCATTTTGCATTTGTATCAACCATGATGGAGGCTAAGACTCCCCTTGTAGTTGAAGTCTTTTATTTACTTGTGCCAAGTTTTTAAATTCATGTTGTGACAACCATGACAGAGGCTTAGACTCCCCTTGCAGTTGTACTTGCTTTTATTTACAAGTATCAAGAGATATAGCTCATCTTTTGGTTGTGGTGGAAACCCTCCGAAAGTAACTAACTTTCTTCTACTTTCTTTCACTTCCATTGCTTGTGCTTCTTTCTTCCTTAGAGAAATGAAACTCTTCCACTTTTCTAAAGCTTTACCAAAGTTGTGAAGGTGAACGTGATTCACTTATTCTTTTGATAAAGATCGGCTCTCGCTTATTGTACTTTACTTTGTAAGTTCTCTACTAGGAGGGATGAACATCACTCACTTTTCTAGCTTTACCCAAGCCATGAAGAGTGAGTGGTTTCTCATTCACTCTTTAGTAAGAGGTGATGAACATGTATTGATTATCCGAAATCTATACTTGTGCATTTCCTTTATACTTTAATGTTTTATATTTCCTTTATTGAAGGATTGAATGCATCTAGTAAAGCTAAGGTACTTTGTATAACTATGGGTTCTTTCTATGTCACGGATGACTCTTGCATGGAAAAACCTATTGGTTCAAGGCAAGTACCTAGGATAGATCTTCATAATACATTTCAATCTTCACTGTTATCTTGCTTTATCTAAAGAACGGTACATTAATGCCATGGTTGGATGCCTTGTAGAAATACTTTCTTGTTTGTAGGTGGGTTAAATCTTGGCACAGGCAATTCTTGTCCACTTCTAGAAAGGCATCGAAATCATGTACTTAATTCTCACAGTCCATCTTTATCGTTCAATTAAATTGCTGTTGACACGGGAGTTGATTGAGTTATAAAACACAAGTATAACAAACTGGATGATTTACTACATATTCTGATCCTCAAGCTAAAGGGTCACTGTTTCACATTTGAATTTATATTTTGTCTAGAAAACTCTTAAAAAGAATCTTCTATTCTATTGAAGAAATCCCACCACTTCAAACTCTCAAAGTTTCCAGTTACTTGGTCTCTATTATTGCTTACTTCAAAACACCAATCATAGTTCCTTGTGAATTAAACTCTGGACTTAATCGAATTATTACTACAACTTGACCGCTTGCACTTGGGTGTACACATTTTAGAGCAAGTCAGATGTACTGCCAATCAATTAAAAATTTCCCCGATGAACAACTGTTCATAATTGATGAGACCCTATGGTATGCTGATATTACTAATTTTGTTGCTACTGGAACACTTCCTCCGTCCTTTTCCCACATGGACAAAAATAATTTTTTGAGGGAGGTTCGTAACTTCTTTTAGGTAGATTTGTACGTATTTAAGTACTGTAAGAATCAAATCATAAGGCGTTGCATCCCTGCTCGGGAAAGCAGACAGGTAATAACCTTTTCTCATTCTGAAGTATGTGGTGGCCACTTCTCCTCAAGAAAAACAACTGCAAAAATCTTGCAGTGTAGATTTTACTGACCCACACTTTTCAAAGATGTCCATGCCTTTTGTTTAAATTGTGATAGATGCCAAAGGTTAGGAGGCATTTCAAAAGGAAACATGATGCCCTTAAACCCAATTCTTTTGATTGAAATTTTTGACTATTGGGGCATTGATTTTATGGGACCATTCCCCCTTTCTTTGGTTATCTATACATCCTGGTGGTTGTAGACTATGTATCTAAATGGGTTGAGACAATTCCATGCTAGAATAATGATCACCAAATGGTGATCAAATTTTTGAAAGAAAATATGTTGTCCCAGTTTGGAATTCTGAAATCAATCATAAGTGATGGGGGGTGCTCATTTTTGCAATCGCCCTTTCTGAAATTTGATGAAAAATTATTTGATTTTCCATAAAATTGCAACCCCTTATCATCCACAGACTAGTGGACAAGCTGAATTGGCTAGTTGGGAGATCAAATTAATTTTGGAAAAAGCGGTAAGCCCAAACCGCAAAGATTGGCCGTCAAGACTAACTGATATACTTTGGGCATATCGCACTGCTTTTAAAATAATTTTGGGCATGTCTCCCTTCGATTAGTCTATGGAAAATCTTGTCACCTACTTGTGGAATTGGAGCATAGAGCATACTGGGCCATTAAGAAATGAATTTTGACTTGGACAAGGCTGGACTTTCAAGAAAACTCCAAATTAACGAATTGGAAGAGTTGAGAAATGAAGCATATGAGAATGCTGAGATTGCGAAATCCAGGATGAAAATTTTTCATGACAAAAACATTATGCGGAAGTCTTTTGAACCTTTTCAAAAAGTCTTGTTGTTTAATTCAAGATTCTGCCTCTTTCCTGGTAAGTTAAAATCAAGATGGACAGGACCTTACATTGTTAAAAAGGTGTTTAGACATGGAGCAGTAGAAGTGGAAAATCCCTCGAACGGTAATACCTTTACTGTTAATGGTCAGCGGTTGAAACCATTTTTGGAGGATTTTTTTTAAAAATGTGGAAACCATTTTTTAATGGATTGCGCCTATTGACACAAAAAGGGTCGAGCAAGGAAAAACCCGATAAAAATTGACCTGAGCAGACACCTTTATAAGGAATCCCCCCTTTTTCTCTTTTTTTTTTCCCACCCCCTTTTCCTCTCTTACCACGCCTTTCTGTCCCTTTCCCTTTACTCTTTTTCTTCTTCTTCCTCTTCTTCTTCGCTGTTAGAATCCTTTGTAAACATGACCCAACTCCCAACAGTTCCATGACCATATTACCCGAAGACCTAGTCCTATGTCTCATGATTTGCATGTGTTTACTCTATTTGTACATTGCTCTTCTTCTTCTAGCTGCACTCAAAATCAAGGGTTTCCATCCTAGCGGAAACCCAGATCTGCAGAGAGATGATTAATTTGTGTATTATGCTTGTAGGTTTTCAGAAGATGAACAGATATCTACATTTCAACCTCATCTCCAAGCTCAACATATTGGTAAATTCAAAACATTGGGGATAATGTTCAGTTTAGGTTGGGGGAGAGAATAGTTCGTATTTTGTACCTGTAAAATTTTTGTTTTTGTTTTTGTTGTTGTGCCCGTAAAATTCTTTGTTGTTGTTGCTATTTCTAATCATATTGTGTACTATGCCTTGTATTTTGTAAAAATTAATGATGATGTCTGTGAGTTAGCTTTGATTTTCTTTGTGACTGGCAGACGTTAAAGAACCAGATAGTGAGTCTTAAAAAGTTGAAAACATGGATGTCAAACTTTTTTGGTTTAGTCTAGGAGTTTTACGCACTTTTTTGTCTGATGTGTATACTGTGATCATAAGAAAAACAAGACTGGTAAGAAAGAATGAGGTTCGAGAAGAGCAAAAGAAACCCCTCTGTGGCAGAAGCACTTTTGCTAAATGCCGTCGTGCAAAAAGGCTTGGTGCATGTAAACAGTGTGGTAGAGTCTTTCACAAGAAAAGGTACAATCAGTGTTCTGAACCAATTTTCAGTCATGCACTCGATCGATTTGATTGGATAGTGAATGGGCTGAGTAAGGATTACCCTAAGACGCCATGCTATTTTGGTACTTTGCTTAACCGGTTTGTGCAAGAGGAAATTGGGAGAGTCACTGGTTGTCCTCACTACATAGATACGGAGGGAGACTCGGACTAGATTATTCTTTGTGGTAAAGGCAAAGGTCCAATTTTTTTTGGTAAAAAGTGTAAAATTCCCTTTTTTTTTTGGTACAAACTCTTTTGATTGAAATGAAAATATGGGCTGAGCAAGGAGTGTCCCAAAATACCAACCTGAAGTGTGGGTAGGGACTTATCTTGAGACGCCATGAATTTTTGGTTAAAATTTGTGTATAAATCTCTTTTCTTGTGTATAGTGTAGTGAAGAAAAATTGTGATTTTTGATTCCATGTTCGAACGCTAAGTGACGTTCAAACGTTAGTTGTTCGCAGTACTCAGCCTCTGATGAAGTCTTTCGTGGAAACAAAAGTACTGGGAGCTCAGCTCGTTCGAACGCCAATAGAACTTTCGAACGAGAGTAACTTACAGTACTTTGCTCTCTGACATAACTCAAAAGTACTGGGAGCTCACTATGTTCAAACGACACCCACATTCGAACGATATTTTAAAAATTCTTCTACATACGTTCGAACGTTATTGACATTCGAACGATCCTTCTTAGGCTATAAAAACTTGGACCGTCTTCCCCACTTCAAAATCCTCAAAAATCTCCAAAACCCCTCAAACCCTAGAACCCATTTGAGCTACGCAGATCCCAAAACACCTCCCATTCTCCAATTTCACCTAAAATTGACCCTCCTAAACTCATTCCCACATCAAAAACCTTAATCCCACAAGAAAATTAAGACTTCTCAGAGATCCTTTTGAGTTCAAAATAATTCCTAGAGTTAAAATACCTACCAGGTGAAACCAAATAAATTAGGAGCATAATTTTGTAGAAGAAGTGATGGAGGAAAGGGAGGGGAGACCAGTGGTGAAAAAATAAGATCGAACGTGATTTCCCAGTGCCCTCAAGGCAAAAAGGTATGAAAATTTTTACTAGAATCATGTAGTAATTTGTGTGAGGGATATTGTGATTACTAATTTTGCGAAGTTGGGAATATTGGCGGAGATGGAGACGAGGAATTAGGTATGATTTTTGTGAAATGACAGAGATGTCGTTGTTGACTTGGCAAGGAAGTTTTACTCTAACGGCGCAATCCGAACGTATGTGAGGGGCACCCACATTGACGTGGATGAAACGTATATTAAGGAAGTGAGGCAAGAAGTGCCTCAGGTGCAAAATCCAGCATACCCCGCAAGAAAGAATGTAGCAATGAATGTGGTTGGGAGAGAGTTGACGGGAATGCCTAACTTTTCTTGGGAAGGGAAGAGATTTTTAAAACAAGGGGAGCTCACCAATAAATACAAAAAGTTAAACTTGATTGCGGTATCTAACCTTGTCCCCATAGGACAAAAAAATGAGATTTTACCTGACATGACCTGTCTATTCTATGCACATGGAAGGGGGCATAGCATCGACCTCCCCTCATTAATCTTGAGTGAAATGAAGAAGGGTTGTGATGTGAAGAGGAGTGCACTCCCTTTTGCCACTTTGGTGATTGAAATACGCAAAGATAATGGGATTAGGGCGAGGCCCGAGATGGAAATACAAAAGCCTATAGGGCCACTGAACAAGGCCTCTTTTTGGAAAAGCCAAGGTCATTAGTGGCACCTCGGCTGCTAGACAAGAAGTACTCCCTCTTCAAGGAGTCAATGAAGTGCAGGACGAGCTTGACCGAGAGGAGGAGAAAGAGATGGAGGCAGAGAGAGCAGACCTAAGAGGCAGGCCCCAGCATGAGCACCCGAAGTTCTTTACGGGACATCATGCTTAGCATTGAAGCTAAGCAGGATGAAATTCTTAGACTGTTGAGGGGTGGAGCTGGTGGAGGTAGTGGACTAGGAGGATATGGTGGAGGAGATTGATTTATGTTCTTGATTGTGAGTCGTGGATGTTTCTTCTTTGGTTGATGAATTTCTTCTTTGTGACTCTTGTGGGTATTTGTAGTTATTGTGGATAGTTGTTTCTTCTATGGTGGGTGTTTGTTTCTTTTTGGGTCATTAATTAAGGATACTTGATTTGTGTTTTAGTCACTACTTTTATGGATGGAATTGAATCTTCAATGTTGATGTGGATGTACATGATCATATTTTATGAAATGAATGATTCGGTTTATCCCTTTTATCTATTTAAATGCATGTATAGAATTAACATTGTACTGTTATTTGTTAATAAATAATGAAACATATATGGATTTCGAGATTGTTTGTTAAAGTAACTAATCACATGATCGGTTCGACACACAACTTAGCAATTGAGACTTAATACTGCATTTCTTGGAAAATTGGTATTGCTTCTATGCTTAAATTGTCAAATATACATAAGTATTTGTTGTTCTTAAGGTACAAGATGATTAGACTCAAAAATGGAATTGATATATAACTGACACTCCCTGAAAAATCCGACTTAACCAGTGGAGATAACAAAAGATACCATGGTAAGTTTTGAGCCTTGCGATGCTTTTTGAGAAGAGATCAACGTTTACTCGAGAAAGGTTTTTCACTTATCTATATTTGAATAATCTCATTACATCTGCTTTGATTGATGCAACTAAAGCAATCTATTGACATATCTGTTCATACAACACAGACATATGCACATACTTGAGAAAGGATCTTAGACCATCTTTTGTGTTAACTTTGAGCCTTAGCCATTTCTTTTAAAAGAATATCCCTAGTCATCCATGCTTGAGCCATTCAATGAATAAATTCTTTTTCGAAAAAAAAAACCTATATGATAACCAAGCCACAAGAGAATACACTTAAGATACCTTGCTATCTAATTTTCTTGCACCCACTCATAAATCAGTATGAAACAGAAAGGCAAGAAAGGTAGAAAAGAAGATGGTGGCTACTATTCATGAAAGAACAATCGGTGGAAACAACCAAAAAAGGAAAAAAGATAGATAAAAAGGGAATTGCCAAAAAAGTGAAAAATGAAAGAAAGAAATACAATTTATTGGCAAAAGATCGAAATGCAAGAAAGAGATGTGCTACAATACATAAGGAAAAGATAGTTTTTTGAATACCATTGACGTCATTTCGTTAGCCACTAACCTCGGGCCACGTTACAAACTATATAAAGCCCTAATTGATCTCAAGTCTGATGCATGTGTGTGTTGTCAATCAAAAGTTGGGGCATGTCAAATAATATTTTCTTATTTGCATCAATATTCCTACATGAGATTATGTCAAAACATGATTAGTTTCTCTCCTTAAACTTCAATCCTTTTCTAAACTGTGCATGTGATTTTTTGACTAGCCATCTACTGATCACATGCCCTTTTAGTGACAAGTCACTATAACCAGAGCAAATTTTGGCTGAGAGCAATTCTAAGAGAGGTTTGTGAAATCAAAGCTAACCATGGAAGGTGGTAAAATGGAATGTTTGTTCAGTAACAATTCTTTTTTCTAGAATGACTATTCCTACTACCCAGGGAATTCCAAATGCCAATGTGACAGTTGCTAATTTTTGCATAGAATAAATACCTATGAAAGAGGAACATGCGGGATAAGTCAAGATTGAGGGTTGAGTGTCCTAACGAACATGATGCTAATTCACTTTAATCAGCAATCTCACATACACATCTGTTCGACTGAAATTTGTGGGTAGCTTCACTGAAAACCCTCACGAGACATCACTCGTCCACTAGGGTAAATCTAGTGGTTCAACGGCTTGTTGCATATGCTAAATGCAACCGGATGACCTACGAAAAAAGGCATTAGAAATATATTTACATTCAATTGTTGTATTACTAGAGACTAGTAATACTTAGGTTGGGGGGTGTGATTAGTACTTAAATTTAGCATATTACTATGCCTTTTTAGGACTAATTATACTATGATGAAGTTTAAGTGATAAAATTTTTGGTCCTAAAGTGAACAAAGGCTCAAGAACAACAAATATCACACTTAGGTGCAACACCAGTGCATAAGGGAACAAAATTGGAGAAGGTTGGAACAGAGTAAGAATGTTCAAATGCCAACTCATATTTGAACGTCCACTTGAACTATGAGGAGACCAGATTGCTGAGACATGGTGTGTTGCATGTAGGAAAGAAGACTCTGAGGTACTTGAGTATCACATTCGAATACCAACTCATGTTCGAACGTCCACTCGATTTAATTGAAGACCAGAGTGATGAGTGCAAAACGCCAAGTTCTGCATGAAGTATGGAAGTGGGTTTCCACAAAAGACCACAGACCACTTGAGTGATATGATCAAACCCCATTTGGCATTCGAACGACTCTAAAGCAAAGATATAAGACACGTTCGAATGTCAGACCATGTTTGAACATCCATAAAGCCAAAACAGAAATAACGTTTAAATATCAACTCATGTTCGAACGTCCTCCACAGACTGCTAGCAGAATAGTTGGTTTTCACTTAGACTGGGTGGCATACACTGTTCATCCTCTCTTATCTTCCCCCTCCCCTTTCTTTGCCTATAAATACTCCCATTAGGGTATCTTCAAGGGGCAAAATATTTTCTCTTGAAAAGTAAGGAGCTAGAGCTTGGTTAGTAGGCCTAGACTACACCAAGAACTAGTAAGGAGTTTGTATGGAGGCTTAGACTCCCACTCATTTTGATTAATCTTAGATATATGTTATATTTACTTGTATCAAGAGAGTTAGTTCATTTCTAGGTTGAGGAAGCAACCCTTCATCTTTTGGTTGAGGAAGCAACCCTTCACTTGTTGGTTGAGGAAACAACCCTCCATTTGTTGGTTGAGGAAGCCACCCTCCAAGTAGTGACTAGTTTTCTCTTACTTTCATTGTTTATGTCTTTCACTTCCATTGCTTGAGCTTCCTTCTTCCTTGGAGGAGTTAAACTCTTCCACTTTTCTAGAGCTTTACCAAGCCGTGAAGGGTGAAACATGATTCACTTATTCTTTGGTGAAGATCGGTTCTTCGCTTATTGTACTTTACCTTATAAGTTCTCTACTTGGAGGGATGAGTATCACTCACTTTTCTAGCTTTACCCAAGCCATGAAGAGTGAGTAATTCCTCATTCACTCTTTAGTAAGAGGTGATGAACATGTATTGACTACCCGAAAACTATATTTGTGCATTTCCTTTATGCTTTAATACTTTATATTTCACTTATTGAAGGATTGAATGCATCTAGTAAAGCTAAGGTAATTTGTATAACTATAGGTTCTTTTTATGTCACAGATGACTCTTGCATGGAAAAACCCGTTGGTTCAAGGCAAGTACCTCGGCTAGATCATCATGACACATTTCAATCTTTACTATTATTGTGCTTTATCTAAAGAATGGAACATTAATGTCATGGTTAGATGCCTTGTAGAAACACTTGCTTGTTTGTAGACGGGTTAATCTCGGCACACGTAATTCTTGTCAACTTCTATAAAGGCATTGGAATCATGTGCTTAATTCTCACAGTTCATCTTTACCTTTCGATTAACTTGCTATTGACATGGGAGTTAATTGAGTTATAAAATACAAGTATAATAAACCGGATGATTAACTACATGTTCTGATCCTCAAGTGAAAGGGTGACTGTTTTATATTTGAATTTATCTTATATTTTGTCTAGAAAACTCTTGGAAAGAATCTTCTATTTTATTCAAGAAATCCTGCAACTTCAAACTCTCAAAGTTTTCAGTTACTTGGTCTCTATTACTACTTACTTCAAAACACCAATCATAGTTCCCTGTGGATTCGACTCTGGACTTAACCGGATTATTACTACAACTTGACCGCCTGCACTTGGGTGTGCACATTTTGGATCAAGTCAGTCAAAATAAAGTTAATTAGAAGATAAGTAAGAATTGTAAGAATTAAGAGCATGGTTCTGGTGTCTTCGTAGAGGTTTACAAGAATTATCTGTGCCGAGATTCAATCCATCTACAAACAAGCAAATGTCCTTACAAGGCATCCAACCATTGCATTAGTATTCCATTCTTTAAATGAAGCATAATAATGGTGAAGATTGAAATGTAGTTATGAAGATCTAGTCAAGGTACTTGCCTAGAACCAATGGGTCTTTCTATGCAAGAGTCATCTATGTCATAGAAAGTACCCGCAGTTGTACAAAGTACCTTAGCTTTGCTAGATGCATTCAATCATTCAATAAGCAAATGTAATATAAAGCATTAAGCATAAAAGAAATGCACACATATAACTTTCGGATGATTTATACATGTTTATCACCTCTTACTAAAGAGTGAATGAGAAAGTACTCATTCTTCATGGCTTTGGTAAAGTTAGAAAAGTGAATGATGCTCATCGCTCCAAGTAGAGGAGTTACAAAGTAAAACACACTATACAAGGAGCCGATCTTCGACAAAGAATGAGTGAATCATGTTCTACCCTTCACGACTTTAGTAAAGCTCTAGAAAAGTTGAAGAGTTTCACTCCTCTAAGAGAAGAATGAAGCTTAAACAATGGAAGCAAATAAAACTAATAATGAAAGTAGAAGAAAGCTAGTCATTTTTGGAGGGTTTCCACCTCAACCAAAAGATGATCTATCTTCCTCTATGCAAGTAAATGTAAATCTAAGTCTAAGTCTACAACTAGCTCTAGCTCTATGTATGCCTCCATGAAGTTCCCACAATAAGAGTATTTATAGGTAAGGAGGAGGGGGCAAGGGAGTGTGGAAGAATAGTACAAGGCCTCCAAAGTCCAAGTGAATGCCCTATGGTCCAGATAGAAAATCAACCACTCTGCAGCTTGTCTAGGGACAACGTTCGAACGTTAGTTAACGTTTGAATGTGGTCTCCTGTCTTCTTTGATAGGCGTTCGAACGTTGGATGGGGTTTAAACTTCCTACTCAAGTGAGCTTTGTTCTTTTGTGAGAGCAACTTCCACGCACATATGCCATAACATACTCTTCCAGGGAGTCCCCAATTGATTCAAGCCAAAGTTCAAACGTTAGTTGGCATTCGAACGTGGTACTCAAGTACCTCATATTTTTTCTTCTAAGCTATAACACGCCATGTATCATCATTTCAGTAGTCTGGTCCTCCAATAATTCAAGAGGACGTTTGAATGTGGATTGGCATTTGAAGGTTCTTGCCTTGTTTCAAACCTCTCCACTTTTCTTCTAGAACATGTTGTTGTTGCATAAAAGTTTGATATGCATTGACTTTAGGCCCTTGTTCAATATTTCTCTTGAAATGCCATCATTGAAACTCCATTGAAGCATAATTAGTCTAAAAAAGGCATAGTAAGATGCTGATTTTAACTACTAATCACACCCCCAACCTAAATATTGCTAGCCTCCAGTAATACTATAGAAACTGAATGAAAATTTATTCATAATGCCATTTTCATAGGTCATCTGATTGTATTTAACGTATGCAACAAGCTGTTGAACCCCTAGGTTTACCCTAGCAGATGAGTGTTGTCTCGTGAGGGTTTTTAGTAAAGCTACCCACAAACTTCAGTCGAACAGATATGTATATGAGATTGCCAATTAATGTGATTTAGCAACATGGTCATTGGGACACCCAACCCTCAATCTTGACTTATATCCCACACATTTCTCTTTCATAGGTTCTTATTCTACACAAAAATTAGCATTTGTCATATTGGAATTTGGAATTCCCTGTATAGTATAAATGATCATTCTAGCAACAAGAATTGTTATATAACAAATATTTCACTTTACCACCTTCTATGGATAGCTTTGATTTCACAAACCTCTCTTAGAATGCTCTCAATAAAAATTCACTCTGATTATTGTAAACCCCCACATTCTTGTCTTTATATAATAACATAATGATGTTGAAATGCTCATATATGTAGTGACAGAAGCATGAACTATATAGCTTGTAACAGTAGAAGTTAGGAAGTATTCCCGAGTCAAAACACATTTTTGATAGAACTTGGGTAGAAAGAATTTTGACACTGCCTTAATAGTTGTACTATAACTTTCTACCCTGATGTCTGTTTGGTTTAAAATTTTTACAGTATACACTAGACTTCTAGGGCTAAAAAACTGTATTTCAAGAAAATTTTCCAAATTGACCTCCAAATCAGCTAAAACTTCATTGAAAGTTCAACTGAAAATGGGATGACGTTCGAATGTAAGGATCCGTTTGAATGACAGTCAGTCCCAGTACTTTGTGTTTTATAGAGATTTGAAGGAAGAGCAAAATTACTAGGAGAAGGCAACATTTGAATGTTAAAATGATGTTCGAACATAAGGTAGCAAATTGAACACTGGACATTTGAACGAAAAATAAAGTTCGAATGTGAGGCAGTAATTTGCACTACTGATGTTCGAACACCAAAATGACGTTCAAACATGAGTTACAATTCTGAGTTTCAGATTTGCACATAGGGGACTGTTTCTCCTACTATAAATACATAAGGCCGCTTCCTATAGTCTTATTTCAACATTTCTAACCCTGGAGAGTCTTGGAGAGTAAGAAAGGGAGAAACACAAGATTGAAGGGAATTTTCACATTGGATCAGATCAAAATCTCTAGTTCTTCACACATAATTAAGGGAGCAAGGTAGAAGTTTCTTCTCACTCTTGTTCATTGAGGCTAGGGCTTATACACACACACACATACATATATATATATATATATATATATATATATATATATATATATGTTTTGAATCTAGATCCTAGATATATGTTATGGAATCCTTGTTTCTTGATATTCTTGCAAATCTTACCATGTTTTGAGTGAAGTTATGGGTTGATAGCCATAAAATTCATGTTCTTGATGTAAAAACCTTGTTTTTCAAGAAATAGAGATTTTTCTCTGAATATTCCTTTTTCTTGATTTCAAAAACTCTAGTGCTTTATTTGGAACAATAAAATTATATCTTTTGATGATCTCTTGCTTATTTTCTTGAGGTGTTAAATTGGAAAAATGCCTATAGAATTGGGGGTTTTTGATTTACTTGTGATTTGAGAAATTGGTTGGTATTGTATCTCTTGTGTAGATGTTTAGATGAATATGGGTGGCCATTGACTAGGTATCGTAGAGTGGGTAGATGTGTTTCTTACTCCATATGGGTTTGACGGTTCCTTACCACTCGTAGTAGGGTTAGTGCCTTATGAGAATCAAATCACTATTCGCTCACATGGTATATAGGCTGAGGGTTAGTATACTATTCTTGGATTAGTTTTGTCACTACCGATGCATCAGTATACGCCATTCCTAAAGTTATATATCCTTGCGAGGATTGGGTATGTGTGTGTGGGCCAGATTATGCTCAATGTGTGTATTCATGTGAAGTATTACTTCCTACCTGAGACACAATTACGGAATATGGGTAATGGTACATTGTAGTTAAAGATACAAATGTGGGAGAAATGGTTTATTGTTAGAAATGGTTGATATTGGAATGGTTTGTGGTTTGAAAATTAGTTTTACTTTTTCATTCTATATATTAATATTGTGTAAACTTGAAATTGGATGGACCGTCACTATTTTTTTTCAAAAATTATATATGATATTTGTAAATTGAGACCGATGGGTGTTATATGTTTTCTAAACCATGTCTGAGTTTGGGAAGATTTTCCTATAGAGCTTAGTACTTACCCCTTACAAACAATACTTATCTTTAGATTTTGGTTTAGAGGAAAACCTTAGAGTTGATGAGCAGGTAGCTTGAGAAGCTCAATTGGATGAAAGCGTGGATCCCAAGGGGGATGTCTAGAGTTGTTCTCTTTATGTCCTAGATTAGGGGATGCATTTTTAGACAATGTATGGATGAAATTTTGTTTATTCCGCCGTAATATTAAGGTTGATTTTTGGATGTAATGGCCATGGTTTGGCCTATTCTTTTGGATGATGTTATAGATATTATGTATGAAGAATGAAATTTTCATTATTTATGGATTTTATTAGTTGATCTCATAATGTAAATGTTTTAGATAGTAATTTCGTCCAAGTTGGATTTTGGGACATTACAGGTTTGGTATAGGCTAGGAATTAGGTTTTATATGAGAGTTGCCAGAGCCTAGGAATTAGGTTTTATATGAGAGTTGTAGGTTTTGAATTACCACTAGAGAGGTAGGATTAGGTTGAATGAATTGTTGACTTAATTCTTATACAAGCCTTATGCTTTAAATTATAGTGATATTAGAGTGTCTAGCAAATTAAGAAAACTAAATTATAAATTACTGTGTAGGATGGGCGGTAGAGATAGGCGTGGAGGTCAAGGAAACCCACCACCACCACCTCTAGATGCCATGAATGACATTTATCAATGCCTAAGGGAGCTAACCACTTTGGTACAACACCAAAATGGAAACAACCACCACGAGGGGTTTCAACTATTAGCTCCTGTACCGAGCAACGGGGATGAGAATAGAAGGATGATAGTTCTTAGAGAATTATTAAGGCAACGCCCGCCTACTTTCCAAGGAAGCTCTCACCATTTGGAGGTGGATAAGTGGATTCACCGGGTGAAGAAAATGTGTGATAGCATGGGAGTTGTCGAGGATCTATGGGTCGGCCTATCTAAATATCTAATGTAAGGGGAGGCAGATCATTGGTGGAATTCAGTGAAAAGAAGGAGGAACACTGATGCTTTTACCTCTGAGGAGTTTGATCAGATCTTCCAAGACAAGTATTTTCTTGAATCAGTCAGGGACAAAATGAGTGCGAATTTCCTGGCTCTAAGACAGGGTAGCATGACGGTGGTGGATTATGAGAGAAAGTTTGATTTGCTATACCGCCATGCCACGAAGTTCATCTCTACTAAAGCTAGTAGGGCTAAACGAATTGAGTAGGGCTAAACGATTTGAGTAGGGCTTAAGGCTTGCCATAAGGGACAAGCTTGTGGCTCACAAGATTTGGGACTATGAGGATCTTGTCGACAGAGCTGCACTAGTGGAGAAAGACATAGAGGACAACCAAAGATGATAGAACTTCCTGAGGGGAGGTCCAATCTGAACCAATGCTACCAGTAGTGGAGTTCAGAGGGCGGCACTATACCGTCGCCCATACTAGGTGGTTGGACAAAGATTTTAGATAGCTTAAGGAGTTGGAGGCTTATCAGATAGGGTAAGAGTAGACCCACGAGTCTGCTTTGCATGTGGAGATCTGGGTCATATTTAAAATCATTGTTTGATCTTTCTACGCCAAAAGAATACCCAGACGGCTGGACAAGTGAATGCAAATAAGCCACCACCACAAATTCCACTACAACAGAAATCGTTAGGAGCTATAGCACCAGGCGGTACCAATCAAGAAAGAGTTTTTGCTTTGATCTAACCGGAGAAGGATGTTTTCAATGTAGTTGTTGAAGGTATTGTGCTTCTTTATAATTCTTGGGCTCGAATTTTATTTGATCCCGGTGCTACTAATTCCTTCATACGTACTACATATTCTATTAAATTGGGATTAGAATTTGATGGTCTAGAACATGCTTTGAGTATTGACATGCCTACAGGAGAACAGTTGGATACTAGAAAGGTGTGTGCTTCGAATTGGGGAGCAAGAATTAATTGTGGACTTGGTTGCATTCGACATGAAGGGTTATGACATAATATTTAGGATGAACTTGTTGTCCACCTTCCATGCGGTAATTGATTGTTTTCGTAAATGGATTTTATTTCAATTACTGGGAGGGGTAGTTTTCAGTTTCATTAATGATCGAATTTCTTTTCACTTATTTTCCACTACAGGTTATAGATTCTTGAAAGCTAAGGTGAGGAGCAATTTGAGTTTCTTAGCTAGCCTAATGGGAGGTGATTGAGATAAATCCCAATCTAACGCGGTATTGATAGTGTCAAATTCTTCAGATGTCTTTCCAGATAAATTACCCGGGTTATCCCCATAGAGAGAGAGAGATTGACTTTATAATTGATCTACATCCAAGAATCGAATCGATATCCATTGCTCCCTATAGGATAACACCTTTGGAATTGAAGGAGTTAAGGAAGCAGTTGGACCAACTATTAGCTATTGGGTTTATCCGTTTAGGCGCTTCACCTTGGGGAGCCCTGGTCGTCTTTGTGAAGAATCATGATGAAACACTTTGGTTATGCATGAACTATCGAAGGTTGAATCAAGTGACAGTGAAGTATAAATACCCATTGCCGCGAATTGATGATTTATTCAATCAACTGAAGGGTTATAAGTATTACTCCAAGATTGATCTTCGCACAGGGTACCATCAACTGTGAATCAAGGAGGAGGATATTCCTAAGACAGCATTTCATACCCTGTATGGTCATTTTGAACATATAGTAATGTCGTTCGGACTGACCTATGCTCTTACAGCTTTCATAGATTTGATTGCATAGGATATTCTGGCTGTATCTAGATCAGTTTGTCATTGTGTTTATTGATGACATATTAATCTATTCACGGACACAAGAAAAACATGAAAACCATCTTTTGGTAGTGCTTCAGACCTTGAAAGAGCATAAGTTATATGCTTAGATGAGTAAATGCGAGTTCTGGATGAAGGAAGTGAAATTCCTTGGCCATGTTGTGTCAAAACAGAGTGTAGCTATTGACCCCACAAAGATTGAAGTAGTGATGAAGTGGGTACTACCGAAGAATGTGACCAAAGTACGTAGTTTCCTAGGCTTAGCAGGCTACTACCAGAGGTTTGTGGAAGGGTTGTCAAAACTAGCAATGCCAATGAATCCCCTTATGAAGAAGGGAGAAAGATTCGTGTGGACTCAAGAGTGTGAACTAGCCTTTCGCACCTTGAAGGAAAGGTTGACAATAGCTCATGTCCTTATTATTCCAAACAGTGGGGAAAGGTACGATGTTTACACAGATGCTTCGTTATGAGGCTTGGGATGTATGCTCATGCAGGGAGGTAAAGTAGTTGCTTATGGCTCGAGACAACTAAAGATTCATGAATGGATTTATCCCACTCACAACTAGGAGCTTGCCGCTGTGATTTTTGCTCTTAAGTTGTAGCGGTGTTACCTGTATGGAGAAAAGTTTCAAGTATTTTTTGATCATAAGAGCCTCAAGTATATACTCACACAAAAAGACTTGAATCTTCAGCGAAGAAGGTGGATTGAATATCTAAAAGATTATAATTTTGCACTCAACTACTATCCGGAAAGGCTAATGTAGTAGTAGATGCACTTAGCAAGAAGTCTTGGGGTGAAATCAATGTGGTTGTGGTTAATAAGTGGAAGATGATTGAGGCTTTGGAGGATTTTGATCTATGAGTGAATAGACAGAAGGCTTGACCATGCTTATTTAATCTTGTAGCTCAACCAATTCTCCAAAAAAGGATTGTGGAGTTGCAATGATTAGATATAGAGCTGAGAATTATTCGGGGTAGATTGGAGAGGAATGAGTTTGTTGATAACTGGTCTATACATGATGATGAGTTACAGTTTCGTGAAAGACTATGTGTACCAAACAATGACCAAGTAAGGGAAGAAGTGTTGGGTAAGCGATATCGTTCAAAATTCTCCGTACATCCGGGTAGTACCAAGATGTATAAAGACATTAAGCATCAATATTGGTGGAAAGGGATGAAACAAGACGTGGCTTATATGTTGCAAAGTGTGTGGTGTGTCAGGAGATGAAGGTGGAGCATCAAAAATCCGGAGGATTACTACAGTCCTTACCTATCCTAGAGTGGAAGTGGAATCACATCACCATATATTTTGTGTCTGGTTTTCCACAAACATCACGAGGGCATAATGTTGTATGGATTATTGTAGATAGACTCACCAAGTCCGCTTATTTCTTGAGTATGAAGACCATTAACACTTTAGAGACCTTGAGCAAGCTCCATATTCGTGAGATTGTTAGATTACATTGAGTTCCACTCTCTGTTGCATCGGATCGTGATTCTCATTTTGCGGTGCTATTCTGGCAAAGTCTACAATGAGCTATAGGGACAGAATTACACTTTAGCACCACCTTTCATCCTCAATCGGATGGCCAATTCAAGAGGGTGATGCAAATTTTGGAGGACATGTTATGAGCTTGTGTGTTGGACTTCAAAGGAAGTTGGAGGATCATTTGCCGTTGGCGGAATTTGCATATAACAATAATTTTCAATCTAATATTGGCATGACGCCCTATGAGGCATTGTATGGGAGACCATGTAGGTCCCCGACTTGTTGGTTAGAAGCTAGAAAGAGTAGTCTACTTAGGCCAGGAATTGTTTGGGAGACTACTGAGAAAATTCAACTAATTAGGGAAAGACTACGCACGACACAAAGTAGACAGAAATTCTATGCGGATAGAAGAAGAAGACCATTGGAATTCCAAGAGAGGGGCTATGTCTTCCTCAAGGTGTCACCTAAGAAGGAAGTGTTTAGATTTGACAAGAAGGGGAAATTAGCCCCAAGATATACCAGACTATTTGAAGTGATCAAAGCGGTGGACAAAGTGGCGTATCAACATTGGTTACCAGCCCAGTTGCCAGGGGTACATGACGTGTTCCATGTGTCAATGTTAAGAAAGCGTCAATCAAAAACAACGCATGTTGTGGATTTGGAGGGAATTGAAAGTCAAGATAGAGCAACATATGAAGAACAACCGGTGGAGATTCTCGATACCAAGGAGAAGTTGCTTCGCAAAAAAGTAATCCAACGGGTGAAAGTCTTGTGGCAACATCATGGGGTAGAGGTAGCTACTTGGGAACCAGAGTAGGAGATGCAAGAGAAGTACCCTCATTTGTTCTCTACTTAAGGTAAGTTTTGAGGACGAAACTTTCTTTAAGGGGGTAGATTGTAAACCCCCACATTCTTGTCTTTATATAATAACGTAATGATGTTGAAATGATCATATATGTAGTGAGGGAAGCATGAACTATATAGGTTGTAAAAGTAGAAGGTAGGAAGTGTTCCGGAGTTAAAACACATTTTTGATAGAACTTGGGTAGAAAGAATTTTGACACTGCCTTAGTAGTTGGACCATAACTTTTTACCCTGATGTCCATTTGATCTGAAATTTTTACAATAGACACTAGAATTCTAGGGCTACAAAATATCACAAAAAATTTCCCAAATGACCTATAAATAGGTCAACACTTCACTGGAAGTTCATCTGAAAATGGGATGATGTTCGAACGACAATCAGTCCTAGTACTTTGAGTTTGATAGAGCTATGAAGGAAGAGCAAAAGTACTGGAAGTAAGCAATGTTCGAATGCCAAAATGATGTTCAAACTTAAGGTAACAAATTGAACACGCGACATTCGAACACAAAATGACGTTCGAACGTGAGACAGTAATTTGCTCTATAGACGTTCGAACACCAAACTGAAGTTTGAACATGAGTTACAATTCTGAGTTTTAGATTTGTGCACAGGGGACTGTTTCTCCTACTATAAATACATAAGGCCACTCCCATAGTCTCATTTCAACATTTCTAACCTTAGAAAGTCTTGGAGAGTAAGGGGGAAGTGGAGAAACACAAGATTGAAAGAGATTTTCACATTGGATCGGATCAAATTCTCTAGTTCTTCACACAAAACTAAGGAAGTAAGGTAGTAGTTTCTTCTCACTCATGTTCATGGAGGCTAGGGCTTATATATATATATATATATATATATATATATATATATATATATATATATATATATATATATATATATATATGTTTTGACTCTAAATCTTAGATATATGTTATGGAATCCTTGTTTCTTGATGTTCTTGCAAATCCTACCATGTTTTTAGTGAAGTTATGGGTTGATAGCCATAAAACTCATGTTCTTGATGTCAAAACCTAGTTTTTCAAGAAATAAAGAATTTTCTCTTAATATTCCTTTTTCTTGATTTCAAAAACTCTAGTGTTTTATTTGGAATAATAAAATTATATCTTTTGATGATCTCTTGTTTATTTGCTTGAGATGTTAAGTTGGAAAAAATGCCTATAGAATTGGGGTTTTTTTATTTACTTGTGATTTGAGAAATTGGTTGGTATTGTATCACTTGTGTGAATGTTTGGATGAACATGGGTGACCATTGAATGGGTATCATAGAGTGGTAGATATGTTTCTTACTACATGTGGTTTTGAAGGTTCCCTACCACTGGTAGCGGGGTTAGTGCCTTGCGAGGACCAAACCACTATTCGCTCACGTGGTATCGAGGCTGAGGGTTAATATACTATTCTTGGGTTGGATTCGTCATTGCCAATGCATCAGTATATACCCTTGCTAAAGTTGTATTTCCTTGCAAGGATTGGATGTGTGTGTGGGCCAGGATATTCTCAATGTGTGTATTCATGCGAAGTCTTACTTCCTACCTGCGATACAGATACATAATATGGGTAATGGTACATTGTGGTTAAATATACAAATTTGGGAGAAATGATTTATTGTTGGAAATGGATGATATTGGAATGGTTTGTGATTTGGAAATTGGTTTTACTTCTTCATTCTATATATTGATATTGTGTAAACTTGAGATTGGATGAACTGTCATTGTTTTCTTTCAAAAGTTATATATGATATTTATATATTGAGACCGACGGGTTCTATATATTTTCTAAACTTTGTTCGAGTTTGGGAGGATTTTCTTACAGAGTTAGTGCTCACCCCTTACAAATAATATTTATTTTCAGATTTCATTTTAGAAGAAGAGCTCGGAGTTGATAAGCAGGTAGCTTGGGAAGCTCAATTGGATGAAAGTGTGGATCCCAAGGGGGATGTCTAGAGTTGTTCTCTTTATGTCCTAGACTAGGGGATGCATTTTGAGACAACGTATGTATGATATTTTGTTTATTCTGCTGCAAGATTAAGGTTGATTTTTGGGTGTAATGGTCATGGTTTGGCCTATTCTTTTGGATGATGTTATAGATATTATGTATGATGAATGTAATTTTCTTTATTTGTTGATTTTATTAGTTGCTCTTATGATGTAAATGGTTTTAGATAGTAATGTCATCCAAGTTGGATTTTGGGGCGTTACAATTATAGTGATTTGTCTCTCAAAGGGCATGTGATCAGATGAGGGCCAATCAAAAAATCACATGCTCAATTAGTACGGGAGTGAAGTCTAAGAAAATAGACTAATCATGTTTTGCATTATCTCATGGAAGAATATTGATGCAAATAAAGTAATACTTACCCTAACTTTTGGCTGATGACCTACACATGCATAAGACTTGAGATCAATTAGGACTTTTTATAGGTAGTAATGTGGCCAAAGGTCAGTGGCTAACGAAACGACGTCATTGGCTTTCAAAAAGCTATCCTTTCTTTATGTAGTGTAGCACACCTTTTTCTAGCTTTTCAAAATTTCTCCTATATGGTATTTCTTTCTTTCATTTTTCTCATTTTTCACTTTCTCGGTCATTTTCTGTTTTTCTGTCTCTTTTCTTTTTCAGTTGTTCCCACTGACTTTTCTTTCATTGAACAGTAGCCATCATCGTCTTTTTCCTTTTCTCTTGCTTTTTTGTGTCATACTGATTTATAAGAGGGTGCAAGAAAATTAGATAGCAAGGTATGTCAAGTATATTTCCTATGCCTCGGTTATCATATGGGTTACTCGAAAAAGAGATAATACATTAAAGGCTCAATCACGGCTAACTGGGGATATAACATTGTAAAAGAAATGGCTAAGGCTCAAAATTAAATCAAAGATGGCCTAAGATCCTTTCTAAAGTATGTGCACATTTATGTGTCGTATGAACAAATTCTTTGTGGGATATGTTAATAGATTTCTTTAGTTGCATCAATCAAAGCAAGTTTAATGAGATTATTCAAGGATAGACAATGAAAAATCTTACTTGAGTAAATGTTGATATTCTCTCAAAAGCATTGCAAGGCTCAAAACTTACCATGGTATTCTTCGTTATCTCTACTGATTATCTTAAGTTTTTCAGGGAATGTCGGTTATATATTGATTCCATTTTCAAGTCTGGTCTTCTTGTACCTTAAGAATAAGAAATAGCAACGTATATTTGACAATTGAGTATAGAGAAAATACCATTTTTTCAAGACATGTGATTTTAAGTCTAGGTTGCTAAGTGAGGTGTCAAACCGATCATGTGATTAGTCACTTTAACAAACAGTCTCAATATTCACATTTGTTCCATCATTCATTGACAAATAACAATGTAATGCTAAGTATACACATGCATTAAAAAATATAAAAGTGATAAAACTTAAACATTCATTTTATAAAATATCATCGTTTTAACACAAAAAGAAAAGGATTCAAATCATCTATAAAAGAAGTAACACACATAGTCATTAACTACAGAAATCTCTTTCTCACTCCCTTGTCTCTCCAGCTCAACCCCTCAAATAGTTGAGAATCTCCTCCTACTATCAAAGAATCTCATCCTGCTTGGACTCGATGCCAAGCATGACCTCTCGCACTGATTGCCGTTACTGGTGCTAGAACCTGCCTACTCCTGGGTCTATGCATGGTCCCTGATTAGTACTTAAATGTAGCATATTATTGTGCATTTTCAAGACTAATTGTACTTTGATAGAGTTCAAGTATGGATATTTCAGGTTCAAAAGTGAACAAGGGCTTGAGGGCAACAAAAGTCACACTTGAATGTCGCACCAGCACATTTGGGAATGAAATTAGAGAGGCTGGGAACAAAACAAGAATATTTGAACGCCAAATCACATTCAAACGTCCATTTGAACTATGACAAAATCGGCATGCTGAGATAGTGTGTTGCAGTCAAGCATCGGGACCCTAAGGTAC
This sequence comes from Ilex paraguariensis, assembly GCA_963454935.2. NCBI lineage: Eukaryota > Viridiplantae > Streptophyta > Magnoliopsida > Aquifoliales > Aquifoliaceae > Ilex > Ilex paraguariensis. The sequence continues at coordinate 47,681 of CAUOFW020000835.1, read as the reverse complement.
TTGAGCACCACGTTCGAATGCAACCTAACGTTCGAACGTCCACTTGAGTTAATTGAAGGCCAGACTAATGAGACATGGCATGTTGCAGCAAACAAAGGAGGACTCTGAAGCACTTGAGTACAATTTTTGAACGCCATTAAATGTTCAAAAATCCCTTGGAATCAACTGAAGAATAGACTTCTACATAGAGTGTGAAAATGAACTTTGACAGAAGACCAGTTGAGTGGAAAAGGTCAGGCCCCATCTGGCGTTCGAACGCTTATAAGGGAAGACTAGAAGAAACATTCGAACGTCCCTAAAGCAAAACAAGAGAAAATGTTTGAACGTTGATTCACGTTCGAACGTCCTCTACAGACTGCCTGCAGAATAGTTGGCTTTCAGGGGTGGCAAACACTATTCACTCATCCCCTCTTATCTCTTACCCCCTTCCCTTCCTTTCCTATAAATACTCCCATGTTGGGAGCTTAAAGGGCATCCTTTTCCTTGTAAAAATAAAGAGCTTTTCTTCTTAGCAATTTTTCTTTTGTAAATTAGAAAGTTAGTTTGCATACATTGCTTGTTTCATTTTAGTATCAACCATGATGGAGGCTTAGACTCTTCTTGTAGTTGAAGTCTTTCATTTATTTATGTTAAGTCTTTACATTTAAGTTGTGACAACCATGATGGAGGCTTAGACTCCCCTTATAGTTGTACTTGCTTTTATTTACAAGTATCAAGAGAGATCGCTCATCTTTTGGTTGTGGTGGAACCCTCCAAATGTAATTAGATTTCTTCTACTTTTATTGTTCATGTATTTCACTTCCATTGCTTGAGCATCCTTCTTTCTTAGAAGAGCGAAACTCTTCCATTTTTCTAGAGCTTTACCAAAGCTGTGAAGGGTGAAAAGTGATTCACTTATTCTTCATTGAAGATAAGCTCTTTGTTTAGTTTGCTTCACTAAGTAGCTCCTCTACTTGGAGGGATGAGTATCACCCACTTTTCTAGCTTTGCCAAGGTCATGAAGAGTGAGTAGTTTCTCATTCACTCTTTAGTAAGAGGAGATGAATATATAAAGATTATTCGGAAGTTATGTTTGTGCAACTCCTGTATGCTTTAATGCTTTATATTCCACTTGCTCTTTGGATGATTGAATGCATCTAGCAAAGTTGAGGTACTTTGGATAACCAAGGGCTCCCTCTATGATACAGATGACTCCTGCATAGAAAGACCCTTTGGTTCAAGGCAAATACCCCGGCTAGCTTTTTATGACAACCTTTCAATCTCCACTATTATTGCGCTTTATTCAAAGGATGGACCATTAATGCCATGGTTGGATGCCTTGTAAAAACACTTGCTTGTTTGTAGACGGGTTAAGTCTTGACACAGATAATTCTTGTAAACTTCTAGAAAGGCATCGGAATCATGTTCTTAATTCTCACAGTCCATCCTTATCTTCCGATTAACTTGCTGTTGACATAGGAGTTAATTGAGTTGTAAAGCATAAACATAACAAACTGCATAGTCAATTACATGTTCTGATCCTCGAACTAAAGGGTGGTTGTTACATTTTGAGAATCTTATATTTTTTCTAGAAAACTCTTGAAAAGAATCTTCTATTCTATTCAAGAAATCCCACCACTCCAAACTCTCAAAATTTTCAGTTACTTGGTCTCTATTATTGCTTACCTCAAAACACCAATCATAGTTCCCTGTGGATTCGACTCCAAACTTAACCGGATTATTACTACAACTTGACCGCCTGCACTTGAGTGTACACATTTCGGATAAAGTCAAGTTTTTGGTGTCGTTGCTGGGGAACCATAAAAGGTATTTCACGGTGAAAGGTTAAAAGACCTCACTTGTTGTGTATAAATTTGCTTTACTATATATATAGTTTTTTTAATTACTTTTATGTCTGAAAACGCTCCTCATTATCAAAATTTGCTAGCTGAATCTTCTGGGTTGTGAATTAATCTGAACCACTTTCACCTAGATTAGTAGCAGACTCTTGTGAAAGTAAAATGGCGAATGGTGAGAGACGAGAATAAATTCTTGTAAGAGAGGGGGAAGTACCTAACATTCGAACTTTGAGGGATTACTTAAATCCCACAAGAAATAGTGTCCCCTCTTATCTTTCCTGAAGATGCACCCCTCTTTACTGAAAAGATGGGCACAGTTCAACTACTCCCTCAATTCTGTGGACTCAAAACAGAAAACTCATATCTGCACATAAAAGAGTTTGAGGAAGTATGTGGAACATTTCAAGACAATTCTAAGCTAGCCAAAATGAAACTTTTTTCATTCTCCCTAAAGGATAGAACTAAACAATGACTAAATTCTTTAAAAGCACTTTCAATACCTGACTGGCGGGCACTACAAAATGAATTTTTCAAAAAGTTTTTTCCTCTACACCGCACTAATGCATTGAAAAGGCAAATCATGATTTTTTCGGTCAAAGAAGGGGAAACCTTTTACCAAAGTTGGGAGAGATTCAAGGATATACTCTAATTCTGCCCACACCATGCTTTTGAGAATTGAACTTTGGTAGGATTTTTTTACGACTCCTTGCCCACTAGACTATGTCAGTTTGTCGAAATAATGGCTCAAAGAGAGTTTATGAGCAAAAGTCCAGAGGAGACATTCAATTTCGTTCATACCATATCTCACAGTTCTCAGATGTGGGACTCAGCTTTCCCTATCATTGTTGAAGCTAAACCATCTACTTCCCAAGGGGGTAAGTATGTTTTAAAAGATGATGATGACCTAAGAGCAAAAATGTCTACCTTGTCTCGAAAGCTTGAAGCTTTAGAGATGAAAAAGATTCATCAAGTTGATGTTATCTCTCCCAAAAAACAAGTATGTGGGATTTGTGAGCTAACAGGACACCCTACTAGGGAGTGTCCTACCATTCCGGCATTCAAGGAGGTTCTGTTGGAACAAACAAATCTTGTCTCCAACTTCAACAAGCCTTACTACAACCCATACTCTGAAACATACAATCCAGGGTGGCGAAACCACCCAAAATTCAGTTGGAGGAATGACATGATCCAAAATGTGTACACCCACGTGCAGGCGGTTAAGTTGTAATAATAATCTGGTAAAGTCAAGAGTCGAATCCACAGGGAACTATGATTACTGTTTAGAAGTAAGTAATGATAGAGACCAAGTAACTGGAAATTTTGAGGATTTGAAGTTGTGGGATTTTCTGAATAGAATATCAAATTCTTTCCAAAAGTTTTCTAGACAAAATATAAGATTCTCAAAATGTAACAGCCACCCTTTAGCTCGAGGATTAGAACATGTAATTGATTATCCGGTTTATTATGTTTGTGCTTTATGACTCAATTAACTCCCATGTCAACAGCAAGTTAATCGGAGGATAAAGATGGACTGTAATGATTAAGCACATGATTCCGATGCCTTTCTAGAAGTTTACAAGAATTGTCTGTGCCGAGACTTAACCCGTCTACAAACAAGCAAGTGTTTCTACAAGGCATCCAACAATGGCATTAATGGTCAATTCTTTGAATAAAGCGCAATAATGTTAGAGATTGAAAAGATGTCATGAAGAGCTAGTCGGGGTGTTTGCCTTGAACCACTGGGTCTTTCTATCCAGGAGTTATCCGTATCATAGAAGGAACCCTTGGTTATACAAAGTACCTTAGCTTTTCTAGATGCATTCAATCATCCAATGAATAAGTGGAATATAAATCATTAAAGTATAAAGGAGTTGCACAAGCATAACTTCCCGGTAATCTTTACATATTCATCACCTCTTACTAAAGAATGAATGAAGAACTACTCACTCGTCATGACTTTGGTCATGCTAGACAAGTGAGTGATATTCATCCCTCCAAGTGGAGGAGCTACTAAGTGAGAGTACAATAAACGAAAAGCTAATCTTTAATGAAGAATAAGCGAATCATGTCCCACCCTTCACGGCTTTGGTAAAGCCCTAGAAAAGAGGAAGAGTTTCACTCTTCTAAGAAAAAAGGAAGTTCAAGCATTGGAAGTGAAAGACATAAACAACGAAAGTAGAAGAAAGCTAGTTACTTTTGGAGGGTTTTCACCACAACCAAAAGTTGAGCTATCTCTCTTGATACTTGTAAATAAAAGCAAGTACAACTACAAGGGGAGTCTAGGCCTCCATCATGGTTGTCACAATATGAATGTAAAGACTTAGCATGAGTAAATAAAAGACTTCAACTACAAGGGGAGTCTAAGCCTCCATCATGGTTGATACAAAAGAAAAGATAGACATGGATAAGAAATGTTCAAGAACTAGATTACTTAAAACTTTCTACTTTACAAGAGAAAAGATTGCTCGCTCATTTACTCTACAAGAGGAAGAATGCCCTTTAAGCTCCCAACAAGGTAGTATTTATAGGCAAGGACGGGGGGGGTAGGAAATAGCTGAGGATGAGTGAATAGTATTTGCCACCTATGGGAATCAACTATTCTGCAGGGGGATGTTCAAACGTGATCTAGCATTCGAACGTCAAGTCTGTCTCTGCTTTGAGGGTGTTCGAACGTGAGATGACGTTTGATTTCTTCTACTCAAGTGGCCTGTGGTCACTCACTTGGTCTCTGACTTAGTCACTTCCATACGCCTTGAACATCATTAACTGTACACTCAGCAACTCTTTAGTCCCTCAAGACAACGTTCGAACGTGGATTGACATTCGAATGTTGTGCTCAAGTACTTTTGTTTTGTGGTTCTTGCAACATGCCAGGTTCCAGTGGTGTCGTCTTCTCAGGATTCTAGAGGACGTTTGAACGTGAGTTGGCATTCGAACGTGGTACTCAAGTTCCTCAGCATTTCCCTTTTGTTTACTACAACACGCCATGTCTCAGCAGCTGATCTTTGTAGTATTTCAAACAATGTTCGAATGTGGGTTGACGTTTGAACGTTCTTGCTTTGTTCCAACCTACTACAATTTTGTTCTCTATTATGTTGGTGTTACATTCAGGTGTGATTTTTGTTGTTCTTGAGCCTTTGTTCTCTTTATGACCTAAAATGTCATTACTTAAATTCCATCAAAGAACAATTAGTCCAAAAAGGCATAGTAAAATTTGTTAACTTTACGCCCGAATCACACCCCCCAACCTAAATATTTCTAGTCTCTAGTAATACAATAATAATGAAAGGTAAATCTATTCCTAATGCCTTTTTCGTAGGTCATCCGGTTGCATTTAGCTTATACAACAAGCCGTTGAACCACTAGGTGTACCCTAGAGGACGAGTGTTGTCTCATGAGGGTTTTCAATGAAGCTACCCACGAATTTCAGTCGAACAAGTGTGTATGTGAGATTGCTGAAAAAAAATGAATAAGCATTATGGTCATTGAGACACTCAACCCTCAATCGTGACTTCTCCCCTGCATTTCTTTTCCATTGGTACTTACTTTATGCAAAAATTAGCACCTGTTACATTAGCATTTGGAATTCCTTGAGTACTAGGATGGTCATACTAGAAACGAGAATTGGTATATAACAATCATTCCCCTTTTTCCACCTTCCATGTATAGCTTTGATTACACAATCCTCTCTAGGAATGCTCTCAGCAAAACAAATCGCTCCGATTATAGTGACATATCTCTCAAAAGGGCATGTGATCAGAAGATGGCCAGTCGAAAAATCTCATGCATAATTAGTATAAGAGTGAAGTTTTGAGGAAAACAAGCTTTGCTTTGGCATAATCTCATGGAAGAATATTTATATAAATAAAGAAATTCTAGTTAACATACCCCACTTGTAGAAGATCACATACATATGTATCACTCTTGAGATCACCTAGGAGTTTTTGTAGGTTGTAATGGGGCCAGAGGTCAGTGGCTAATGAAATGACGTCAAAGTAATCAAAAGCTATCTTTTTATGCAGTAAAGCACACCTCTTTCTAACTTTTCGACACTTTGCCTAGGGATGAGATTTCTTTCTTTCATTTTTCCCATTTTTCACTTTCTTGGCAATCCCCTGTCTCACTGTATCTTTTCTTTCTTTGGTTGTTTTCATTGATTTTTCTGTCATTGAACAGTGACCACCTTTTTATTTTCTATTTTTCTTGCCTTTCTATATCATATTGATTTGTAAGATGGTGCAAGAAATTAGATAGCAAAGTATGATAAATCAATGCTTTTGTGGCTCGGTCATCACATGGGTTTTTTCGAAAATGAATTCATTCATTGAAGGCTCAAGCATGGCTGACTAGGGATATACTTTATGAAAGAATTAGCTAAGGCTCAAAGTTGATCCAAAGATGGCCTAAGATCCTTTCTCAAGTATGTGCATATGTACGTGTATGCAAAAATTCCCCGTGGGTTATGAAAATAGATCACTTTAGTTGCATCAATCAAAGTAAGTTTAATGAGATTATTGAAAGAGATTAGAAGTGAAAGAGTTTACCTTGAGTAATTGTTGATATCCTCTCAAAAAGCACCGTAAAGCTCAAGACTACCATGGTTTTCTTTGTCATCTCCACTGATTATGTCAGGTGTTTCAAGGAATGTTAGTTATATAACGATTCCATTTTTGATTCTGATCATCTTGTACTTCAAGAATAACAAATACTTATGTACATTTGACAATTTAAGCATAGAGATAGCATCAATGTTCAAAAAAATTTGAGGTTTTATGTCTTGGTTGTTAAGTTGAGGTGTCAAACCAATCATGTGCTTAGTCATTTTCACAAGCAATCTTAACATCCACATGTGTTTCGTTATTAACAAGAATTAGAGTGTTAATCCTATACATGCATTTTAAACAAATAAAAGTGATAAAATGAATCATTCATTGCATAAAGGATACTTGTTTACAATAATGTCAATGATGCAATTCATCCATTCAAAACATCACTTCAACTATCCACAATCAACTCTAAAAAGACATATACAAGTATGACAAAACATCCACAAGAATTATCAAAAGAAACTCCTTCACAACAGTACAAAAATCTCCCAAAAACTAATTAACAAACAACAAACAATCAAGAATAGAAATCAACTACTCCCCCTCAAGAACAGAAATAATCAATCCTCTCCCCCATCTCCATCAGCACCACTAGCTCCACCAGCACCACTAACACCACCAATACCACCCCTCAAAAGCCTCAAGATCTCATCCTGCTTAGCTTCAATGCTAAGCATGATGTCCATTAATGTCTGCCGAGGGGTCGTGTTGGGGCCTGCCTGATCATGCTGCTCCTGAGTCTGCATGTACTATCTCTTTAGCTCTCTTTCCTCCTCTCGATCTAACTCTTCTTGCACCTCATCAACACCTTGGGGAGGGGGCCTTTCTTGCCTAATAGCTGGGGTACCACTATGCCCTCGGCTTCTCTTGAAAGATCCCTTATTGAGTGGCCCCATTGGCGTTTGCACCTCCATCTCAGGTTTCACCTTCACTCCACTGTTGATGCACATCTTCGTCACCAAAGTGCCAAACGGAAGTGCACTTCTTTTCACATCACATCCTTTTTTCATTTCACTCAAAATGAGGGAGGGAAGATCAATACTATGGCCCCTTCCAATTGCATAGAGCAAGCGAGCCATTTTTGGCAAAATTTCATTTGATCTTTTTATGGGAGAGAAGTTGGAGACAACAATCAGGTTTAGCATTTTATATCTATCTGTCAACTCCCCTTGTTTCAGAAAATTCCTCCTAGTCCAAGAAAAGTTGGCTACCCCTGTCAATTCTTTTTCTACCCTATCCATTGGTACATCTTTCTTTGGAGGGTATGTGGGTTTGTCTACCCAAGGCAACTCTTTTCTTATCTCTTTTATGTACGCCTCGTCCACGTCAATGTGGATACCTCTCACGTAAGTGCGGATCGTGCCGTTGATGATTTCGGCGTTGGAGTAGAACTCCCGCACCAAATCGACAACAGCTTCCCCACCATTTCTTAAACACCAAACCCATTCCCTCCTTTCTATTTCCTCCTCTATTCCCAATTCAGCAAAATTAGAAAGTACGACGTCCCTTTCGTAAACAACAGAATGTTTATGGTAGAAGTTTTCATACCTTTCGGCCTTTAAGGCACTTGGGAACCGGGTACGATCGTATCTTTTTGTTCTTTGCCTTCCCTCTTTCTCCACTATCACTTCCTCAACAAAGTTGGCTCCTGACTTGCTGGTGGATTGTGTCTGCCAGGAAGTTTCACCCTAGGCATGGCATTCGAACGTCTTTGAGGTTGAGAGGGTGCTGAAAATTGGAAATTTTTGTTTGGGATTGAAGTTTTGAGGTGGAAATGAGTTGGGGAGGGTCGAATTTAAGTTTTCTTGGGTTCTGAGGGTGGATTGAGGTCTGAGGAGTGAAAAATGAGCTCTAGGGTTTCAAAGATTTAGAGGGATTTTGGGGATTTTGAAATGAATCAGACGTTCAGGCTTTTATACTCTGAGTTACGATGTTCGAACGTTTGTAGAAGGATTTTTGAAATATCGTTCGAACGGGGATATTCGTTCGAACGATAGGAGCTCCCAGTACTTTTGAGTTCTGTCAGAGCAAAGTACTGTAAGCTCTATTGGCGTTCGAACGTTGAGTCACGTTCGAATGGTCTATTGGCATTCAAACGTGCTGAGCTCCCAGTATTATTCGTTTCATCAGAGAGTTCATCAGAAGCAGAGTACTGTAAGCAGTCAACGTTCGAACGTTAGTTGGTGTTCGAACGTTGAACCAAAACTAAAACATTTCTACACTACACTATGTACAATTATAGAATTTTATTCACAAAAATTTGAACCAAATTTCATGGCGTCTCAGGACAAATCCCTACCCACGCTTTTGGTTGGTATATCGAGATGTTCCTTTACTCGGCCCATGTTTTTAATTTCAAAAGATTTTGTACAAAACAAAAAGATTTTCACACTTTTTACAAAAATTCGAACCCTTGGCTTTCATCCCAACTACTATAATCCGAGTCTTCATCTGTCTCCGTGCCATTTAAACAACCAATAACTCTCCTAATTTCCTATCTCACAAACCGGTTAAGCAAAGTACCAGAATAGGATGGCGTGTCAGGATAATCCTTACTCCACCCATTTACTAAGTAGTCTAATCGATCGAGTGCGCGACCGAAAATTGGTTCAGAACACTGATTATATATCTTCTCATGAAAGTATGTACCACACTATTTATAGGCACCAAGTCTTTTGGCACGACGACATTTAGCATAGGTGCTTCGGCCGCACAGAGGTTTCGCTTGTTGTTCTCGGATCTCATTCTTTCTTACCAATCTTGCTTTTCTCATGATCACAATGTGAACATCAGAAGGGAAAGTTCGTAGAACTCCCAGACTAAACCAAAAAAGTTTAACATCCATGCTTTCTATATTTTTAAGACTCACTATCTGGTTCTTTAACGTCTGCTAGTCACAAAGACGATCAGAGATGACTCACAAATATTATCATCAATTTATACAGAATATAGAACAAGGTACACAATCTGATCAGAAATAGCAACAACAACAATAACAAAATTTTAAAATCTGTTCTACAGGCACAAACATATATGAACTATAGTTCTCTCCTCCCAATTTAAACTGAACATTGTCCCCAATGTTTCAAATTTACCGATATGGTGAGCTTTGGAGATAAGGTTGAATGGAAGAGATCTTGTTCATTAGCCTAAACCTACAAACAAAATACACAAATCAAACATCATGTTGCAGATCTGGGTTAGGATGATAACCCTTGATTCTGAATGCAGAAAGGAGAAGAAAAGCCATGTATAAATAGAGTAAACAAATGCAGATCATGAGACACATGATGGGATCTTCAGGTAATATAGTCATGGTGTTGTTGGGAGATGGGTCGTGATTCTAGAGGATCGTAACAATGGAGAAGACGAAGCAGGAGGAGAAGAAGAAAAAGAAAAAGAGAAAAGGAAAGGCGGTGGCGAAAAGAAAAGGAGGGGGATGCCTTATAAAGGTGTCCTTCGGGTCGATTTTGATCGGGTTTGTCCTGAACTGACCCTTTTTTTTGTCGGCAAGCACAATTCTCAGAGAGATTGTCTGGGTCCCTTAAAAGAACAGTTTCCACATTTTTAATAAAATCCTCAAAAAATAGTTTCAACCACTGACCATTAACAGTAAAGATGTTACCGTTTAATGGATTTTCCACTTCTACTGCTCCATGATCAAACACCTTTTTGACAATATACGGCCCTGTCCATCTTGATTTTAGCTTACTAGGGAAGAGGTGGAGTCTTGAATTGAACAACAGGACTTTCTGAGAAGGTTCAAAAGACTTTCACACGATGTTTTTGTCATGAAAAATTTTCATCCTGGTTTTAGCATTTTTAGCATTTTCATATGCTTCATTTCTCAACTCCTCCAGTTCATTTATTTGAAGTTTTCTTGAAAGTCCAGCCTTGTCCAAGTCAAAGTTCATTGCTTTAATGGCCAAGTATGCCCTATGCTCAAATTTCACAAGTAGGTGACAAGGCTTTCCATAGACTAATCGATAGGGAGACATGCCCAAAATTGTTTTAAAAGTGGTGCAATATGCCCAGAGTGCATCAGCTAGTCTTAACGATAAATCTTTGCGATCTGGATTTACCATTTTTTCCAAAATTAATTTGATCTCCCGATTAGCTAATTCAGCATGTCCACTAATTTGTGGATGGTAAGGGGTTACAATTTTGTCGAAAATCAAATATTTTTTCATCAGATTCCAGAAGGGACGATTGCAATAATGAGCACCCCTATCACTTATGATTGATTTTGGAATTCCAAATCGGGACAAAATGTTTTCTTTCAAAAATTTTATCATTGTTTGGTTATCATTATTCCGGTATGGAATTGCCTCAACCCATTTGGATATATAGTCTACAGCTACTAAAATGTATAGATAGCCAAAGGAAGGGGGAATGGTCCCATAAAATCGATGTTCCAACAGTCAAATATTTCAATCACCAGAATGGGATTCAAAGGCATCATGTTTCTTTTTGAAATGCTTCCCAACCTTTGGCATCTATCGCAATTTAAACAAAAGGCATGGACATCTTTGAAAAGTGTGGGCCAGTAAAATCCACACTGCAAGATTTTTGCAGCGATTTTTCTTGAGGAGAAGTGCCCACCTCATGCTTCAGAATGACAAAAGGTTATTACATGTCTGCTTTCCTGAGTGGGGATGCAACGTCTTATGATTTGATCCTTACTGTACTTAAATACGTACAGATCTTCCCAAAAGAAGTTACAAACCTCCCTCAGAAATTTCTTTTTGTCTGTAGGGGAAAAAGATGGAGGGAGTGTTCCAGTAGGAAGGAAATTGGCAATATCAGCGTACCATGGAGTCTTATCAATTATGAACAGTTGTTCATTGGGGAATTTCTCATTGATCGACAATTCATCCTCGTGAAATTCATAAGTTAACCTAGACAGATGGTCTGCCACCACATTCTCGACACCCTTTTTGTCCTTAATGACCAGGTCAAACACTTGAAGTAAGAGTAGCCATCTTAAGAGTCTAGGCTTAGCATCCTTCTTTGTGAGTAAAAATTTAAGTGTTGCATGGTCAGTAAATACAACAACAAAAGAACCATGAGATAAGAACGAAATTTCTCCAAAGAAAAAACTACACCAAGCAATTCTTTTTCAGTGGTAGAGTAATTCATTTGAGCTTCATTCAAACTCTTGCTTGCATGGTAAATCACGTATGGTTTCTTATCTTTTCGTAGTCCTAACACAGCACCTACAACATAATCATTTGCATCACACATGAGTTCAAAGGGTAGAGTCCAGTCAGGGGGTTACATTATTGGGGCAGAAATTAACATCTCTTTAAGCTTATCAAAAGCTATTTGGCACGCTTCATTCCAGTCAAAGATTACATCCTGACTCAGGAGATGACACAAGGGTTTAGCTATGGTGCTAAAATCTTTTATGAATCTCCTATAAAACCCTGCATGTCCCAGAAATGATTGGACATCTTTTACAGTCTTGGGAGCAGGTAAGTTCCCAATCAGATCTATTTTGGCCTTCTCAAATTTCATGCCCTCAGACGACACAATGTGACCTAAGACAATGCCTTGTGTTACCATGAAATGACATTTTTCCCAATTAAGCACCAGATTGGCTTCTTGACATCTTATCAACACTTTTTCTAGATTGGCCAGACACAAATCAAATGAGTCACCATATACAGAGAAGTCATCAATGAAGACTTCCAAATATTTCTCGACCATGTCACTGAACAGACTCAACATGAATCTTTGGAATGTTGCAAGAGCGTTACAAAGTCTTAATGGCATCCTTTTGAATGCAAAAGTACCAAAGGGGCATGTGAATGTGGTTTTCTCCTGATCATTGAGTGCTATCTCAATTTGATTGTATCCAGAATACCCATCCAGGAAACATTAGAATTCATGGCCTGCAATTCATTCTAGAACCTGGTCAAGAAATGGAAGCAAAAAATGATATTTCCTAGTTACCAAATTGATTTTCTGATAGTGAATACACATCTGCCATCCTGTGACCACTAGAGTTGGTACTAGTTCATTTGCTTCATTTTTGACCATTGTGACCCCAGAATTTTTGCGCACAACTTGCGTTAGACTAACCCATTTGCTATCGGAGATGGGGAAGATTATCCTTACATCTAAGAGTTTAAGCACTTCCATTTTCACAACTTCCTTTGTGTGAGGGTTTAGTCGTCACTGCATTTGATGAGAGGGTTTTGAGTCCTCTTCAAGGTATATGACATGATTGCAGATTAATGGACTTATACCTTTTAAATCAGCGATGGTCCACCCAATGGTGCTTTTGTGGTTTTTAAGAACTCCAATCAGTTTAGACTCTCGCAAGTCTGTGAGCTTAGATGAAATTACCACTGGGTACGACTCGTCTTCTCCTAGGAATGCATATTTGAGGTCAGATGGGAGAAGTTTCAATTCAGGCTTTGGTGGCCTATCACTTGATGAGAGTGGCTTTGTGCCACTTGGTGAAAGTTCCTCTAATTTAGGGACCCATGTATTAACAGCAGGAGTTGGGCAATTCTTTGGATCATTATCTATTATTTTAGATGTGATGGATTCTGACAAAGAAAGTTCAGTAGAATTTTCACATAATGTGTTATTCAGATGGTCCAGGACCAATGATTCAATGGAGTTTATTTCTTCCACTTCCTTTTCCTCTCCTCGATGTTTGGCAACATTGAAAATATTCAACTCAAGAGTCATATTCTCAAAGGTTAATTTCATGACCTCATTCATGTAATTGATTAGTGCATTTGAAGTTGCTAGGAAGGGTTGACCAAGAATGACGGGAATTGGGTTCTCTGAATACTTTGTTGGCTGAGTATCAAGTACGATGAAGTCAACAGGAAACACAAAGTTGTCCACTTGGATAAGTACATCTTCGACAATACCCCTAGGAATTTTGACAGATCTGTCTGCCAACTGAAGTGTGACATTCGTGGGTTTGAGTTCTCCCAAACCCAACTGCTGGTAAACAGAGAATGAGAGCAAATTGACACTTGCTCCTAGGTCTAGCAGTGCTTGTTCGATTATGAAATTTCCAATGACACACAACACAGTCGAACACCCTGGATCTTTGTATTTTGGAGGGGTTTTGTGTTGAAGCAAGGCATTGGCATGTTCTGTCAAGAAGACTCTTTTTTGAATATTCTGTTTTCTCTTGACTATGCACAAGTCTTTTAGAAACTTGGCATAAGATGGAACTTGTTTGATTGCATCCAGAAGTGGGATGTTGATTTTTACTTGCTTGAAATGTTCATCAATTTCTGTCTAATTATTCAACTTTTGTGTAGTTTTGAGTCTCTAAGGAAAAGGAACAGGAATAGAACACGAGGGTTCTTCTTCCCTTGATGGCTCTGGTTCTTGTTCAATCGTGGGCTCAGGTTCCTCTTCTCTCACACATTCAGGTTCAATTGGTTCAGGCTCGAGTGGTGAGTTGACTGGGATTGACTTTGGCTTTGGCTTTGGGATTGTCATGTTTCTGATGGTTTTGTCAATCACCTTGCCACTTCTCAGTGTAGTGACAGCTTGGGATTGGCCTTGTGGATTTTCCATGTTTAAAGGGTTTCCTACTTGAAATTGGTCTTGTGGTGGTTTTGGTTGGGCAGGAAACTTTCCTTTCTCATGTGTGGTCATGGATTAGGTCAACTTTTGGATGTGGCTTTTAAGATCCTCGAAAGAATGAGTGGTCTGGATTTTGAAATCAGTAAAAGCCTGAGTGGAACTATTGTTGTAGTTCATTTGACTGTGCATGAACTGATTCAGTGTGTCCTCAAGGCTCCTCTTTTGTGGTGGTTGGTACGCTTGGTATGCAGGAGGTCCTTGAGGTGGTGGGTGTGAACCTTGTTGTTGGTTCATTGGAGTTGGCTGGGTGTTTCTCCAACTGAAGTTCGGGTGGTTCCGCCACCCTGGATTGTATGTTTTAGAGTAAGGGTTGGAGTAAGGCTTGTTGAAATTGGAGACAACATTTGTTTGCTCCAACAAAACCTCTTTGAATGCTGGGATTGTAGGACACTCCCCAGTAGGATGTCCTGTCAGTGCACAGATTCCACACACTTGTTCTGTGGGGAGCTAACATCAACTTGATGATCCTTTTTCATCTCTAAAGCTTCAAGCTTTCGAGACAAGGTGGACATTTTGGCTTTTAGGTCATCATCTTCTTTCAAGATATACTTACTCCCTTGGGAAGTAGATGGTTTGGTTTCAACAATGATAGGGGAGGCTGAGTCCCACATCTGAGAACTGTCAGATATGGTGTCGTAAAAATTGAATGCCTCCTCCGGACTCTTACTCATGAACACTCCTTGAGCCATCATTTCGACAAACTAACGTAGTCGAGTGGACAAGGAGTCATAAAAAAATCCTACCAAAGTCCAGTTCTCAAAAGCATGGTGCGGGCAAGACTAGAGTAGATCCTTGAATCTCTCCCAACTTTGGTAAAAGGTTTCTCCTTCTTTGACCAAAAAATTCATGATTTGCCTTTTCAATGCATTAGTGCGGTGTAAAGGGAAAAACTTTCTGAAAAATTCATTTTGCAGTGCCCGCCAGTCAGGTATTGAAAAAGCTTTTAAAGAATGTTGCCATTGTTTAGCCCTATCCTTTAGTGAAAATGAAAAAAGTTTCATTTTTGGCTAACTCAGAATTGTCTTGAAACGTTCCACATACTTCCTCAAACTCTTTTATGTGCAGATATGAATTTTTCGTTTTGAGTCCACGGAATAGAGGAAGTAGTTGAACTGTCCCCGTCTTTACAATAAAGAGGGGTGCATCTTCAGGGAAAACAAAATAAGAGGGTACACTATTCCTTGTGGGATTTAAGTAATCCCGCAAAGTTCGAATGTAAGGCACTTCCTCCTCCCTCACAGGAATTTCTCCTCATCTCTCATCATTTGTCATTCTACTTTCACAAGAGTCTGCTATTGATCTAGGTGAAGATGGTTCAAGTTGGTTCACAGACCCAGAAGATTCTGCCAGCAAATTTTGATATTGAGGAGCATTCTCAGACATAAAAAATAATTAAAACAAATTTATACACAAATATTCACACAGATAAGAAAGTCTTTTCACCTTTTTCTCAAAAACACCTTTTCTGGTTCCCCGGCAACGGCGCCAAAAACTTAACTTGATCCAAAATGTGTACACCCAAGTGCAGGCGATCATGTTGTAGTAATAATCCGGTGAAGTCCGGAGTCGAATCCACAGGGACCTATGATTAGTGTTTAGAAATAAGTAGTGATAGAGACCAAGTAACTAGAAATCTTGAGGATTTGAAGTTGTGGGATTTCCTGAATAGAATATCAAATTCTTTCCAAGAGTTTTCTAGACAAAATATAAGATTCTCAAAATGTAACAGCCACCCTTAAGCTCAAGGATTAGAACATGTAATTGATTATCCGGTTTATTATATTTGAGCTTTATGACTCAATTAACTCCCATGTCAACAGCAAGTTAATCGGAGGATAAAGATGGACTGTAAAGATTAAGCACATGATTCCGATGCCTTTCTAGAAGTTTACAAGAATTGTCTGTGCCGAGACTTAACCCGTCTACAAACAAGCAAGTGTTTCTACAAGGCATCCAACCATGGCATTAATGGTCCATTCTTCGAATAAAGTGCAATAATGTTGGAGATTGAAAAGATGTCATGAAGAGCTAGTCGGGGTGCTTGTCTTGAACCACTGGGTCTTTCTATGCAGGAGTCATCCGTATCATAGAAGGAACCCTTGGTTATACAAAGTACCTTAGCTTTTCTAGATGCATTCAATCATCCAATGAATAAGTAGAATATAAATCATTAAAGCATAAAGGAGTTGCACAAACATAACTTCCGGGTAATCTTTACATATTCATCACCTCTTACTAAAGAGTGAATGAAGAACTACTCACTCGTCATGGCTTTGGTCATGCTAGACAAGTGAGTGATATTCATCCATCTAAGTGGAGGAGCTACTAAGTGAGAGTACAATAAACGAAAAGCTAATCTTCAATAAAGAATAAGTGAATCACGTCCCACCCTTCACGGCTTTGGTAAAGCTCTAGAAAAGTGGAAGAGTTTCACTCTTCTAAGAAAAAAGGAAGTTCAAGCATTGGAAGTGAAAGACATAAACAACGAAAGTAGAAGAAAGCTAGTTACTTTTGGAGGGTTTCCACCACAACCAAAAGTTGAGCTATCTCTCTTGATACTTGTAAATAAAAGCAAGTACAACTACAAGGGGAGTCTAGGCCTCCATCATAGTTGTCACAATATGAATGTGAAGACTTAGCATGAGTAAATAAAAGACTTCAACTACAAGGAGAGTCTAAGCCTCCATCATGGTTGATACAAATAAAAACATAAACATAGATAAGAAATGTTCAAGAACTAGATTACTTAAAACTTTCTACTTTACAAGAGAAAAGATTGCTTGCTCATTTACTCTATAAGAAGAAGAATGCCCTTTAAGCTCCCAACAAGGGAGTATTTATAGGCAAGGAAGGGAGGGGGTAAGAGATAGGTGAGGATGAGTGAATAATGTTTGCCACCCATGGGAATCAACTATTCTACAAGCAGTCTACAGGGGGACATTCGAACGTGATCTAGCGTTCGAACGTCAAGTCTATCTTTGCTTTGTGGGTGTTCAAACGTGAGATGACGTTTGATTTCTTCTACTCAAGTGGCCTGTGGTCACTGACTTGGTCTCTGACTTAGTCACTTCCATACGCCTTGAACATCATTGACTGTACACTCAGTAACTCTTTAGTCCCTCAAGACAACGTTCGAACATGGATTGACATTCAAACGTTGTGCTCAAGTACTTTTGTTTTGTGGTTCTTACAACATGCCAGGTTCCAGTGGTGTAGTCTTCTCAGGATTCTAGAGGACGTTCATACGTGAGTTGGCATTCAAACGTGGTACTCAAGTACCTCAGTATTTCCCTTTTGTTGACTGCAACACGCCATGTCTCAACAGCTGGTCTTAGCAAGATTTCAGAGGACATTCGAACGTTCTTGCTTTTTTCCAACCTTCTGTAATTTTGTTCTCTATTGTGCTGGTATTACATTCAAGTGTGATTTTTGTTGTTCTTGAGCCTTTGTTCACTTTAGGACCTGAAATGTCATTACTTAAACTCCATCAAAGCACAATTAATCCAAAAAGACATAGTAAAATTTGTTAACTTTGCACACGAATCAAGGAACACACAGCCAACTCCCATAAACCAACAAGGTTTGCACCCACCACCTTAAGGACCTCCTGCATACCAAGCATACCAACCACCACAAAAGAGGAACCTTAAAGATACATTGAATCAGTTTATGCACAGTCAAATGAATTACAACAATAGTTCTACTCAAGCTTTTACTGATTTCAAAACACAGACCACCATAAATTGACCCAATCCATGACCATACATGAGAAGGGCAAATTTCTTGCCTAACTAAAACCACCATAAGGCCAATTTTAGGTGGAAAATCCTGCAATCATGAAAACTCCATGAGCCCAAGCCCAAGTTGTCACTACACTAAGAAGTGGCAAAGTGATTGATAAGACTATCAAAGACATGCCACTTCTAAAGCCAGTCAATTCACCAATTGAGACTGAAATAATTGAGCCTGAATGTGAGAAAGATGAGGAACCCGAGCCCATAATTGAACAAGAACCAAAGCCATCAAGGGAAGAAGAACCCTCGTGTTATATTCTTGCTCCTTTTTCTCATAGACTCAAAACTGCACAGAAGTTGACTAATCAGCCAGAAATTTATGAGCTCTTCAAGTAAGTAAAAATCAACATCCCACTTCTGGATGCAATCAAATAGGTTCCATCTTATGCCAAGTTTCTAAAAGACTTGTGCACAGTCAAGAAAAGCCAGAATGTTCAAAAAAGAGTCTTCCAGACAGAACATGACAGTGTCTTACTTCAACACAAAACCCCTCCAAAATACAAAGATCTAGGTTGTTCGACTGTGTCATGTGTCATTGAAAATTTCATAATCGAACAAGCACTGTTAGACTTTGGAGAAAGTGTCAATTTGCTCCCATTCTCTGTTTACCAGCAGTTGGGTCTGGGAGAACTCAAACCCACAAGCGTCACACTTCAGTTGGCAGATAGGTCTGTCAAAATTCCTAGGGGTATTGTTGAAGATGTACTTGTCCAAGTGGACAATTTTGTATTCCCTGTTGACTTCATCGTCCTAGATACTCATCTAGCAAAGCATTTAGAGAATTCAATTCCCATTATTCTTGGTCGACCTTTCCAAGCAACTTCAAATGCACTAATCAATTGCAGGAATGAGGTCATGAAATTGACCTTCAGAAATATGACTATTGAGTTGAATATTTTCAATGTTGTCAAACACCCAGGAGAGGACAAAGAAGAAAGAGAAATAAATTTCATTGAGTCTTTGGTCCATGACCATCTGAATAAAACATTCTGTGAAAATTCTACTGAACTTTCTTTGTCAAAGTCCATCACATCTGAAACAATAGATGATGATCCAGAGAATTTTTCAACTCATGCTATTAATACATGGCCCCCTAAATTTGAGGAACTTTCACCAAGTTGCACAAAGCCACTCTCGTCAAGTGACAAGCCACCAAAGCCAGAATCGAAACCTCTCCCATCTGACCTCAAATATGTATTCCTAGGAGAGGACGAGTCATATTTAGTGGTAATATCATCTAAGCTTTCAAACTTGAAAGAGTCTAAGCTAATTGAAGTTCTTAAAAGTCACAAAAGCACCATTAGGTGGACCATCACTGACTTGAAAGGTATAAGCCCGTTAATCTGCAATCATGCCATATACCTTGAAGAGGACTCAAAACCCTCTCCTCAAATGCAACGACGATTGAACCCGCACATGAAGGAAGTTGTGAAAATTGAGGTGCTTAAACTCTTAGATGCAGGAATAATCTTTCACATCTCTGATAGCAAATGGGTTAGCCCAACCCAAGTTATACCCAAAATGTCTGGGGTCAAAATAGTCAAAAAAGAAGCCAATGAACTAATACCAACTAGAGTCTTCACAGGATGGTGGATGTGTATTGACTACTGAAAGCTTAATTTGGTGACTAGAAAAGACCATTTACCTCTTCCTTTTCTAGACCAGGTTCTAGAGAGAATTGCAGGCCATGAATTTTACTGTTTCATGGATGACTATTCTGGGTACAATCAAATTGAGATAACACTCAATGATCAGGATAAAACCACATTCACATGCCCCTTTGGCACCTTTGCATTTAAAAGGATGTCATTTGGACTCTGTAATGCTCCTGTAACATTCGAAAGATGCATGTTGAGTCTGTTCAGTGACATAGTCGAGAAATTTTTGGAAGTGTTCATGGATGACTTCTCTGTGTATGGTGACTCATTTGATTTGTGTCTGGTCAACCTAGAAAAAGTGTTGATAAGATGTCAAGAAGCCAATCTAGTACTTAATTGGGAGAAATGTCATTTCATGGTAATACAAGGCATTGTCTTAGGTCACATTATGTCGTCTGAAGGCATGAAAGTTGACAAGGCAAAAATAGATCTGATTGGGAATTTGCCTACTCTCAAGATTGTAAAGGATGTTCGATCATTTCTGGGACATGCAGGGTTTTACAAGAGATTCATAAAATATTTTAGTACCATAGCTAAACTCATGTGTCATCTCCTAAGTCGGGACGTAATCTTTGACTAGAATGAAACATGTCAAAAAGCTTTTGATAAGCTTAAAGGCATGCTAATTTCAGCCCCAATAATGCAAACCCCTGACTAGAATCTACCCTTTGAGCTAATGTGTGATGCAAGGGACTATGTTGTAGGTGCTGTGTTGGTACAACAAAAAGATAAGAAATCAAATGTGATATACTATGCAAGTAAAACTTTGAATGATGCTCAAATGAATTATTCGACAACTGAAAAAAAATTACTTGCCGTAGTCTTTGTTTTGAAAAAATTTCGTTCTTATCTTGTGGTTTCTTCTGTTACTTTATTCACTGACCATGCAACACTGAAATTTCTGCTCACAAAAAAAGATGCTAAACCAAGGCTCTTGCGATGGATACTCTTACTTCAAGAGTTTGACTTGGTCATTAAGAACAAAAAGGGTGTTGAGAATGCGGTGGCAGACCATCTGTCCAAGTTAACTTATGAATTTCACGAGGATGGAATGCCAATCAATTAAAAATTTCCAGATGAAAAGCTGTTCACAATTGATGAGACCCCATGGTACGCTGATATTGCTAAATTTCTTGCTACTGGAACACTCCATCCGTCCTTTTCCCCCACGGACAAAAAGAAATTTCTGAGAGAGGTTCACAACTTCTTTTGGGAAGATCCATATGTATTTAAGTACTGTAAGGATCAAATCATAAGACATTGCATCCCCACTCAGCAAAGAAAACAAGTAATAGCATTTTGTCATTCTGAAGCATGTGGTGGCCATTTTTCATGCAGAAAAACCGCTACGAAAATCCTGCAGTGTGGATTTTACTGGCCCGCAGTTTTCAAAGATGTCCATGATTTTTGTTTAACTTGCGATAGATGTCAAAGGTTGGGAAATATTTTAAGGAGAAACATGATGCCTCTAAACTCCATTTTGATAATTGAAATTTTTGATTGTTGGGGTATTGATTTTATGGGACCATTTCCCCTTCTTTTGGCTATCTATACATTTTGGTAGCTGTAGACTATGTATCCCAATGGGTTTAGGCAATTCTATGTCGAAATAATGATCATCAAACAGTGATCAATTTTTTTAAAAAATATATTTTATCCCAGTTCAAAACCTCCAAAATCTTCTAAAACCTGGGAACCCTTTTCACTCCCCAGCTCTCAAAACTCCACCCATTCCTCAATTCTACTAGAAATCGACCATCCCAAACTCATTTCCACACCCAAAATCATCATTTTCACAAGAACACTCAAAATTTTCACACCTTCTCAAGCTCAAAAATGAGAACAACACAATGCCTAAGGTTAAGCTTCCTGCAAGGCGCAATCCACCAATAAGCCAAAAACCTAACTTTGTAGAAGAAGTGATTGAGGAGAGAGAAGGGAGGCAAAGGAGGAAGAGGTATGATCAAACAAGGTTTCCTAGCGCACTCAAAGGCAAAAGGTATGAAAATTTCTTTCAAAACCATGCTATAGTCTGTGAAATGGATGTAGTTGTTACTAATTTTGCGGAATTGGGAATTTTTGAGGAAACGGAGAAGAGGGAATGGGTGTGGTTTTTGAGAAATGTTGGGGATGCTGTTGTTGACTTGGTGAGGGAGTTCTACTCCAACGCCGAGATCATCAATGGTGCCATCCAGACATACGTGAGGGGCACCCACATTGATGTAGATGAGGCGTATATTTTGGAGGTAAGGAAAGAGGTGTCTCGGGTGCAAAACCCAACTTAACCACCAAAAAAGAATATTGCGTTGGATAGGGTTGGGAAGGAATTAACAGGGATGACTGACTTTTCATGGGGAGGAAGGAGATTTTTGAAACAAAGGGAGCTCACCGACAAGTACAAAATGCTAAATTTGATTGCAAGGTCTAACCTAGCCCCCATAGGAAGAAAAAATGAGATTTTGCCTGAGATGGCTCGCTTGCTCTATGCACTGGCAAAAGGGCATAGCATTGACCTACCCTCATTGATTCTAAGTGAAATGAAAAAGGGGTGTGATGCAAAAAGGAGTGCACTCCCTTTTGGCACTTTGGTGACTAAGATATGCACTGATAATGGGGCCAGGGTGAGGCCTGAAATGGAAGTTCAACAGCCAATGGGACCATTAAACAAAGGATCTTTCAAGAGAAGCCAAGGGCATAAGGGCACCCCAGCGGCAAGACAAGAGGTGCCACCGACCTAGGGAGTTGATGAGATACAAGACGAACTTGATGCAGAGGAGGAGAGGGAGTTAGAGAGAGAGCATATGCAAACACAGGAGGAGGCAGGCACCAACACCCACAGATCACTATGAGATATTATGCTTAGCATCGAGGCTAACCAAGCCAAGATTCTCTGATAGCATGAGGAGATTCTTGGCTATTTGAGGGGTGGGCCTGGTGGTCCTAGTGGTGCTAGTGGAGCTGGAGGTGCTGGTGGAGATGGAGGAAAGAATTGAGATGATTATTTCTGTTCTTGAGGAGGAGTGGTTAATTTTTGTCCTTGTTTGGGGTTGTTTGTTGTTTCTTCTTTGAATAGTTTTTGGGAAATTTCTGTACTGTTGTGGAGGGGTTTTTTCTTGATAATTCTTGCCGGTGTTTATTTCTTTTGTGATTTTTGGGGATATTTTGTAGATGATGGTGGATATTTGTGATTATTGTGGATATTTGTACTTATGGGGGATGTTTATTTCTTTTTACAGTTGAGTGTGGATAGTTGAAGTTATGTTTTGAATGGATGAATTGAATCATTGACATTATTGTAGACACATTATCCTTTATGGAATGAATGATTCAGTTTATCACTTTTATTTGTTTAAAATACATGTATAGGATTAGCACTCTAATTCTTGTTAATAACGAAACAGATGTGGATGTTAAGATTGCTTGTGAAAATGACTAAGCACATGATCGGTTTAACACCTCAACTTAACAACCAAGACGTAAAACCTCATTTTTTGGAACCTCGATACTATCTCTATGATTTAATTGTCAAATGTACATCAGTATGTGCTATTCTTGAGGTATACGGTGATCAGACTTGAAAATAGAATCGCTATATAACTAACATTCCTCAAAACACACAACCTAATCAGTGGAGATGACAAAGAAAACCATGGTAAGTCTTTAGCTTTACAGTACTTTTTGAGAGGATATCAACAATTACTCAAAGTAAGCTCTTTCACTTCTGATCTTTTTCAATAATCTCTAAACTTATTTTGATTGATGCAACTAAAGTGATCTATTTTCATAACCCACAGGAAAATTTTGCATACATATATACATATGCACATACTTGAGAAAGAATCTAGGCCATCCTTAGATCTACTTTGAGCCTTAGCTAATTCTTTTACAAAAGTATATCCCTAGTCAACCATGCTTGAGTCTTAAATGAATGAATTCTTTTTTCAAAAAAAAAACCTGCGTGATGACCAAGCCACAAAAGCATATATTTACCATACCTTGCTATTTGATTTCTTGCACCCTCTTGCAAATCAATATGATACAGAAAGACAAGAAAAATGGAAAAGAAAATGGTGGCTATTGTTCAATAAAAGGAAAAACGGTGGAACCAACCGAAAGAAAAAAAAAGATACTATAAGACAAGGAATTGTCAAGAAAGTGAAAAATGAGAAAAATGAAAGAAAGAAATCCCATTCCCAGGAAAAATGTCGAGAAACTAGAAGAAGGTGTGCAACACTGCATAAAAAAAGATAGTTTTTGACCACCATTGACATCATTTCATTAGCCACTGACCTCTGGCCCCATTACAACCTACAAAAAGCCCTAGGTGATCTCAAGTGTGATTCATATGTATGTTGTCTACTATAAGTGGGGTGTGTTAACTAGAATTTCTTTATTTGCATCAATATTCTTCCATGAGATTATGCCAAGGTTAAGTCTATTTTCCTCAAAACTTCACTCTTATACTAATTATGCATGAGATTTTTCGACTGGCCATCTTCTGATCACATGCTCCGTTGAGAGATAAGTCACTATAATCAGAGCGATTTGTTTTGCTGAGAGCATTCTGAGAAAGGTTTGTGAAATCAAAGCTATCCATGAAAGGTGGAAAAAGGAGAATGATTGTTATATACCAATTCTTGTTTCTAGAATAACCATCCTACTACAAAGGGAATTCCAAATGGTGATGCAACAAGTGCTAATTTTTGCATAGAGTAAGTATCAATGGAAAAGAAATGGAGGGGAGAAGTCACGATTGAAGGTTGAGTGTCCCAACGACCATGATACTAATTCATTTTTTAGTCAGCAATCTCACATACACATTTGTTCAACTGAAATTTTTGGATAGCTTCACTGAAAACCCTTACGAGACAACACTCGTCCACTAGGGTAAACCTAGTGGTTCAACGGTTTGTTGCATAAGTTAAATGCAATTGGATGACCTACAAAAAAGGCAGTAGAAATGGATTTGCATTTTATTTAGGTTATATTACTAGAAACTAGCAATATTTAGGCTGGGGGTGTGATTAGTACTTAAATGTAGCATATTATTGTTCCTTTTCAAGACTAATTATACTTTGATGGAGTTTAAGTATGGATATTTCAAGTTCTAAAGTGAACAAGGGCTCAAGGGCAACAAAAGTCACGCTTGAATGTCGCACCAGCACATAAGGGAATGAAATTGAAGAGGCTGGGAACAAAACAAGAACGTTCAAACGCCAAATCACGTTCAAACATCCATTTGAACTATGACAAAACCAACCTGCTAAGACAGTGTGTTGC
Source organism: Ilex paraguariensis (assembly GCA_963454935.2). Classification (NCBI taxonomy): domain Eukaryota; kingdom Viridiplantae; phylum Streptophyta; class Magnoliopsida; order Aquifoliales; family Aquifoliaceae; genus Ilex; species Ilex paraguariensis. The sequence continues at coordinate 22,881 of CAUOFW020000835.1, read as the reverse complement.
AGTCAAGCACCAGGACCCTGAGGTGCTTGAGTACCACGTTCGAATGCCAACTAATGTTTAATGGCACTTGAGTTGATTGAAGGCCAGAATGATGAGACATGACGTGTTGTAGCAAACAAAGGAGGACTCTAAAGCTATGAAGCACTTGAGTACAACATTCGAATGCCATTAAATGTTTGAACGTCCCATGGAATCAATTGAAGAACAGAATTCTACATAGAGTGTGAAAATAAACTTTGACAGAAGACCACTTGAGTGGAAAAGGTTAGACCCCATCTGGCATTCGAACGCTTATAAGGCAAGACCAGAAGAAACGTTCGAACATCAGAAAACGTTTGAACGTCCCTAAAGCAAAACAGAAGAAAACGTCAATTCACGTTCGAACATCCTTTACAGACTACCTGCAGAGTAGTTGGTTTCCATAGGCGACAAACACTATTCACTCATCCCCTCTTATCTCCTATCCCCCCTGCCCTTCCTTGCCTATAAATACTCTCATGTTGGGAGCTTAAAGGGCATCCTTTTCCTTGTAAAAATAGAGAGTTTTTCTTCTTAGCAATATTTCTTCTCTTGTAAATTAGAAAATTAGTTTGCATACATTGCTTGTTTCATTTTAGTATCAATCATGATGGAGGCTTAGACTCCCCTAGTAGTTGTACTTGCTTTTATTTACAAGTATCAAGAGAGATAGCTCATCTTTTGGTTGGGGTGGAACCCTCCAAAAGTAACTAGCTTTCTTCTATTTTTATTGTTCATGTATTTCACTTCCATTGCTTGAGCATCCTTCTTTCTTAGAAGAGTGAAACTCTTCCACTATTCTAGAGCTTTACCAATGCCGTGAAGGGTGGAAATTGATTCACTTATTCTTAATTGAAGATAAGCTCTTTGTTTAGTTTGCTTCACTAAGTAGCTCCTCTAGTTGGAGGGATGAATATCACTCATTTTTCTAGTTTTGCCAAGGCCGTGAAGAGTGAGTAGTTCCTCATTCACTCTTTAGTAAGAAGTGATGAATATGTAAAGATTATTTGGAAGTTATGTTTGTGTAACTTCTGTATGCTTTAATGCTTTATATTCCACTTGCTCATTGGATGATTGAATGCATCTAGCAAAGTTGAGGTACTTTGTATAACCAAGGGCTCCCTCTATGATACGGATGACTCCTGCATAGAAAAACCATTTGGTTCAAGGCAAGTACCCCGGCTAGCTTTTTATGACAGCCTTTCAATCTCTAATATTATTACGCTTTATTCAAAGGATGGACCATTAATGTCATGGTTGGATGCCTTGTAGAAACACTTGCTTGTTTGTAGACGGGTTAAACCTCAGCACAGACAATTCTTGTAAACTTCTAGAAAAGCATCGGAATCATGTGCTTAATTCTCACAGTTCATCCTTATCTTCCGATTAACTTGTTGTTAACACGGGAGTTAATTGAGTTATAAAGCAAAAACATAACAAACTGGATAGTCAATTACATGTCCTGATCCTCGAACTAAAAGGTGGCTGTTACATTTTGAGAATCTTATATTTTGTCTAGAAAACTCTTGAAAAAGATCTTCTATTCTATTCAAGAAACCCCACCACTCCAAACTCTCGAAATTTTCAGTTACTTGGTCTCTATTATTACTTACTTCAAAACACCTATCATAGTTCCCTGTGGATTCAACTCCGGACTTAACCTGATTATTACTACAACTTGACCGCCTGTACTTGGGTGTACACATTTCGGATCAAGTCAGTCCCTCTTAGCCTCTAGCTCTCTCTCCTCCTCCTCGTCCAGGACATCTTGCACCTTATCGGTGCCTCGGGCAGGTGGCACCTTCTGTCTAGCTGCCAGGCCTCCACTATGACCTTACCTCCTCCGGAAGGAAGCCTTGTTCAATGGCCCCATCGGCTTCTGTATTGTCATCTTTGGTCTCACCCTATCTCTGTAGTCCGAGCACATCTCCATCACAAGGGTGCCGAAGGGGAGTGAATTTCTCTTCACGTCACACCCCTTCATCATCATCTTCAAGATTAAGGATGGGAGATCTATGCTTTGGCTCTTCTTGATTACGTATAGCAATCGGGCCATCTCAGGGAAGATCTCGTTCTTGCATCTGATGGGGGCGAAGTTCGATACGGCAATTAAGTTGAGCATTTTATCCTTGTCGGTCAACTCTCCTTGCTGAAAGAACCTCCATCCTCCCCAAGTAAAGGTGGCCAACCCCATTAACTTTGCACCTAAAACGTCCATCTACACGATCTTCCTCAGGGGGTAGGTAAGCTTTGGTACTCATGGTACCTCTTGCCTCATCTCTCAGATGTACTCCTTATCCACATCAATATGGGCCCCCCTCACATAAGTTTTGATCGCCCCATTGACGATATCAGCGTTGGAGTAGAACTCCTGCACCAACTCCTTCACGGCATCTCCGCCGTTCCTCAAATACAATATCCACCGTCTAGCATCCATATTCTTAAAAATCCCTAAATCTGCAAATCAGTCAACACCACCATTCGCTTACAAATTTCAGCTTGATTTCAAAAAGAAGTTTTCATACCTATCCACTTTGAGGGCATTGGGGAAGCAGGTTCAATCATATCTTCGAAAAATGGGTCTCCCTCATCTTTCCTCAATGACCTCCTTCAACATATTTAGCTCTTGGTTAACCGTGTTGCGCCTAGTGGAGAACTTCATCCTTGGAGGCGTGGTTCTTGGGTTTGGGGGTATTAGGGCTTTGAAAGACTTGGTTTTCTTGGTGAAAAGGAGAGAAATGAGGTGGGAATGTGTTTGGGTTGCTTGATTTTGGATAAAAATTGGAAATGGATGGATTTTTTAGGGCTGGGCATTGAAGGCTCACTGAGGGTTTTGGGGGATTTTTGAAGGTTTTGGGTGATTTTGAAATGAAGAAAATGAACCAGGTATTTATACGTTGGGAGTTAATGTTCAAACTTATTGATTAACCTTAATTAATATATAAATTAGAATAGTTAATAAAATTGAATTAGTGTGATAAAATAACTAAAAACAAGAACTTAAGATCAATTAGGGTTTTGTGCGGGAATTAGGGTTTTTAATATTTTATGTCCAAAGTTTTAGGTTTAATGCAAAATTACTACACAATGTAAGGAGCAAAGTATGAAGGCTTGAAACAACAAATGCCAGAGTGTAATTTCACCCAAAGAGGAGTCAGCATGCATGCAAGTGGGAAAATCCAACAAGACATTACCGTTCGGACGGTGGTGGTGGCGTCTGGACGGTTATCCTTAATGGCTTGAGCTTATTTCTCCACCTCATGCTTTCTTGACGCCTATATATATGTGATGCCTTCTCCATTTTAAGGAGGCCAAAACCAAGAGAGCTCCATAGAGAAATCCAAGAGAGAAAAGAGAAAAGAAAAGAGAAAGAGAAAAAGAAAATTTGCAAAACGATTCAGTCTGTGATGCACTTCAGTCCAAACTCTGTACTTCTACATTCCTGTTGTATCTTTCTATTCGAATAGTTAAACTACCATCACCTTTTTGTCATAACTGATAATAAAGGTGATTGTGTTTCAGTTGTTCCTTGTGAAAGACATTTTAGATTTTGTATTTTAATTCTAGTTGTAATGAAAACTGTCTGCACTCCTTGCTTGTCTGTAGCAATGGGGCATGAGTAGTTACGTATATCCTCCAGTGAGAAGTAAACATATGTATAATACTAGTTAAATTTTGGAAATGCTGATGTTTTATATATTTATATATCTATGTATTATATGCTTCATACATAATACAGTGATGTATGTACTTTCGGTGTTGTGCTTGGAAGTATGTCATCAGTGCATCATCAACCTGCCGATAAAATAATCACGGTATTCCTATCGGTATGACTTGTCCTCCACCGGAATGCTGAGGATGTTAACTGATGCATGGTACAAAACCTAAATGATCCTCATGAATGGCTTGTCTTTTTGGGTTATTAGGGTTTAATATATGTATCAGATGAATGACCTATGTGATCCTAGTGAATGACTTGTCCTTCTGGTTTGCTTAGATTGTTTAATTGGTATAAATGATAATATTCTCAGTCGAGCAACCACGACATTCCTATTTGCATGGCTTGTCCTCCACCAGAACGCTGAGAATGTTTAACTGGTATATTTGTATCATAGATGGAGTCAAATGAATAATTCAAGTGATCCTCATGAATCATTTGTTCTTCTGGTTTGTTTGGATTAATCATTTGGCACATCTATAACCAGTTAACCTAAGAAGTTGCTGTGTTATGGCTAATACCACCAGTTGACCTAAGAAGTGGTTGTGTTATGATTTATTATGTATGTACCGACTATTATGAAGACAAATGAATAATTTAAGTATTCCTCATGAAGGGCATGACCTTCTGGTTTACTTGGATTAATCAATTGTCATGGATACCACTAGCTAACCTAAGAAGTTGTTGTGTGATGGTTCATATACATCAGACATACCAGTTAACTTGTCAGTAACATGGAAGTTGATTGTTGTACGGTAGTCTTTTCAGTATTTAACCAATATAATGCATATGAGATCCTTAAATTGAAGGATACTTTTTATTATTGTCTTAAGCTATCTGCACATAAACATTTACTTAGACTAGTTATCAATCTAAGCTCACATCACAAGCTATCACATGTTGTCCTATTTGAATTAGAAACTTGACTATTTTATTTCATTTCCAAATTATTAAAACTCTTCGTGTGATCGATACTTGGACTTAAAATCGAGAAAACTATAATTCGACCACTTATACTTGGGTGTATAATATTAATCCGATCACGAAAAAGTGTGAATCACTTGTGTAGAAGGATTTTAAAAACATGATTCGAACATTACACTGGCATTCGAACTTGCAGAGCTCCTAGTATTTTTGAGTTCGGTCAAAGGCCAAAGTATTGTAAGCATACAACGTTCGAATGTGGGTTTGGCGTTTGAACATGGGATTCTGGTTCAAATGTTCTCCAAGCGTTCGAACATTTGGAGATCACAGTACTTTTTGGGTCCTTGCAGAAGCCAAAGTACTGTAAGCATCCAACGTTCAAATGTGGAGAGCTACCAATACTCTTGATATCCTACAGAGGCCAAAGTACTTTGAGCAACTGTCATTCGAATGTTAAATGGTGTTCGAACACCAAATCAAAAATCACAATTATATACAAACATTAAAAGAAGGCTATACACACAAATTTGAACTTAAAATTCATGGCGTCTCAAGATAAGTTCCTACCCACGCTTTAGGTTGGTATTCTGGAACATTCCTTACTTGGCCTATATTTTATTTCAACTAAAAAGGATTTTGTACATCTAATAAAAAGATATTTACACTTTTTACAACAAAAATTTGGACCATTACCCTTTACCCCCAAAACAAAATGGTTTTCCATAAGTTTGTTAAGAACACTCTAATCCGATTCTTGCCCTAACTCGATGTCATGCAAACAATCAGTGACTCTCCCAATTTTTTGTCACACAAACCGTCTAAGCATAGGACTGGAGTAGCATGGCGTCTCAGGATAATTCTTACTTAGTCCATTCACTATCCTGTCTAGTCGATCGAGTGCGCAACCGAAAATCGATTCAGAACGCTGATTATATTCTTTTATGTAAAAGATCCTGCCACATTGTTTATAAGCACCAGGTCTTTTGGCACGACGACGTTTAACAAAAGTGCTTCTACCACACAGTGGTTTCGCTTGCTCTTCTCAAATTTTAGTTTTCTTACCAATCTTGTTTTTCTCATGATCACAGCATGCACATCAGAAGAAAAGGTGCATAAAACTCCCAGACTAAACCAAAAAAAATTACCATCCATGTTTGCTAAGCTTTAAGACTCACTATCTGATTCTTTAACTCTGCCAATCACAAAGACGATTGAAGTTGACTCAAAGACATGATCATCAATTTATACAACACTTGAGACAGGGTACTCAATATGATAAAAAACAACAACAATAACAACTAAAACAAAAAAAATTTACGAGCATAAAATATGAAGAACTGTAGTTCTCACCCCCAACCTAAACTGAACATTGCCCCCAATGTTTTGATTTTACCAGTGTATGGAGCTTGGAGATGAGATTAAAAGGTAGAGATTTATTCATCTGCTAGAACCTACAAACAAAATACCCAAATTAATCATATTTACGCTGATATGGGTTTCAGCTCGGCTGGAAACCCTTGTTTGTGAGCATGAAGAGAAGCAAAAAAACCCACAAATAAATACAAAATCAAAATGCAAAACATGAAACAAAGGATTGTGTCTGTGGAGTGTATGGTCATGGGGTTACTAGGGCTGGGTCATTTTTCAGAAAATAGAGAAAAATGAAGTAGAAGAAGAAGAAAGAAAGAATAAGGGGAAAGGGACGAAAGAGGGGTGGAGGCCTTGTAAAGGCGTCCCAGCGGGTCAGATTTGGTCGGGTTCTTCCTAACCCGACCCTTTTTTGTGTCGACAGGCGCAAATCTCGGAGGAATATTCTAGATCCATTAAAAGAATAGTTTCCACATTTTTAACAAAGTCTTCCAGAAATGGTTTCAATCGCTGACCATAGACAGTAAAGATATTCCCGTTTGATGGGTTTTCCACTTCTACTGCTCCATGTCCAAATACTTGTTTGACAATGTAAGGCCCAGTCCACCTTAACATCAACTTACTAGGAAATAGGCGGAGCCTTGAATTGAATAATAGGACTTTTTGGGAAGGGGCAAAGGATTTTTTTACTATGTTTTATCATGAAAGATTTTCATCCTTTCCTTTGCAATTTTTGCATTGTCATGTGCCTTATTTCTCAATTCCTTCAATTCGTTAACCTGAAGTTTTCTTGAGAGTCCAGCCTTGTCTAAGTCAAAGTTCATTGCTTTAATGGCCTAGTATGCTCTGTCTTCCAATTCCACAGGTAGGTGACAAGGCTTGGCATAGACTAATCAATAAGGAGACATGTCCAAAATTATTTTAAAGGTAGTGCGATATACCCAGAGTTCATCAATTAGTCGTGACGACCAATCTTTGAGGTCTAGGTTTATCATTTTTTCTAACATTAGTTTGATCTCTCGATTAGCTAATTCAACATGTCCACTAGTCTGTGGAAGATAAGGGATTACAATTTTGTAAAAAATCAAGTACTTTTTCATTAACTTCCAGAAATGACAATTACAAAAATGAGCACCCCATCACTTATAATGGATTTTAGAATTCCAAATCAGAACAAAATATTTTCTTTTAAAAATTTGATCACTGTTTGGTGATCATTATTCCAGCATGGAATTGCTTCAACCCATTTGGCACATAGTCTACGGCCACTAAAATATATAGATAGTCAAAGGAAGGGGGAAATGGTCTCATAAAATTTATGCCCCAACAATCAAAAATTTCAATCACCATAATGGGATTTAAGGGCACCATGTTTCTTTTAGAAATGCTTCTCAACCTTTGGCATCTATCACATGTTAGACAAAAGGCATGGACATCTTTGAAAAGTGTGGACCAATAAAATTCACACTGCCAGATTTTTGTAGCGATTTTCTTTGATGAAAAATGGCCATCACATGCTTCAAAATGACAAAATGATATTACATGTCTGCTCTAATGAGCGGGGATGCAACGCATTATGATTTGATCCTTATAGTACTTAAACACGTATGAATCCTCCCAAATGAAATTAAGAACCTCCCTCAAAAAAACTTTTTTATCCATCATTGTAAAGGGAGGAGGAAGTGTACTAGTAGCAACGAAGTTAGCAATATCAGCGTACCATGGTGTCTCCTCAATTATGAACAGTTGTTCATTGGAAAAATTCTCATTGATTGGCACTCCATCCTCCTGAAATTCATATGTTAATCTGGTCAGATGATCTGCCACCACATTCTCAACACCCTTCTTGTCCTTAATGATTAAATCAAACTCTTAGAGTAAGAGTATCCATCTTAAGAGCCTTGGCATGGCATCCTTCTTTATGAGCAGGAATTTTAATGTTACATGATCAGTGAACACAATAACAAAAGAACCAAAAAGATTAGAACGAAATTTCTCCAGAGCAAAAACTACAGCAAGCAATTCTTTTTCAGTCGTTGAATAATTTATTTGAGCATCATTCAAAGTCTTGCTTGCATGGTAAATCAAATAAAGTTTCTTATCCTTTCTTTGCCCCAACACAACACCTACAACATAATCACTTGCATCACACATTAGTTCAAAGGGTAGGGTCTAGTCAGGGGGTTGCATTATTGGGTCAGTAATTAATATGCCTTTATGTTTGTCAAAAGCTTTCAGGCATACTTCACTCCATAGAAAAATTACATCCTGACTTAGGATATGACACATAGGTTTAGCTATGGTACGAAAGTCTTTTATGAATCTCCTATAGAACCCTACATGTCCTAGAAATTATTGGACATCCATAACAGTCTTGGAAGCGGGCAAATTTCAGTCAGATCTATTTTTGCATTGTCAACTTTCTTGCCTTGAGATGACACAATGTGACCCAAGACAATGCCTTGTGTTACCATGAAATGACATCTCTCTCAATTGAGCACTAGATTGACTTCCTTATATCTTATCAATACCTTCTCCAGGTTAGTCAGACAAATCAAACGAGTCACCATATACAGAGAAATGATTCATAAACACTTCTAAAAATTTCTCAACCATGTCGCTAAACAAACTAAACATGCATCTTTGAAATGTTGTAGGAGCATTACAAAGTCCAAACAACATATTTTTGAATGCAAAGGTTCCAAAGGGGCATGTGAATGTTATTTTCTCTTACTCGTCTAGTACTATCTCAATTTGATTATACCCAGAATACCCATCTAAGAAACATTAGAATGCATAACTTACAATTTTTTCTAAGACTTGATCAAGAAAGGGAAGAGGAAAATGGTCTTTCCTAGTTACCAAATTGAGTTTTTGATAGTCGATACACATCCGTCATCCTGTGACAACTCAAGTTGGTACCAGTTCATTGGCTTCATTTTTTACCACTGTGACCCCAAACTTTTTGGGCACAACTTGGGTTGGGCTAACCCATTTTCTATCGGAGATGAGAAAGATTATCCCTGCATCTAAGAGCTTGAGCACCTCAGTTCTCATAACTTCCTTCATGTGAGGGTTCAGTCGTCGCTACTTTTGACAAGAGAATTTTGAATCTGCTTCAAGGTATATAGCATGATTGCAAATTAACGGGCTTATACCTATCAAGTCAGCGATGGTCCACCCAATGGTGCTTTTATAGCGTGTCAGAACTTTAATCAGTTTAAACTCTTGCAAATCTATAAGCTATGAAATAACCATTGGGTATGACTCGTCCTACCCTAAGAATGCATATTTGAGGTCAGATGGGAGAGGTTTTAGTTCAGGCTTTGGTGACTTGGCACTTGATGAGAGTGGCTTTGTGCCTTGGTGAGATTTCTTCCAATTTGGGGCCCATGTCCCAATAGTGTGAACAGGACAATTCTTTTTGAATTTTGATCATCATCTGTTGTCTCAGATATGATAGAATCCAACGGAGATGATTCAGCAAGGTTTTCACAAAATGTGTTATTCAGATGTTTCTGTATCAAAGACTCAATGAAATTTATTTCCCTCACTTCTTTGTCCTCTCTTGGGTGTTTCACAATATTGAAAATATTCAACTCAAGAGTCATATTCTCGAAAGTTAATTTCATGACTCTATTCCTACAATGACTAGTGCATTTGAGGTTGCTAGGAAGGGTCGATCGAGAATGACAGGAATTTGATTCTCTGAATGCATTGCTAACTGAGTATCTAGAACAAAGAAATCAATAGAGAAGACAAAGTCGTCCACTTGAAAAAGTACATCTTCAATAATGCCCCTAGGAATTTTGATAGATCTATCTGCTAACTAGAGTTGCGACACAAGTGGGTTTGAGTTCACCCAGACCCAACTACTGGTAGACAGAGAAAGGGAGCAAATTAACACCGGGTCTAAGATCTAACAGTGCTTGTTCTATTCTAAAATTTTCAATGACACATGCCACAGTTGGACACCCTGGATCCTTATATTTTGGAGGGGTTTTGTATTAAAGTAGGGCACTGGCTTGTTCTATCACAAAAGCTCTTTTTTGGACATTTTGGCTTCTTTTGACTGTGCACAAGTCTTTTAGAAACTTAGCATAAGATAGAACCTATTTAATTGCATCCAAAAGTGGGATGTTGATCTTTACTTGCTTAAAAATCTCGTAAATTTTTGGCTGGTTATTCAACTTCTGTACTGTTTTGAGTTTATAAGGAAAAGGAGCAGGAATAGGACACGAAGGTTTTTTTCCTTTGACAGTTCTGGTTCCTATTCAAACATAGGTTTTGGCTCTTCTTCAATCACAAGTTCAGGCTTTACTGGTACATTGACTGGTATTGACTCATATTTTGGCTTTGGAATTAATATGTCCCTAATGGTTTTGTCAATCACCTTGCAACTTCTCAGTGTAGTGACAGCTTGGGCTTGGGCTTGTATGTTTTCCATGATTGAAGGATTTTTCACATGAAATTGGCCTTGCGGTTATTTTGGTTGGGCAGGGAACTTGCCCTTCTCATGTGTGGTCTTAGATTGGGTCAACTTTTGGATGTGGATTTTAAGATCCTCAAAAGATTAAGGGATTTGAGTTTTGAAATTAGTGAAACCCTGAGTGGAAGTATTGTTTTAGTTTATTTGGCTTTGCATGAACTAATTCAGCGTGTCATCAAGGCTCCTCTTTTGTGGTGGTTGGTATGATTGATATACGGGAGGTCCTTGAGGTTGTTGTGGGTTCATGGGAGTTGGTTGTATGTTCCTCCAACTGAAGTTCAGGTGATTCTACCACCATAGATTATATGTTTCAGAATATGGGTTGGGGTAGGCTTGTTGAAGTTGAAAATTACACTTGTTTGTTCCAACAAGACCTTTTTGAATCCTGGGATGGTTGGATATTCCCCAGTAGGGTGTCCTATCAAAGTACAAATCCCACACACTTGTTCTGTGGGAGGGCCAACATCAACTTCATTCACCTTTTTCATCTCGAGAACTTCCAGCTTTCGAGACAAGGTAGTCATTTTCGCTCTTAGGTTATCATTATCTTTCAAGACATACTTACCCTCTTGGGAAGTAGATGGTTTGACTTCAACAATGGTAGGAGAGGCTAAGTCCCACATCTAGAACTATCAAATATAGTGTCAAAAAAATTGAATATCTTCTCAGGACTTTTTCTCATGAACTCTCCTTAAGCCATCATTTCGACAAACTAACGTAGTCTAGCAGGCAATGATTCATAGAAAAATTCTACCAAAGTACAATTCTCAAATGTATGCTGTGGGCAGGACTAGAGAAGATCCTTGAATCTCTCCCAACTTGAATACAAGGTTTCTCTTTCTTTAACCAAAAAATTCATTATTTGCCTTTTGAATGCATTGGTGTAGTGTAGAGGAAAAACTTTCTGAAAAATTCATTCTATAATGTCTGACATTAGGTATTGAAGGGCTTTTAAAGAATTTAGTCATTGTTTAGATTTGTTCTTTAAAGAGAAAGGAAAAAATTTCATCTTGGCCAGCTCAAAATTGTCTTGAAATGTTCCACATACTTCCTCAAAATCTTTTATGTACAAATATGGGTTTTTTGCTTTGACTCTATGAAATTAAGGTAATAGTTGTATTGCCTCTGCCTTTACAATAAAGAGAGGTGCATTTGCAGGAAAGACAAAACAAGAGGGGACACTATTCCTTGTGGGATGCAAATAATCTCTCAGAGTTCGAATGTTAGGAACTTTCCTCTCTCTCACAGGATCTTCCCTTTCTCTCCTATTATTTTTCATACTATTGTCAAAAGAGTCAGCTACTGATCTAGGTGAAGATGGTTTAGACTGATTCACAGACCCAACAGATTTAGCCGGCAAATTTTGAAAGTGAGGATCATCCTCAGATATAAAATAAAAAAATTATACACAGTATATATACATATATATATATATACAAATGTGAAGGTCTATTCACGTTTGTATTGAAAACACTTTTTATGGTTCCCTAGCAATGTGCCAAAAACTTGACTTGATCTGAAATGTGTACACCCAAGTGTAGACGGTAAAGTTGTAGTAATAATATGGTTAAGTTCGAAGACAAATCCACAGGGAACTATTGTCAGTGTTTCGAAGTAAGTAGTGACAGAGACCAAGTAACTGGAACCCTTGAGATTTGAAGTTATGAGATTTTCTGGACAGAATATAAGATTCTTTCCAAGGGGTTTTTCTAGACTAAATATAATAAATTATCAAATGTAACAGTTACCATTTAGCTTGAGGATCTGAACATGTAGTTAATCATTTGATTTATTATACTTGTGCTTGGTAATTCAATTAACTCCTGTGTCAATATAAAGTTAATCGAAAGATAAAGATAGATTGTAAGAATTAAAGGCATGATTTCGATGTCTTTGTAGAGGTTTACAAGAATTGTCTATGTCGAGACTCAATCCGTCTACAAACAAGCAAGTGTCTCTAAAAGGCATCCAACCAATACATTAGTATTCTATTCTTTAAATGAACCACAATAATGGCGAAGATTGAAATGTAATAATTATGATCTAGCTGGGGTACTTGCCTAGAACTAATGGGTCTTTCTATGCAAGAGTCATCTATGTCATAGAAAGCACCCACAATTGTACAAAATACCTTAGATTTGTTATATGCATTCAATCATTCAATAAACAAGTGTAATATAAAGCATTAAACATAAACTAAATGCACAAATATAACTTTCGGATGATTTATATATGTCCATCACTTCTCACCAAAGAGTGAATGAGAAACTACCCACTCTTCATGGCTTTGGTAAAGCTAGAAAAATGAGTGATGCTCATCCCTCCAAGTAGAGGAGTTACAAAGTAAAACACACTACACAAGGAGCCAATCTTCAACGAAGAATGAGTAAATCACGTTCCACCCTTCACAGTTTTGGTAAATCTCTAGAAAAGTAAAAGAGTTTCACTCTTCTAAGGGAAGAAGGAACCTCAAACAATGGAAGCAAATAAAACTAATAATAAAAGTAGAAGAAAGCTAGTCACTTTTGGAGGGTTTTTACCTCAATTAAAAGATGATCTATCTTCCTCTATTCAAGTAAATGTAAATCTAAGTCTAACTCTACAACTAGCACTAGCTCTGTGTAAGTCTCCCTAAAGCTCCCACAATGGGAGTATTTATAGGCAAGGAGGAGGGGGCAAGGGAGGGTGGAAAATAGTACAAGGCCTTCAAAGTCCAAGTGAATGCCCCAATGTCCAGATAGAAAATCAACCACTCTGCAGCCTGTCTGGGAACAACATTCGAACGTTAGTTGGCGTTCAAACATGGTCTCTTGTCTTCTTTGATAGGCGTTTGAATGTCAGTTGGCATTCGAATATGGTCTCTTGTCTTCTTTAATGGGTGTTTGAACACTGGATCGGGTTTAAACTTCCTACTCAAGTGGCCGTTGTTCTTCTGTGAGAGCAACTTCCACACGCCATATACCATAGCACACTCTTCTAGGGAGTCCTTAATTGATTCAATCCAACGTTCGAACGTTAGTTGGCATTCGAACTTGGTACTCAAGTACCTCATTGTTTTTTTTCTAAGCTACAACATGCCATGTATCATCATCTCAGTAGTCTAGTCCTCCAATAATTCAAGAGGACATTCAAACATGGATTGACGTTTAAACATTCTTGCCTTGTTTCAAACCTATCCACTTTTCTTCCAGAACATTCGGTTGTTGCATGAAAGTTTGATATGCATTGACTTTAGGCCCTTGTTCAATAATTCTCATGAAATGCTGTCATTGAAACTCCATTGAAGCATAATTAGTCTTAAAAAGGCATAGTCAGATGCTGATTTTAACTACTAATCACCAAGCAGGCATGGATACACGAGTAGCAAGAGCACTACTATCATTGGAAGGAACAATCACAGCTATCAGAACACATTGTGTTTCATCTTCCAACATAGAAGAATATGCCTTGCCAATTTGTGGAAGAGGATCCATTAGAAGGATTTGACTACGAATAAATGCATAAGTATCATGAAGACCCATGTAAAACTACATCAAATGTTGTTGAAAAAGATAGGTAGCATGATCTTTCATAGCATCATAGCAAGAAGAAGGCGACGGGAGATAAGTTGAGAGTTCATCCCAAAATCCCTTAAGTTTGTTGAAATAAACAGCCACAAAATTGTTTCCTTCTTGTTGAGTGGCAATAAAATGTTATAAGTGAAAGATACAAGGCCCGTTGCTAGGAGAAAAATGATCAAGAAGATCGTTCCATACATCATCAGTAGATTCACCATAAATAATACTAGGAAAAAAGTCTTTGTGGAGGAATTAAGCAATATGACTCGCTTCCATGCAGGAAAAAGTGCATCAATATTAGTAGGTTTTGGAATAATACCATCCACAAATCCTAGTTTGTTTTTAGTGAAGGGGGGCATTGTCATGGCACAACACCATGTGACATAATTGTCACCAGTAAATGGACTGGAAACTAGCACAGTTTTAGGGTTATCAGATTGATGCAAGTGAAAAGGATTATCAGGACTTTCAATTTCGACAGTGGCAAAGGAAGAAATTACAGAAGATGAATTATCATTGTTGTTTGCCATGAGGAAAAGCCAAATTAAAAGAGAAGAAAAAAAATTAAGAGGGTTGGTACCGGATCTGATACCATGTAAAGAATGGCTACAAACTCTTTCTTGTGTTTGCATTATTGGACGTCTATATATACAAAGAGATGGTCAATCAAATTCCATGCCTTGGGGGATTAATTGTTACATATTTGGCAGCTCAAATCCCATAACTAATGGGATTAGTCAAGACATTCTATTTACATATAAACAAATCCCTTGACCGGTGGGATTGATACTTATAAGGAAATAAAAAAATTGCACATGCGTGAATTTCCAAGAAGTATGTGTTCTCTCAATTGTTTTGTAGTTTTTTGATTAAAAAAATTTATTTTGTAGTCTAATAAACGTGTATAGTCCTCTATATATAATTGCATGGGCGAATCTATGACTAGGCTAGGGACCCTTGAACATTTTCAATCATTCGTCTTATTTACACGTGGCTCACCATACAAGCAAATCTCAGGACAGAGACTATATAGACACATGTAGTGAAAGGGTAAGCAACAGTTTCAAATTAGCCTCATTTTGTTGTAAAGACTTGTACTTAGTCTTTGTTTTTTGTTTTTTTTTTTTTTTGTGATGTTTTTGTTTGTGTACATTATGATTATCAGATTTTGGCTTTTTTACTTTAATTAAATTTTAAATAATAATATAATATAAATAAAAATTAACATACCATTTTACTTTTACTAATTACTAATATTGTGTCCACCTAAAAAAAAATTTTATGGGCTTCGTCCTTGTATAATTTGGAGACACTTAGGCTAAGTTTGAAAATGGTTGTGTTCAAAATTAAACACTCTCAATGTGAAAATTGACATTTATTAAATTGAGTGGCATATCTTTTCGTTTATGACCCCTTAGCTCTACTAGAACTAGAGGTGAAAATCTTAATATTAACCCATCCAATTCACCCATAAATAAATGGGTTGGGTATCTATATAAATTAATACAGATTTTAAATGTGTTGAGTAAAATGACTCATTTTAATTAAGCGGGTTAACATGGATTACGAATAAGTACCCATTGGGTTGAGTGTTCATCTTTCTATTAAATAACAAAAGTAATAAAATGAAGTACACATGCTAATATACTAAAAAAATACACTCACACGCACATATGTATAAATACACACACATACACCATTAATACACCAACAAATAAACACATAGACACACTAATATACACTAATACACACAAAAACACACACACACATGCTAGTACACCAAAACACGCACATTAGTACACTCAAACACACACACACAAAAACTAGTATACCAAAATAAACAATATTATACACACTAGTATACCAAAACAAACACAAACATTGACCTCGACCCCGGAACCAGACTTGACACCGAACCTAAAACCAGATCTGACCCAAACCCCCAAACTTGAATTTGACCCCGACCCTAGACCAAGCCTCGTACCTAGACCTAGACTCGATCTCGACCCCATATCTCGGACACAAACCCAAAACCTGACCCTAGAGCTCAACCTTGGACCCAAACCCCGAACCCTAAACCAGACTAGACCCCCAGACCCAGGCCCGAAACTCGACCCCAAATTCTGATTACAACCATCAGGGGTGAAACCTGGATCTTTTAGGAGTGGAGGAAACCTTTTTTTTCTTAAAATTATCTGGACTACGTGAGGATGAATATTATTAATTAATAAAAGGTTTACATTAAACAAGGGGAGACATATACTTGACCCTTGGAAAGTAATCTAATGAAAGCTGGAAAATTCAAAAATTCAACAACTGTGAGAACTAAATTTTCCAACCCACCATCTGAGCACTAGGTGAAACACTTTGATCCCATATCAATTGGGTTGTATTATTAATTCAACCATGATCCATTACCATTTCCCAAGAACTTTTGGCTTTAAAATGCCCTGCATCTATTAGCTTCCAAACAAGTTTATCTTGTTTAAGATTAGTATTTAAATTAAAAGAATAAATTGCAATTTCTAGCTGGTCTGTCTACCATGGCCTAACACTATCCAAATGCAATTGAGAACCATGCAGAACCTCGAAAAGTATTGACCAATGATCAGAAATTACAGGAATTCTTAATAACAGATGATCAGGTCCTAGCTTGTTATCACACCAAAATTTAACAGTACTTCCTGTACCCACAAGCATTTGAGAGTTAGTCACCACCAAATTAAACCATGGAGCAAGAATCTTATTACTATTGGCTCGTTTTTGTCTTTGGCTCAATAGCAGGTGTTGATTTTGTAGGAATTTTGTTCAAAAAATTTTGGACCACAAAGAAGAGCTAGAAAGAATATTCCAAACTTGCTTGAGCTTAAATACGTGTTCAATATCTTCAAACCTTCTTACACCCAGTACCCCCTATCTTTTGGGACAACAATCACCTTCCAAGAACACCAATGCCTTTTCCTCACCTCTGGTTTATTGGACCATACAAAACTGGCCATAGTAGACTGTAATCTAGCCTTAATTCCTTTTGGTAAATTGAGACATGCCAAAATGTGAATAGGAATAGCATTAAGGATTGATTTAACCAAAACAACTCTACCCATATTTGAAAGAATCTTAGCATACCATCCATCCATCCTCACTCTGAATTTATGAACAACCTCCTCAAAATAAATCATCTTGGTTCTGCCTTTAATAATGGGACAACCCAAATTAGTAAAAGGGCATGATTTAATTGGGATATTTGCTGCATGAGACGGAACATTTCTCCTTGCTTGAAAAATCCTTGATGAGCAATACATGAAACTTTTTAGCCTATTCACCTTTTGTCCAGAAGAATCCTCATAGGTATTTATAAATGATAGTAATTCAGTCAAAGATTTTTTGTTCCCCTTCCCAAAACATTCAAGAGAAACCTCAAGAAATCCCTCTAAAGTATGTCATAAGCCTTCATCATATCAAATTTAACCACCATATTTCCAGCCTCCACTCTTCTGTCCAACTCCACCACCATGAATCGAGCCAAAGAAATGCAATCACCAATACTCCTACCCTTAACAAAACTATGCTACTCCTCTGAAATTAGTCTAAGCATTATAGGACTCAACCTTGAGGATAACAACTTAGTGAACATTTTATAAAGGAAATTGCAAAGGCAAATTGGTCTAAACTCACAGAAAGATGTAGGATGTGATTTTGTAGGAATTAAAGCCTAAAAAGGTAACATTAACTGACCTTGGAACCATACGTCCTTCTAGAAAGAAATTTGTAGCTTTGAGAATATCCACTTTAATAATATACTAGCATTATTGGAAGAATTTTTTCATAAAAAAATCAGCACTTAGAGCACTATCTGCTAACATAGAGAAAACAACATCCTTGTAATTGCTCCATGGAAGCACGTGAAGTTGAAAAATCATTATCTGTCTGAGTGAATTGGAATAATCCTGAATAAGTCCTCATTCATGACATGATCTTCTAATTTATACAGCATAGCGAAAAACAAAACTGCATTACCAGAGACATCCTTTTCCTCCTCCGACCAATGACCTTCTTCAGATTGAATTTTAGAAATTTTGTTCCTCACTAATAATCTATAACTCATTAACAATCTTAAATCATAATGCTAATATTATCTTTACAAAAATATTCATTAATAATATTTTCTTGCTAATATTATCTTTACAAAAATATTCATTAATAATATTTTCTTAAGTACAATTGCATCAAAAGAGCACCAATTGGAGGTGTAATTTGTATACATGAGCAATTTATTAAAAAAAAGGCTCACTATAAAGTTATTCTAGCCTTTATACAAAAAAATATTAGTGCTCAATAATAAATTGAGTCTATAAATTAACAAATCCACACTTTTGACCATCCTCTAAATTTTTGTAATTGTTCCCAATGAGTATTCATATTTTGAAATCATTGCATAATGATTTCATTATCAATGGCATTAGATATTTCCTTCTAAATATATGTAATTAAGCAACTGTTCATTCATTGATTTCTATTCGATTATTCAATCGATTCTTTACTATGTTCATTGCGAAAAATGTTCTTACAACTACTGTAGTTGCAACATGCAAGATCAATGCTAATTTCACAATCAAATATATCAATGGATATACATCATTTTTTTTAGTCTCAACTAACTTTTCTGTAAGGCCACCAATACTTTTTACTTGTGAAAGCGCACATCAAATATGTAAGTATCAAATTGATTCTCAAGGATCATGAGATTCTTGTCCAAGATATATATATAGTAAGTATACTGTTGTATGCAAATATTAAAATCTAAATTTACTAAGTATACTGTTATATGCAAATAATTTAATTAAAAATAGAATGTTAAAAACAAAAACTAAAGTACACTTATAGTTACGCAGAACTATAATAATAATACGAATCCAAAAATTCTGAAATAATAATAATAATTTGAGTCTTGTATAATTACAGTTTTCTTAAGGTAGATTTGTTCTCTCTCGGTGCTTAAGTCTGATAAACAATTGTCTACTAAGATAGAACAAATTTCATTTTTGAAGATGTAGCACTTTAATCTTCAAGATTCCAACAAACACAACTTTATGTTTTGCACTTGAACTGAACAGAAAGAGCAATGTGACAATATGAAGAGAGTGAGAGAAAAACAAATATTGAATACAGAATTCAAAATTGGGATAATGGAGAGAAGTAAAATGAGAAATAAATTCTAGTAAGAAGTAAGAATTGTTTAATGATATGATTTGGGAGTGCAAGACATCACCTATTTATAGACTCACTAGTAGCTTTTCATAAGTGGTGCAACCACACGTAATGGTGTCTTTTGGTTCAAAGGGTATCAATGATAACTTTATGTAAGTGTTAATAGTAGTTTTATGAAAGGATGTAACTATTGAGATTGGTGTCTTTAACCAAAAGTCACAAATTTTGAACTAGTTGTCTTTCATGTCATCTTTACTTCACACTTTTCTAATTTCTCCCAAAAGTTTCAAAGAGTTTTTTCAAAAATTACCTCCCAGAAAAGCGCTTTTATTTTGAAAATATTTTAACATTTTCTCTTTCAATAGTTAATGATTTTAAATAAATAAATATACAATGTTCATCTCTTTGTGCAGGAGAACACATTTAAACTTGATCTCACCAATTTTGAGTTATGGGTTTCACTTTAATTTAAACATTAAGTTGCTCAAAATATTTATTTAAAAACTATTATTTCCAACAGCTTTGTTGTTCATTCAAATAAGGACTTCAGAAATAATTGAAGAGCTCGAGCAATTAAAGAGGAAGATGATTCAATTGTTAAAAAGCTCAAACCTCGAACTATCGAAGAACGACAAGTCGATGCCTGAGATGGAGAAAGAACAAAAGTTTCAAGTCGCAAAAGAAGATGGAAAGATGAAGTCCCAAATAGACGAGTGGTTTTATTGCTTATAAAATTGCTTTTGACAAATACAAACTAATCCATATAGAACTGTTAAATTACATGACTTCCCATAATTATTTTTAAAAACTTTTTATGGGGGCAAATATGAAATAAATTTTAAATTTCTAAAATTATAACTATTCCCCAAAAATTTCAATATTCCAGTGGGGGCAACTGCCCCTGTTAACCCACACTGTAGATTCACCAGTAGCAATCATTATGTTTTGGTGTGTTTGTAATAGTGTGTGTTTTTTGGTATAAATGTGTGTGTATTTTGGTGTAATAATGTGTGTGTTTATTTTAATGTAATAGTGTTAGTGTGTGTGTGTGTGTGTATGTGTTTATTTTGGTGTAATAGTGTGTGTGTGCATGCGTGTGTATTTATTTTGGTGTAATAGTGTGTGTGTGTATTTTGGTGTACTAATATGTATATTTTTGGTGTAATAGTGTGTGTTTATTAAGAGTTTTAATTGTTTTACGGGTTAATGGGTTTAATCTAATCCATTATAACCCATTTAATATGTGAGTTGAAATTGGATTGAATTTATTTTGGATGCAACTAATTTAATTTAACCCATAACCAACCCAATCCTCTAATTTACCATCTTTAGCTAGAGTTAAAAACGAGGAAAAAATAATTGTTAGCTATTAACTTTTCATATTGAATCCCATAAGAGTAAGCGTGAGCACCATATTGGAGCCGCAAGCAAGAATTGGAAATCCAAAACTTATCCTAGCTTGACCTTGCTCTAGCACTATGAGGTGCCCGCTCAATTGTTTTCTATACTTAGGCCTCCAATATTGTGTTTTCAAATATAAATTTCATTTTCAAAGATTAATGCCCATTATTAATCACTTGTATCAAGTTTACTAACGTATGCTAAACTATTTAGTCACTAATAGTTTATTGGGTTCTATGCCCACTTACAATTCTAACTGATGTGAATTTGATTGGTCTCATCGCAAGATATTCAATCATGTCTCCAGAAGTCTTGTAAAGATACAATGACAAATAAACTAGACAAACAAAAACATATTACTAATGTCTTTTATCATCTTATTCAAACTATATAGATATTTATAGAAAAGTTGAAGATGAACACTATTTCCCTATCAATTTCTTTTTTATTCATTTGGTCGATCACCAATACACGGGTAGAGTAATTTCAGTGCATCGATTGTATCTTTAATTAATTTTTTGCTATTTTAATTCATTCGTTATTACAAGTGGTCTATAAAATAGGGGTTCAGCTCATATGTTGTTCCTCAAAGAACAGTGTTGTTCTATTAAACGACACTGTCCCATTAAAAAAGTTACAGTACACCATAAAAGCCCACACAATAAAAAAAAAAACCCAAATTTTCAATACCTGTCAAATCCTTCGACACAGTAAAATATTCAGCACCTCCACTGCACACACAGACAACAACATCCTCTCTAGACACACATATACAATTGGATTCAATCTTCTACACAAACGGACAAAAAGGTTCGGTCTTCTATAACCCCACCCAATAAATTCTTTATAGATTTGTCATTTTCTCAATTTTTTATTTTGCTTATTTTCATAGAATATTAGGATTTTGTGTGTGTGTCTGTGTCTGTGTGTATACATAAAAGTAGATATACACCCTTACACTGTTATTTGATTCCTAAATTAATCCATTTAATATTATTTTGGTAAAAATTTCAATATTGTTGTAATAGAAACTCGTTATGTGCCAACAAAATTTTGGTTGTTACTTGGTTTTGAAACCATTGTGAGTGCACACAAAATATTGTATTTTTATATCAAATACATTACCATTTTTTAAGCTAACCAAGCTATAATATTTTAGGATTTTGACTGTAATTCTTTTGTTTTGATCTCAGGTCTTCTGAACTATGATAGAGTATACCATGACTAATGTACTTGAGACCACTCCACGTATTGGTATGTACTTTGACTCGAAGGAAGATGTATATGTATTTTATAACAACTATGGTGGTTCCGTTGGGTTTAGTGTGAGAAAAGATTATCACAACAAAAGTAAGAAAGATGGTGTATTAATATATCAGAAATATGTTTGTTACAAAGAAGGGCAAAGAAACTTGGATAAAATATATTGAAAAATAGTGAAACCTCGAGTAGAGACACGTACAAATTGTTTGGCTCACATGTGTGTTTCCCTTAATCGGGATATTGAAAAATTTATTGTAGTCAAATTGGATGATATGCACAATCACCCTTTGCACCTTAGTCAATGTGTGCATATGATGTCATCTTAAAGGAAGGTTACTACAATGCAGGGAATTAATGTGGATATGACAGAGGATTGTGGGATATCAATCAAAGCATCATGTGAACTTATGAGTACCCAACAAGTGGAAGGGAAAGTTTAGGATTCAGTCGGCAAACCAAAAGAATTACATCTGTGAAAAGGCAGCGAGAGTTGAAATATGGTGAAGTAGGTAGTTTGTTAAAATATTTCCAAACTAAAGTGATTAAAAATTCATCCTTCTACTATGGAATTCAATTGGATGTCGATGAGAGAATCACAAATATTTTTTGGGCTGACCCAAAAATGATTATTGATTATGGCCATTTTGGGGATGTTGTCTCATTTGACACAACATTCCGAACAAATAAGGAGTATTGACCATTTGCATGTTTTGTTGGTTTCAACAATTTTAGGAGACTGTGGTATTTGGCGCTGCATTGTTGTATGATGAAACGACAACATCATTTCAGTAGTTATTTGAGACATTCCTACAAGCAATATCTGAGAAGAAGCCTATCACTATATCTACTGTCCAAGATCAGGCAATGACCAAAGCTATATCCAAAGTGATGCCAGAGACATATCATAGGTTATGTACTTGGCACCTTTCCCAAAA